>JALJEV010000623.1:14665000-15265000 GCA_026586105.1 Hylodesmum podocarpum | reverse complement strand
CCTTTGTGACATTGCAACCATTACTATTTTAAGTTCAGAAAATCTGTTTATCATTAGCAAATGTACAATTTAGGATCCAACTGCAAGGTATGAGACATGAATCATGCACACAAAGTGTGAGATTTACAAGACCTTGGGGTCTCTAACTACAATAGCTAGTCTTTGTGGCATGGCTTTCCCGAGGTTCTTATCAAGAGCCTTCTACCATATGTCTCAGCTGTAAATGAGTCAGTGGTGACCCTGTCATTGCCCAATATTAATCAAATAGTCACAACCATCCGGCACTTGGCTGAGGTTGTGGAGCATGGTGGAATTTGGATTGAAAGTAGTTTTCAAATTGTATAAACAGAAAGGATGTTGCACATTGGTAACTCTTCTAGGGCTTAATTGATGGATTTGTATCAGTGATATCAATATCAATTAACATTTCTACCTGTGATATTTATAATGCCGTAAATTTCTGTCATATGCTAAGTACAGAGATATATAATTTATCTCTAAATTTCTGTCATTAGTACCTATAATGTGAGAATTTGAGATTTGTAAGCCAGAAGTTAGACACCTTTGGTTCAATGAACAAAAGTAGTGTTATTTTTTAGGCCATTGCCCTGTTACAACAGCCGCTGGAAATGTTAATTTATAATTTTAATAAGTGGAAATAGCAACTTATTTTATTCCCCCCTGAATTATGTTTTATTTTACCTGTATAATTGTTTTGGTTTGTCATTTATACTAATCTATGGAAATGGTTTTGATGGCTCCCCTGGTTTTCATCTTGTTCTCTACAGCTGAGTGACAACAATGCCGATGATGGGCTGTCAGGATTTATAAAGATGTGGGACTTCTGGGATGTTGCTTGGAATTTTGATTGCTTGCAATTTAGAACTGGTTGTTAACGAAATTTTTATGGGATGACATTACGAACCATTTAACTTAATGAACAACATGATTCAACTACTCATGTACAAAAATTTAAAACTAAACAATGATCCTTGTGTGAACATGTTTGATCATCAGCTAATAGACTGTTGCTTATTTCCTTTGTCATGGGCTTCAATCGTAATATTCGATATCCAATACTTGATGTCGGTAGCAATTTTTTTTCCATCTATATGATTGGGTTAATTGTCTTCTCCATTTTCATTGTTACAATTTTATCACTTCACAGTTTTCTTCAATTAAACACTGGTTAATCGCTTATAAATTTAATAGAAAAAAAGAATACAACTCTAGTTTGCCCTCAATTTGTTTGATTGCCCACAATACATTTCATTGCTAACAATTTTTAAAGGTGTATAACAATTTTTAAAGGTGTAGCTTGTTTCAACCCATTTTGGGGAGGGGAAGATAAGGGGATAATATATTATTAGAAGCACTTAACAAACTTAATATTGACAGCTTAAACTATAGTAGTTAAGAATAAAAAGAACTTATATTTTCAATGAAACTAAAATTTCATGGCAATAATTTTTTGACGCTGAAAAGGTGTCACATGAATGGGTACACAAGTCATTTTACTACCTCTATTAAATTATAACAACAACAACAAATTATATCTTAATCAACCGCAATGATTTACGACTAGCGTAAAAGACTAGCACAAATTACAAACAATTGTTATTTTATTAGTTAAAGTAAGAAGCAGAGTTTAGTGCTGAGGACCAGGGTAGGGTTGAGGCATAGTGCAAAACAATAATGTGTGAAATGGCTGCGTGTTTTGTTTTGTAGCGATGTGTGGCGCTCTCACGCGAGAATTTGACACCACTAGTTACACGACTCAGAAATAGCAAGTTGCTCGCTTACCATTTTACCCCCAACTAATAACAAGCATATTAGACAAAACCCAAGGGCAAAAAAGTAACAAGAAACACGAAACAAAATCTTCCACTCCCATCTAAAGCCATACACTAACTACAACAGTCCTCACTAACACCACACTCTGCATTCAACAATGGCTACCACCGCTTCCAGAACCCCATTTTCCTCTTCCACTTCATACTCCAACTACTTCCCACAACGCATTTCCCGATCCACCACTCTCTCTCTTACCCCCACTCTCACCAAACCAAGCCACGCGCCGCCACTTTCAATCTCATGCTCCCTCCCAAAGCCCCCAGCAGCAGCCTCCGTCACCGCCACGGAGGCGCCAACGGCGCCTCCATTCCTCTCGCGGTTCCCAGCCGACACGCCGCGGAAGGGCGCCGACATCCTAGTGGAGGCGCTGGAGCGTCAGGGCGTGAAGACAGTATTCGCGTACCCAGGCGGCGCGTCGATGGAGATCCACCAAGCACTGACGCGGTCCTCAAGCATTCGGAACGTACTGCCACGGCACGAACAGGGAGGCGCGTTTGCGGCGGAGGGCTACGCGCGGTCGTCCGGGGTTCCCGGAGTGTGCATCGCGACATCCGGCCCCGGCGCGACTAACCTGGTGAGCGGGCTGGCGGACGCAATGATGGACAGTGTCCCTCTGGTGGCGATCACGGGGCAAGTCCCCCGTCGAATGATCGGCACTGACGCTTTTCAAGAAACCCCAATCGTTGAAGTGACGAGATCCATCACTAAACATAATTACCTTGTTTTAGATGTTGATGATATCCCTAGAGTTGTCGCTGAGGCCTTTTTTGTTGCCACTTCTGGTCGTCCCGGCCCTGTCCTCATCGATGTCCCTAAAGACGTCCAACAACAACTCGCCGTCCCTGATTGGGACCAGCCTGTTACCCTTCCTGGTTATCTCTCTCGCTTGCCCAAACTCCCCTCCGAGGACCAGTTGGAACATGTTGTTAGACTTGTCATGGAAGCCCAGAAGCCCGTTTTGTATGTTGGTGGTGGTTGCTTGAACTCTAGTCCTGAGTTGAATCGCTTTGTGGATCTCACTGGTATTCCTGTTGCTAGTACTTTGATGGGCCTTGGTGCTTTTCCTCTTGCTCATGATCTTTCTCTTCAAATGTTGGGTATGCATGGTACT
Source organism: Hylodesmum podocarpum (assembly GCA_026586105.1). NCBI lineage: Eukaryota > Viridiplantae > Streptophyta > Magnoliopsida > Fabales > Fabaceae > Hylodesmum > Hylodesmum podocarpum. The sequence continues at coordinate 15,262,035 of JALJEV010000623.1, read as the reverse complement.
GTTTATGCTAACTATGCTGTTGATAATAGTGATTTATTGCTTGCGTTTGGTGTGAGGTTTGATGACCGTGTTACTGGCAAACTCGAGGCTTTTGCTAGTAGGGCTAAGATTGTTCATATTGATATTGATTCTGCTGAGATTGGTAAGAATAAGCAGGCTCATGTGGCGGTTTGTGCTGATTTGAAGTTGGCTTTGGAGGGGATTAATAGGATTTTGGAGAGTAATGGAGTTAAGAGTAAGGTTGATTTTGGGAGTTGGAGAGAAGAGATTAATTTGCAGAAGCAAAAGTTTCCTTTGGGTTATAAGACATTTGAGGATGGGATTTCTCCTCAGCATGCTATTGAGGTTCTTGATGAGTTGACAAATGGGGAGGCTATTGTTAGTACTGGGGTTGGGCAGCATCAGATGTGGGCTGCGCAGTTTTACAAGTACAAGAGACCTAGGCAGTGGTTGACATCCGGCGGTCTCGGAGCCATGGGTTTTGGATTGCCTGCTGCTATTGGTGCTGCTGTTGCTAACCCTGGTGCTGTTGTGGTTGATATTGATGGTGATGGGAGTTTCATCATGAATGTTCAGGAATTGGCCACTATAAGAGTGGAGAATCTCCCTGTTAAGATAATGTTATTGAATAATCAGCACTTGGGTATGGTAGTTCAGTGGGAGGATCGGTTCTACAAGTCCAATAGAGCTCACACCTATCTTGGAGACCCTTCAAGGGAGGATGAGATATTCCCAAATATGTTGAAGTTTGCTGATGCTTGTGGGATACCTGGCGCTCGTGTGACAAAGACGGAAGAGCTTAGAGCGGCAATTCAGAAAATGTTGGACACCCCTGGCCCCTACCTTCTTGAAGTCATTGTGCCCCATCAGGAGCACGTGTTGCCCATGATTCCCAGTAATGGATCCTTCAAGGATGTGATAACTGAGGGTGATGGTAGAACGAGGTATTGATGGATTGCCTACACCACATGTATCTTGGAGCTTGTTTTGTACAATATTTATAAGATAATGCTGTCGTAGTTGCATGCTCAGATCTGTTGTGAGCATCATAGTTTGTAGTGGCTTTGGTAGCGAGACTTTGTATTTTCCTTTTATTAAACTTATAATATGCAGTGTTATCTATCTCTGTACTTTGGAATCTCCTGATGTTTGTACTGTTCGTTAGGTTTTGCTGTTAGAAATCTAAGTAAACTGTTGAAGAAGTCAAGAGTTAATGAAGTTTTTTGAGAAGTTGGTAAACGTGTGGATTCAACATCTCTTGGCTCGTCTAGGAAATTCCTTTTTTTTTTTAACTTGCCATTTTCATTTAATGGAAACTGTGACTAATTTGATAATGTAGTTAGGATTTGGACCATTTGATCGACAAAACGACTCTGTTGCTGTATCTTCGCTCGGCGATTCCGAAATTCAGAGACAGTTTTCAAAGATTAAAATGGCAAATTCATATAATAAAATAGTAAAATAGATACCGAAAACGACTTCAATATTATTAAAACAGTAAAACATAAACCAAAAGGCGAAAACGATTTCAATGTTAACTGGCATCATGTTTCAAGTTCAAGATAACTTCATGCTGCAAATGGATAGTTTTATTTTTCTTTTTAACAACTGTTTGCTACTAATTTAACATTCCATATTCTTTTGTTTACTTATAGGTTCATAAAATAAAATAAAATTAAATACGTTGTATTCACTAAAAGATGTATTTTTCAACAAGTCACGTAAAATTTATTTTTAATTGATTTTTGTGTGTGTACTTAAATCTATAGTTATTTATGAAACCTATAAAAAGAAATTTGAAAGTATGAAACCTAAAAATATGTACTATGTTTTCAATCATATCAAGAAAAGACAAGCAGAACCACTGGGGTTGGCCTGTGGCAGGGGCTGAGTAACACCATTATATACAAAAAAGAAAAGAAAAAAAAAAGTAACTTACTATTAGGGAGATTACAAGTTGCAAAGCATAGTAGCAATTAGTCCATAGTGACTAGATGGGTCCACCTGAAAATCTTTCATATTCTGGTTGTCTGATGATGCATTGTTATTCATTACTGATGTTTTAAGATCGTACAGTATCGGATGTTTTCTCATAATTTTGGAGTTCAGAGTTGATATTGGCTCGTACTACAAATTATTTTATTTATGTACAAATGATATCGTTTGCTTGAGTTACAAGTTCGTTTGTTGGTTCTTGCGGAAGTTGAACGTGTCAAGGAGATCAGAATTACACAGAACTTGCCCAAACTTTGTTGACAGATTGTATAGCTGCTACTTATTAATGTGAATTATTATTGTTCAGAGAAAACCCCACCATCAACCATTTTTTAGTCATAGTTTTATTGTGATTCTTGACGTGTAAAAAACCGCCATTGCAATTTCGATGCTGTTGCAATGAGTCAAAAGTTCTTAATTAAAATGTTTAAATTTTAAACTCTTCTTACTTGTTATCTAAACAATATGTCTTATCATCGAGAATTTTAAATTTCTTTACAAATTACTTTCCTAAGTTAAAATCTTTTATCCAAACACACTATTATTGGTGTAGATTGCAATTTAAAACCATGTACCAAATTCTCAAACAACCAAGCTGTTCTCAAATAACCAAGCTGAATTATGAATGTAATGGCAAATAAATGTAATTTAGTTAGAAATAAAACTAATATTATATAATTGTTTTAAATGTAGAAAGTCAAAAATAAAGAAGCATGAAAAACCTAATCTTTTTGGACATTTTCTTAACTCTTTCAGGTATTCATGAAAAACATGTTCCATTTTGAATAACCGGTATCATGTTCATAGCATCTAGTCTCCAATATCAATATCAGCTGATTATGATTCTAAGAAATTTATGTTTATGTGCCTAACATAGAACAAAGCCAATCATGCAGTGGACAAAAGAAACCTTTGACCTTTGCATTGAAGACAACTTGGCAACGTGTCATGCTTCACTCCAACAACTCAATGGATAACATACATGTCTTGGTGTACACGTCCCTAAACATAGATGTTACCAAATGCCAGCACAGAATTTCGTGACACCACTCAAGCTAGCTAAAATTTTTACGTGTACGACTATGACCACTTGGATTCTTATTTTTGTATGTTGCTAGATAAAATATAAAAGGCCAAGGTTTGCAAAGGGACCTAAAGGTTTGATAACAAAACAGGATAAGAGAGTTTTGCGGCGGTAATTAAAATGAACATGTTGTCATTGATTTTGGCCAAGACAATAGGAGGACACATGCACTTTTTACTCTATGAATTGAAGTCAGAAGTTAAGATAATTTATTATAAAACTTTCTTTATAGAATTAATTATATAACTTATAAACTACAAACAAGCCAGATGACTAGGAAAATGCATAATGCATCCCATCCAGTAATATGCATGTGTTAATTTATTCAATCTACAAAGTAATCTAGGAAAATTCATGGCTTCGTAGAGTCCATGATGCCAAATTTGCTAATGACAAAACTTAATGCAGTTTCTTCAATGCTTATGATATTATTTTTCAATCAGAATTGGAAGTTCACCTCAGTAATTTGCATAATAAAATTTTGCATTGAAGATTAACATGTTATTGAGGTGAAATTCCAATTCTCATTTTACTTGAGAGAAAAAACATCTAAGGAACTGCATGAAAGTTTGTCTATTTGCTCATTGCTCTAAAAATCATAAGCAAGTTCCCCTTATCAGTCATTCAACTACCTGAGATGAAGCAGCTGAGATCTCAAAGGATTTCTTTCTCACCAAGAGGCAAGTAACTCTTGAAGGATTGGAATGAGTGTTGTCAAGACTACATATGACAAAGTCGGGCCGATGAAGCGCAAGAAGATGTAGCCGATCCTTTCCCACTACCAAGGCTGATGCATCAAGTAGAACATGCCAGTTGTTCCTATGAGCCTCAGAAATCCAATGCATTGTTCCATTTGCATCAACTGGATAAGAGAACAAGCCTTTTGAGCTGATCTTACACCTCCTCCTGAAGTTTTGGCTGAGCTGAGAACCACTGATCCTCAAATCTAGCCAAGTCTTAGGTGCTGAGATCACCTTGGATTCCTTAAAGGAAGCAAATTCTCTGATATAGTCTTCCTCCTGATCAAGAATTGTCATGTAGTAGTTTCCCTTTACAAAAGGGTAACTTTCTCCCACCATCATCATAGCATCCTTGTAGCTTGGAGTAAAGAGAACCAAGTATTCATCATCAGGCAAACCATAATGCTTCAAAACCTTGTTGTGAGCTTGGATTTCCGGTATAGAGATGAAACTTCCAGGAAATGAGGTTTTCTTGTTGAGAATGTCTAATAATCTTGATGGCTCCAACTGGATCTTCGCTCTATCCATTTCAGGGAGATTACTTCCAAACAAATATGTAGAAGACTCTCTTGGTGACTTGCCTCTATCATCCATAATTGGTTCTGAAGGCTCCTCATAGATGATAAAACTAGACAAGTCTATACCATTTCCATCTCCTTCAATGAGGCCTGAATATTCTGGATACTTTGCTAGGACATATTGTTCAACATAGTCCATTTCTTTTGATGTGATTGGACCTGACCATCTAATGTCAAGATCAGGGATAGTTGATATGGCTTCAGCTATGATGTGAGCCGGAATCAACGCATGCCGTTTCTGTAATTCAGACCATTTTTCAGCTTCAATTGAACATACAAGTACATACAACATCTATAAAAGAAAGAAGTAAAAGTGGGAATATGATAATTAATTACCTTTATAACCATACTTTTTGGTTTGCAACTCTCAGTTACTAACTTGTGTGTTGGACCTTGCTCAGTGTCGTTTACTTCATTTTCTACCATCTCGTGATATGTTACCTGACATAGGATGTAGAATTCAGAATTGTTGAGGCTTTAGTGGTTGAAATACAACTCACATAAAACAAAAAACAAACTAGAGTTGTATATCTCTTTGAACTGTGACTACTTTACCTCAGATCCTCCTTCTGAAATTTCATGCTCCTGCCTGTTAGGCCCCATAGTAATATGTCTTCACTACTTATACAAACATAAGATAGTTTTTTTTTCTTTCTTTTCAGTGTACAATACCTGAGAAAATCTTGTGTAGAAGGAAAACAACAAAAGGAAAAGAGAAAAGGCTATATATGTAGATGTCCTGTTGAAAGATCCTCTAACAGAAGTGTGTTCCTAGAGATTAAGGTTAGAGAGAAACCAATGTATTGAATTAGGATGATTAAGATGGGGTATTATATGATGGACTAAAAAGTAGCATGAAAGGAAGAGATGAATAAATGAGCCAAAGTCACGAAGATGACATTTCTTGTTGAAGCTGTGAACTTATTATCACAAAGTAATATAGAAATCAAATAAAGTAGATGATTACACCAAGAAAGACAATAGCAAAGCTTTAAAATAGGAGGTGATGATGATGAAAGCGGTGACATGTTCCATTTGCCTTAACCCTGGTTTGGTTTTGCAATATTCTCCAGAATCATTCCCTTTTGTACCTATCATTATTGGTTACAAAATTCAAAAATTGAACCTTAATTAAAATCTGAACCTGGGTTTTATTGTTAAACAAACACTATCAATTGAGGTAGAGAAGATTTTTGAGATGCAGCTTTTGAATGGCAACAACAACACCATATTTGTTAATTCTTAATTCAACGTCACTCTGCCAATTTTATATTCTTATGGAAAATGACCATTGGAGAACCTTGATGGAATGTCAACAGAGCCGTGGCATCATTTTTTTAAAAAAAATCTTTGCATAATTTCAGCACGAATATTTCAATGTTTTCAAATCTCTGGGTAATTTAGGTTTATTAGCTTCTTGAAAAGGCTTTTAATTAGTTCTAAGAGCTGCACTAAAGATATTATTACTAGATGAGATCCCCTGCACAAAACCTGAACAAAATTGACTTCACTGGCAAACTTGATGAGGTAAAACCTAGATTCATTATGAAATCAACGTTAACATAGAATCTATTCAAATTTTAGAGATAAATTTCAGCAATACAATCATCATGTGCACCAATCGCCACGGATATCCTGGAAGATATAACCTACTTTTAATCATTAATCAGAAAATTAATAATTGATATTAAATTAATTTTAAATTTTTGTTATGCAATTGATTTTATTACAAATTTTAATCGCAATTTCTAATCCATAATTAAGAATACATTTTATCCTCCAACATACACTATCCTATTTTAGAAGAGCAACATCCTACGATTATATGTAAGAAAACTTTTAGACTTTAATAATAATTAACTTTTGACAAAAAAGATTGATTGATTAATGATTATCTTTAATGATGTCTCTCCGTCAATACTCGAATGCAAGACTTTATTTACAAGATTCGAATTAGATTTGTTGGCACTAATGTATGTTATGCTAGTGGAAGAAAAATCTTTTACAAATAGGAAAAGTTTACATTAGAAAACGAAATTATTGGTATCATGGTAGATGGGGTTCTAGAATTGTTATTTGATGCAAATAAAAAAGAATAAAACCAAACTTTGGCAATAATAAGCACCATGATAAAGTAGATGTAACCAACATTATAAATGGGCGAATAATATTATTAGTGGAAATTTAGGGAAATTTGTTAATTATATTATTTCCCGTATGTCACGGTGTTACATGTTGCACGTACCATTGAAAAGGACTAAAATATTAAGTTAATTGTAGGATGTTGTAGGGGATTAGACCTTTATTTGTTTTCGTACCAATGAGTCTTTGTAAAGTAATTAAACAATGGAATCAACTAATACATTATAAATGAATCAATATTTAAAGGAAGGAAGAGGGCATTATACCGTTTAGAGATGCCTTCAAAAGAATATTAGATATGGACAAGGACGAGGGGGTTGCAATATAGTGTTTAATATAATATATCCTAAACTAAACAAGCATTACCTTAAAAGTGTTGTTGACGTTAGCTAGTGGGAATTGTTGAATTTTCATACGGTAATGACTTGAATGCTTCTATAAATTAACTTATATAACTCTAATAGTTCAATTTATCTTATAAATATAATATGTGAGAATTACTTTAAAAAAATAAAATTAAATCGGAGATTTATTTATCATATTTTTGGCATGGTAATGATATATTAAAAGTCTCGTTTGATGTAGAAGTTTATTATAAAATTTTGGCATAATTTTATCTAATTTATACTAAATAAAAACTTAACTGCTTTCTAAAGATTAAAGATTAGGACAATAATTTTAAAAAAAAAATTATTTATTATATGTTTTGGCACGGTAATGATATATTAAAAGTGTCGTTTGATATAAAAGTTTATTATAAAATTTTGGTATAATTTTGTTTAATTTATATTAAATAAAAGTTAACTTCTTTATAAAGATTTAACTCCTTCTTAAAGACCAAGATAATAATTTAATAATAAATAAATAAATAATAAATAATTATATATAGACATATTTAGTCAGTAACTTCTAATACTCTTCCTTATTCTCGACATTTCTAATATTCTTCTTTACTTAGGTGTTGTAAATACTAACTTTGTATCTTAGAAATTTGAATTTGCTCACCAGAAGTAGCTTGGTAAAGAGATAATCTTCAGATTTATAATGAATTAGACTTATAACTCCATTTTTTTGCACTTCTCTTAAGAAAAACAACTTGATATTGAAATGTTTCGTTTTCCATGAAAAATAGGATTATGAGAAATGGTAAGCTTGATTTCTACAAAAATCTTTGTATTTTCCTCCTGCTCTAGATTGAGATCGATTAAAATTTTCCTCAACCATAAAGCTTGATTAATAGTAGTTGTTGCAACAATGAACTCTACTTCAATAGTGGACTGAGCAACTATTTCTTACTTCTTCGAGTTCCACAAAAAAATTGCAAATCCTATTGTAAAACAAGAGTCTGAAGTGCTCCTCATATCATTAACAGAACCTCCCCAGTCACTATCAGAGAAACCAACTAGCTTAAATTCCTTGATCCTTGTGAATTTGACACCAAATCCACTTGTGCCTTTGACATATTGAATCACTCTCTTTGCAGCCTTGAGATGGAGTTCACTTGCATTGTGCATAATCGAGACAAAATATTTACAGCATTCATAATATCAGGACGACTTGTTGTAAAATACATCAAGCAACCAATCAAACTTCTAAAATATCCCCTATTAACTTTATTTGTAGCATCTTCCTTGCACAACTTCTCCTTTTGATTTATAAGAGTATAAGGAGTTGTAAGTTGACGTCAATTCCTATTTCCTCACAAAATGAATTACATTGATGTGAAGTGTACTCCTTGTCATTATCAGACCTTAAACTCTGAATTTTATAGCCGGTTTCATTTTCTACTTTTTGCTTTGAACTTCCAAAAATGTTCCCAACCTCTTGATTTGAATTTTAGAAAATCAATCCAGCACATTCGGGTTAGATCATCTATAAAAATGATGTAATAACAACTACTTTTAAGGGAAGGAGTCCTTTGAGGCCCTCCCACGTCAATGTGAATTAGCTACAACTTCTCTGTGGCTTTGTTCAAAGTAGTTGTTGGGAATGGAATATAACCACCATGATCTATCTTAGCCTTTAAAATTTTAAAAGGCTTCAGCTTCTTGTCATAAGTCATGTGATTGATGCATCCACTGTTAATAAGCCAAGATTCACTTGAAGCATTAGTTGAAAAGCAGGATGCAACAAAAAGTTGGTCTTCCTCCTCTTCATTTTCAATTTTAGCATCTTCTTCTTCCTTTTGTTGAGTTTGATTCTTGCATATGACACCTTCATGTCCAATTTGATTGAACTTGGTGCACTTAGCGCCAGGCTTTCTCCAACACTTGCAAGGAGAATGGCCTATCTTGTTGCAATGCTTGCAAGGAGAATACTTTCCCTTTGAGCTTTCTACTTTGCTTTTATTGCTGACAATACCTTCTTCATTTACTTGTTGGTACCTTTTGTTCTTCTTCCTTTTGTTTCTCCCACGATCTTCATGTTTAGCATGCAAGGCTTCCTCAACAAAGTCTTCTTCTCTCATGGCCCTTTGTTGCTCTTATGCCTGCAAGGAATTCAGCAACTCTACCAAGGTGATCTTGGATAGATCCTTGGTGTTTTCCAACGTGGTTATTGTAGGTACAGTAACCAGAACTTTTTCAACAATACAAGAGTCATTAAATTCATAACCAAGCAATTTTACTCTGTTTGTTACGCTCAGAAGTCTTTTAAAGTATTCCTTGATGGTTTCTGACTCCTTCATCTTCTGTAACTCTAATGAGATTTAACACCTTCATGTCTTTGATTCAATCATCTCCTTTTTATTATGTGTTTACATAATCTCATATGGCTTTAGCCGACTTTAGAGACATGATTCAAATGAAAACTGTTGATGAAATTGCAGCAAAGAGGCACGCCTTTGCCTTAGATTTTTTGGTTTTTCTGTCTTTGTGATTCTTGATTTAAGCCATTGTTGGATTTACAGTAACACAGGAACTTCATAGTCATCTTCAACTGCCTCCCATAAATCCACGGCCTCTAAGTACGTTTCCATTCGTACTGTCAAAATCTAATAATTTTCATCATCGTGGTGCTATTTATGAGAAACTTGAATCTCCTTCCATACTTGATGTTTAGGTGCTAAAAATACCCAAACTTTTTGTCTCAGGTCCTTCAAGAATAAGACTATGTGATACCAAGTATTGGTTTTAAAAGATAAAACTGGTCTAAAACAATACAAAGAAATTAGTAAAAGAATAGAACAGTAAAAGAATAGAACAATAAAGGAATAAAATAATTAAACTATATCATTCAATACTGAAACATTACAATTTAAAGAAGGAAAAAAAAAAAAAAAAAACCTACTCCCTAACAACATGACTTTGAAATAAAGTCATAATCAGCTAATAAAATTTATCTGCTTTTTGAACACTAGGATAGCAATTTTAAAAAAATATTAATAAATAACTACACATAGACATTTTCCACCTTAAAAACAATTTCTAACAAAATCTTTATCTTTATCTGAACGACATTAATTGAATCATAATTAGCCAATGAAAAATCTGTACGAAGAAAAGGAAAAGGAAAACTAAGCATCAATCATTGCTCATCTTCAATCAAAAAGCACGCCTGTATGAAATGAGAGTTACATGGATTTGATACATGATAAAGACCTGCGAACCTCTCACAAACCTTCTTCAAGCTTACTCAATCACCAAACAAGAACCAAAAGAACCAAAGAGAAATTTTAAACGAAGAACCAATCTTGAACATCCAAGTCAGCACCTCAGAAAGAACTAATCTTGAACATCCATGTCAGCACCCCAGAATGCATAAAAAAATCCAACTTCAAGAACTTGAAAGAGAGACATACATGAAGTTTTATTTAATTTCTTCTGCTGCTCAATTAGGCAAAGGCAACCATAACAGTTAGGTAACAAGATGCAGCTGGATGAAAAGAAAGGTAACACCTACCACAAAAGTAAAAACATCCCTTCCTCCCTACTCAACAAAATGCACAATTATTATCATAAGCCCACAGCAACTATTAGAAGAATATAATGTAACAGCAGTGTTGCTCACAAGAGGGGTGAAAAAAAGAAAAAAACCAAAGATGCCTCCTGATGTAATTCACATTCGTCCACACTTGGCACCTCTGCTTCAATTTTCTCCCCCACTTACACATGAAAAACATCGTTCTAGCCACAGAAATTTGCAAGGAACAAAAAGATCAATGAATCTCACAAAAAAGAAACTCATCTCTATTCTTCTTTTGATCCTTTCAGTCATGTCAATACTTAGGCTTCTGAGTCTCACTCTCCGCACTTCATCTGTAATGTCTTCTCTACCTTTTTCCACTCACAACGAAGTTGCATCATACACACCTGAGTCCTCAAAGCACCCTGCAACACCCTCCAATTCCACCTTAACAGAAAAAGAGTTCAAAGTTCTTTCAAATCTTGTTTCTCTTAAATCACCATGCAACCTTCTCATATTCGGGTTCCAACCCAAATACCTTACCCTCTCTTCAATCAATGCAGCTGGAAGCACCATCTTTCTTTATGATCATCATCATGACAGAATAGGCAAGGTAGCAACAAACTCCAACAATACTAGAACATACAAACTTGGGTACAATGTTGCATCTAAAAAGGCTTATAATCTTCTCAAACTTGCAAGGCAGAACCAAGCTTGTGCACCAAACCCAACACTGCTTCAGAAATCAAAATGCAAACTTGCATTGAGAAATTTACCGAAAGAAGTGTACGAGAAAAAGTGGGATATCATTGTGGTAGATGGACCCAAAGGGGATTCATTAGAGTCACCGGGAAGGATGGGTTGTATATATAGTGCTAGTGTTCTAGCTAGAGTTGGGAATGTTTGTGATGTACTAGTACATGATGTTGATCGTACTATAGAGAAATGGTTCTCATGGGAGTTTCTATGTCATGAGAATTTGTTGTATTCTAAAGGGAAATTATGGCACTTCAGGATCAAGGGTCACTTCAATTCAACAATGTTCTGTGCTGCCTCTTGAATACTTAGTTATTAAACTTAAGAGCAGCAGCAGTATATGTTTGCTCACAGATGTGAGTGTAACAAAAGCATTATGTAAAGTGAGCAGCGTATGGATCATATGGCAGCATAAGTATTGGTTAAAAATTAAGTTTAACTTATAAAAGAAAAAAGTATGCAAGAGTTTTTTTAAATGTTATTTAGTGAAACAGTTTCAAGTTATTTTTAATAAAAATATAAATAACTATTTTATATTTAAAACAAATAATTTATCTGAATTATTTTTAAAAAAAAAATCATTCGAATTATTAAATTTTATAGTTTATTGTTATCTTAATTTTTAAAATATATATATTTCTTATCATTATAATTCTTGATTTTAAAATTTATTATTATTTTAATTTATATTTAAATCAAAATAATCAAATAAATTAAAAGTAAGACACTTATAATATTGCAACTTACAAAAGTAAAAAATGGATATAGATTTAGGAACATGCAAAACAGTTTAGAACCCTTCACCTAATTTATTATTTATATAGATTTATATACTATTGATTTTATATTTTGTCAATCTTACAAGTTGATTTGATTGCACTATAAATTTTAAGCAAATAAATAAGCTGAGATTCAGCCAAAAGTTTATCATATTTTGAACTAGTTCAAATATTGGACAAAAGTCTTAGATTAGTATCTCAAAAATAAATAAAAGATTGAATTCAGGAGTTGAAGATCATGGAGATTACAGTGAATCTCTTATATAATCGGTAAGAAAAATTTCAGTATTCTATACATACAATGAATAAATTCATTCCATTCACATGGGAAAAAGGAACCAAGCAACGCCTATCTAAAGATCAATAGAAACCATCCCTAAATTCAAAAGCAAGCTGGTTGACTAAAATAAGCACCCTATAACTGCACAAAAATCAACCAGACCAACCATAACAAGATTTGATATTGCATGGCACATAAAATGTAATAAATGGTTTCCCTGTAATCACAATCATTCATGCAAGCTAACAGCCTTCTCTCCTTGCTTAAAGCATGCACATACTTTCCTGATCTCTTGTTGTGTCAGTACTGCACAATGCACTGCATTTTGTTTATTTTATTCAGCTTCTAATGTAAAAGATGCCGCATTGCTATCTACTATACTGATGACTCCCTGAACATGCCTGCTACCAGAAATTTCACTCGCTTGCATAATCACCTCCATCATCCATCCGCTGCAAAGAACAAACAAACAGAATATTTCTAAATGTCTAAAAATGAATGACAAACTGAAATATCAACATTATAATAGCTTCATCTTGCACGGCTGAAGGAAAAGCAGTGATGAACAACTCAGTTCCTTATTGCTATGAATTCAAACATCCAATTGCCAATTTGTTCTAAATTTCACCCTTGGCAGGGCAAGGATACGTTGTACTATTGTCAGAAAGCCACAGTAGAGATGGGCAATAATGGTTTCTATGGATTTCTTATTTTTTTTATTTTAGGTTCAAAAATGTCTAAGTATATTGGATGTCCGATTGCTTATGACTCAATCTCATCCTTTTGCCAATTTGCTTTGAATTTCATCCTCAACATGGCAATGACACTGTATTATTGCCATTAAGCCACCTTAGAGATGGGCAATAAACTGAGAGAGGGACTGGGTCTTAAACATTAAGACATCCAGTATGTTTAGACATCATTAAAGTTGAATTTAAAAAATAAAATACACGGAGATCATTATTCACTAAGCAGACACAAACTAAATTAAGTTCAAAATTCATAGGCAAAATAATAATTTTATATTTGATTGGAGAGTTGAACAAGCCACACATCAAACCATCCTACTTAAACTGTTGACTGTCTTAATCCACCAGCTTTTATTGGTTGTTTCTTAAACAAAAAATTAAATCTGCTTTTGTTGGCTGAGTAGGCTGGTCAATACGTTAACCAGAAACACTATTTACAAAAATATGCTATCCATTTATGAGCCCATCCCAAGAAAAAGGTGCTACCAATTAAGGCTAAGAGTCCAAATAAGATTAAATGTGTCATCCATCAATGAATACACCCCACCATTTTAGCCAAGCTGGACCAGATTAGTATAAATAGCTTAAGCCCATTTTCCATCCCATTTATCAACCAATTGGGTTTGGGCAATTTAAGTCAGCCCAAAGCAAGCTGGTTTTGGCTTAGAGTTTTAAAAGAAACCAGACCAGTGATCTTTAGAATGTAGGCCATAGAAGAAAACTTACCATTCTTTTGCTGACATAAGGCTGTATCTTGATTGGCATGTCAGATTGATTTTCAACATTTAACTTCTGTTTCTCCCTCTCAAATTCTTTTCTGGATTCTCTTCTGCTACCAGATTGCCAGACTCTGCCAAAATTAGGAAGCCAGTTGGCATCACAATCATTACTTACGGTTTCTCCCCTCCTTTCCTTCTCTTTCTCAATCATTCTCTTTTCAACCCAAGCTGCTCCTACCCGTTTTGGATTCCCCTTTTTGGACTTCCCTACAGGTTTAGAATGCATCTGAACCACCTCAGTAGCTTCCAACCATAGTGGAGGTTCTCCGTCATGAACACTTCTACCAGCACTTTTATTAGATGAAGAGAATGCAGTGATAATTTGTAGACCTGAAAAGGCAAAAGGATCATAAGTAGAAAATGCACCATCATGCTAGTTCACTACCACTTTCAACCTCTCTATGCTACTGCTACTTCTCCAAGAGAGATTTATACTGGCATAGTAAAATCTTAAACTTTCTCTGCAATCTAATTAGTCTTACATATTTTGCGCACATGTACAAATTCAGCAATGCAACTAAGTGTACATACTTCAAATCACATATGCTTTACAGCTTCACATTACACTATAAGAATGGAAGAAAAACAAAAATTTCATAAATATAAATAGATACCCCGATGACCGTTCTCTCTGCTTACTATTCTACCATTGTCAGGCACCTGGCACATTCATACAAAAAACAATATTCTTTTTGTCAGTACTGAACCACACGTTAGATAAGACAGTTACAGCACAAGAAGAGAACAACAATTTGAAAAGTGTTAAAACAATAAATTAGATATTACAAAAAGTGAAAGAATGCAGTGTGTGAAGGCAACCATAACCCTTGTTCATTGAGACATGAAATTCAGATGACATAAAATTGGGCAATACTTCAAACAAAATGAACATGCTTCTTATCAATCAAGTTACCAACCAATGAGTGCTGAGAGTCTGAAACTCAAACAGTTAGATTCTAATGACTAGTGAGAAACAATCAAAGATAAGATCAAACACACCTGTTTATTACAGGAGTAACCATCACTTGACCATTGTCTGCCATCATAAGGGAGAGAACCATTTCTCTTTTCAACTGGACACAACATAAGCACATAGAAATATAAGTTCCAAATTCATCAAACCTCACATGTGGATAGTAGTCGTAATAAATGAATAAATAAATCAAAAATTCAAATATACACGTCAAGCATACCTGCAAAATCTTGCAAAGCATAAGGATTTGCTGATGCACACGGTTCCGTAGCAACATTGGTGACTCCGGAGAGTCCTGAACTAGATACCTGATACTCATTCGTATTACATTGTAAAGGCAAAACATCATATGAAGGATACGATTTCAGAGAATTGGAATAAACATTATTTTCAAAATTGTTGAGTTCATTATGGATATCATCACTCGCTTCTTCATCCTTTCGAGCCACGCACCTCTTCTCCCACTGAAAAATAATATCACAACCGATCAACATTTAATACAAAATTCCAAAAACCTAAAAAAAAAAAAAAAAAAATTCGATAGAATTCGTTATGATGGACACATAATAACCTTAGCTAGATCATCATCGGAAACCATAAACGCGTGCAATTGATGGGCGGGAGCGCCGTATTTCCAGAAGAAGTGCTTCAAATTCTTGACGTGTTCGGCACTCGCGAGGTGGCGAATGGCGTTAGCGCTGTAAATTACGATTAAGACCTTGGCTGAAAATGGTTGGATTGAAAAAAAGAAAAAGTGGATTGGATAAAGTGAGAGAGAGTACCAGGGAAAGGAATTGATGGTTTCAGTAAGGGAGATGTCTTGGTCACAGAAGACGCACCAGAAGCGATTGCGATTGGGAGGAGTGAGAGGGTTAGGGGATTTGAGAATGGAAGCAACAAACGAGAGTTTAGTGCGGAAACGAGTAAGGAATATAGAGAGGGATTTCTTGTGGTTAGGGAAGTACTTGTGACGGACACCTTGGTTGTGGTTTACATTGCATGTTTTGCAAAACTCAAACTCCATTTCCTTCTTCTTCTGCTTCCTTCTTCCCCATTCATCCTCCATTTTCTATCAATCCACTCGTTTCCAAAAAGGGACAACATTCCTTTACCCTATAACATGTCATTTTCTATATTTCATTAGCCTTATATGTTTGAAATATTAAGTGGTGTTTGATTTCAAATTTTGTTTTCACTCTATTTTAGAAGTATTCTTATAAAAATATTTTAGAAAAATTAATTAAACACATTTTTACTTCTATTTTTTATTTTAAATGGAAATGAAAATAAAAATCACTCAAAAACACCACTGTAAAAATTCTTTGATTTAGTTCCTAAAGGGATTGATAAGAAAATTTGTTGGAGGATTGTATAATATGATTTCAATGTTTTATATAATTTCTAATGAAAAATAATGTCAACTACTTACTTAACTGTTGTAGTTTAATATCAACCCGTGTTACCTATACTGTATTGATATTTTTAGTTTTTAAATTTGTAAATAAAATTTTAAATAAATATAAATTTAAAGAATTTAGAAATTATATTACAATATTGGTAGCAGCATAAAATATAAAAGATTAAATATCCATTTTAATTCATTAAATTTTTGTATTTTTTTACTACATAATATTTTAAAAGTTACATTTAAGTAGTTTAAATTTTAGCGAGTTTCATTTTGACATTTTTAAGTAGAAATATTTAAATTTTAATACAACTCGTGATAAGTCTTTAAAATTTCTAAACATTTATTTTGGTATGTTAAATTTTTAAATAATTTCATTTTAATTTATTAATTATACAAAAATATGCATAATATTTACGTTGAATTCTCAAAATTTATAATCACTTAACGGTATTAAAAAATTCAATTTTTTATATTATTAAGCTGACATATTTTTTAAAACTCGAATAGACAACATGTCCAAAGTATTTTCAACTTAATATTTTATAGAATTATTTTGATTTACAAATTTAAAATAAAAAATATTTGATAAGAAACTATAATATATAAACAGTTAATTATAAAATATGTAAAGAGAGAGAATATATATATATATATATATATATATATATATATATATATATATATATTATGCGTCAGTTTGAATTACCGTTTAAAATAAAGTTAGTTTAAAATTCATGTTAATGATCGCTTTATGTCAAAACTCTCAACACCACAAAATGTTGCGCAAAAAATGTTATAGGTCATTTTGATTTTGCAATCTTGAAACTCTTCATTTACTTATGTCAATTTTCTGCCATTGATCTTTTAAGAAAAAGATATTGTCGTTAATAAATTTCAAGATGATGAATTAAACAATGCCATAAAATATTATGCAATAAGATGTTCCGGAAAATAATACTAATTCAAATTTAAAAATGATAGAATTCTTTAGTTCAGGATATATTTTTATAAGTATAAAATTATTTAAATATATATTAATTTTTGTAATTGTTTATTTATTTATTTTAAATATTACATGTATATTTATCAACATATATACCGTACAGATATAATCTCTATCAAAAAAGAAAGGATGTTTAACGGAGTATAAATAATCAAATTAACATGTCTTCTAACAAAATAAGTTTTGCATAATAATTCAAAATGTCTCTAATTTAGCTAAGAAGTACATTAAAATTATAATATCTTAAAAAGTATATGAATTTAATATCGGAAAAAGAATGTTAAATGTTGAGAGTGGGATTTGAACCCACGCCCTTTCGGACCAGAACCTTAATCTGGCGCCTTAGACCAACTCGGCCATCTCAACATTTGTTATTAATTTCAAACGTTATATTATAAGTTTTATAAACAAAACTCGACAAATTCCACTCTGCTAGCATTATATGAACTTTGGACCACTATCTGTTAGTTGGGCAATAATTTGGTTAAGTCCAAATTTATGATATGAAAATAATTAGGCCCATGGTGAATCATTTCAGACTTCCATAGAGCTTTTAATAGTTGTTATTCTACCTCCCCCTTTTACAATTTGTACTATCCTTACTTTTATGTTGGGTATCTAATATAATATACAACAGAAATTAGTTTCTATAAAAAAGTTATTATTTCTTGTTTTGTTTCTTCTATCAAAATCCTTCTCGTACACGAGACTAAGAATGCTGACCTATCAATAGTTAATGATAATGGATTATGTCCTCTATTTAAGGATGACATTATAGAATTTACCATAATATAAAGTAAAAACGTAATGTATTTTTCGATTTGTACAACTAGTAAAGAAAATATAATACAACAAAACTTTTCTTATATTTTTATTTAATTATTTCATTTATTTTTATTTTATGGATATATTTGTATACATTAATAATTTATTACATCTTTTTATAAATTTTTACTAATTATTAAAACAAAAGTGTTATGAGATGATTTAGAACTATTTTTTTATTTAAAGTTGTTTTTTTAAGTTCTATTTTTAAGGCTTAATTACTTATTGGATCCTAGATTTTTTTTATTTAACTTTGTCTCATTATTAGTATTTGCATCAATTTACCACAATGCCAGTTTTGGTGGTTGAAGTTGAATGTGAAATGTTTAAATGAGTAGTTCACTCGACACTTGTATTATTTATATACATGAACAATATAACTTGTAGTGCAGAGCATTAATTGTATGTTCATTTCTAGCATACTTTAATCTTAAGAGTATAATGAATCTTAAGATACAATGACATAAATAGTGGAATAATAAATATTTCTTACTTCTAATAGAATTATCTATTTCCAATGCTCATCCTTGTTGTAAAATTATGCAAATATGCTAATTGGTTATTTGTGTTATCAAAGGAGGTGATAATTTCTCCCACAAGCAATCTTAAGTATAAAATAAAACCTAACATATGTATTATTCTTAGTTCGTTCATAAAAGATTGAGTTTAAATATAAAGATTTGTTTCATTATTGATGTGTTATTATTATAATTAATTTCTTTATATTTATTATATCTTGTTAGAGCATAATTAATTATTAATTAACATGTTTTAGTGTATTCATCACGTAAGAATCAATTTGGCCTAAAGTGTGATTTTTAGACTAATTCACTATCTGTTTTTTATTTTGTATAAATTTAGTATTTTAAGCATATCTTGACGTACAAAACTTCAATTGGTCTGCTCCAGGTGTTGTTTTAAAGTAGACTTAAATGAATACAAAATATATGAGACACTAAATCTCAATTTGAACTTCGTCTAGGACGAAATAAACCCTAAAGATGATGTTTATTTGCTATCATACTTTTGAGCGAATTTACTTAAGAGTTTAAGCCTAAGTTCCTTTTTATAAATTGTATCATTTCATTTTATGCTTTGATTGAGATTTGAAGGGAAGTATTCGGGTCATTTAAGTGGATATGACTAGCACATGACTCACATATTATAAATATTCCAATTCAAAATATTGTAATACACTTCACGATTTCTTTCTCTCTTCTTTTGTCTATTGATTGACTGTTGTTGTGGTTTCTCACATTGCTAGAAAAGAAGAAAAAAAATGAAAAAGTTTAATTAAGTCTTCCAAACATACCTCATGTTAATGTGTGGGCCCCTTTGACTCAGGGACTCCGATTCTCACCATTTCAGCTCTTATAAATCTTAGAAATTTCTCGATCGATTCTAATATTTACCATTTCAACTCCTATAAATCTTAAAAATTTTCC
This sequence comes from Hylodesmum podocarpum, assembly GCA_026586105.1. Classification (NCBI taxonomy): domain Eukaryota; kingdom Viridiplantae; phylum Streptophyta; class Magnoliopsida; order Fabales; family Fabaceae; genus Hylodesmum; species Hylodesmum podocarpum. The sequence goes on along the minus strand of JALJEV010000623.1, from coordinate 15,242,596 downwards.
TATTTGATAACAACCTCGACGTAATATCTCACTGGAATCTCTTTATTCTACCACCTTATCCAGAAAAAAATTGTGTTAATACTTTGAATTTTGTAAATATACAATAATGGGAAAATTTCAATAGGATAGAGAAAGATACACCATGCATGTATTTAGAATTTTGCAGTATCGGAGAAGATCTCTACATTAAAACTTTATACATGGCTGAATTCAAATCGCATCAGTTTAACGTTCCCTTACTCACTTAAAAAATCAAAAGGAGATGTATTTGTTTCATATAAAGATACAATAGTAGCTTTATAAAATAATGTCATGTTGATATAAAAAAAGTTAACAAAGGTTAGCGTATAGAAGGGCCAAACTAAACCAACGACAAAGGGAGTGGGTGGCCACACCGTGATCGAAGTCGTGCATGGAGCCATGCCCATTAGTATTATTCAAACATGATCGATCTATCTAAATCTCAAGAACTAGTATCAACCATTTAATTTGGTTGGTATCATGTATTATTTGTTTTCTCATCTAAAATTCTTCTTATAAAAAACAGAAATGTACTCGACAAATTTCAGTCTTATCCCCATAAATTGCAGTCCACATCAGTGATGTTAATTTGCTCTATTATAAGAAAGCAAAATCCTTGTAACACGACTAAGGAGCCCACAACGCAATAATATATGTATCTACCACAAGTACAAGTCCACAAGGCAATTTTCATGAGAAAGAACAGAGTTGATCCTTCATACGCTACCTATTGTTCAACCCTCAATTTTAGTGATCAAGTTCAACTTTCTTATAATATCTCTACAGTTTATGTGCCTTTTTATCCACCTGCACAACCACATTTTTTAGTGGGCTTGCATCACATGCTGAGATAATTAAGCATTTTCTGTTCTGTTCTTCGGCCATTCCTTTTATTTTAATTACATACTTGAATAAATCGTTTAAACTTTTCTATTCCGTGTATAAATTATGAACCAGTTGAAAATAATATAATCCGAAATGAATTTTCGTATCTTACTAATTATAGAAAAGTTATTTTAATTTGACCATATCATGTATAGAAGCTTCCATAAAAAAATCAGCTAAGAAAATTCGTATATAGAATCAATACATTTGAAACATCCATATCGCTAGGTAGCTAGATACTGGATTAGTGAGCCACTCAAGTATTAAAGAGATAACTTATTCTTGCAATATTCTTAGATATTATATTTTTGTATCTTTTTATTAAGTCAACTATCTTAAATATTTTTTATCCACAAAAAAAAAAATCTTAATTTTACATATTAAATATTTTCTTATTTCTTAACCTTGGTCACATTGATTAGCAATATTTTTTTTCATATCTCTTATTTTCTTATTGCTGACTTTAATTTATATAACTTTCGGTGCAAATTTAGTATTAATATATATAATTTTCTGAATATCAAATCGTGGGTCAGGCTTTTGGTTTTGATATATTAATCGAAAGATATGTTACGCAAACATAGTCCCTCGTAAGTTTTTGAGCTGTCACCCTTTCTTGTCTTGTTGGAAATGTTGTGTAGTGTTGTACGTAAATATTAGTAACGTCTCAGAAGAAAGGGATAACTTTGGAAAACAGGAGGAGAGAAAAACAAAAGAAAATCCATCTTTTGTAGTAACCCATATAATGTTGAGATTTTTTAATTATTTACAAATTAAATTTATCTCTCAATATAAAAGAGAACTCAAAGTTTATTATGTGCTGGTGAATTTTTTATTTTATTTAGTATTACCACTCAGGTGTATCTTACTAAACATCGTATTAATAAGATATCACAACTCAGTTAACTCTATATATATTTTACTTTACAAAATAGTTATAGGAATAAGTATTCATATTTAATAATAGGTATAGTTTAGCTAATACAGAACCAAATTTTCCATTTCACATTTTTTAAAAAAGTACGAAAAATTATAAGACGGGTGGAAATGGAATAGGTTAGGAGATTTGGGTTTGGTTTTAATTCAAATATAAAGTTCAGTTTAACTTATTTATTTGTATTGGCATTCTTATAGGCTTGTTCTGGTTTATTTAAAATTTGGCTTCACTTATAAGTCTGTTAAAATGTTTATTTTATAAATATTTTCTTATTATTTAAGTACTTTTGATTTTATTTGTTATCTTTTCCCATAATTGAGGATTTTTATTTTTCTATTTTCTTTTTTTCATGGTTATAATAAAAAGAACATGTATAAATATTTTTTTTATAGTTCTAATTTTTTTCTTTTTATAGATAAATGTATTATATAAAAATAAAAACGTAAACAAAATTTTAAAAAACTCTTAATCTATCTTTATAACAAATGGGTCAGAACATACAAGACTTTAAATACGTCCAATCATACTAAATTAAGTATTATCCTCCTATTATTTAAACAGTATTATAATTTCTCGTCTTTTATCTCCTAGAGTATTCGTACCAAATAAAATAGGTTTTATCCAACATCTAACTATTGAACGAATAAGAATCCTATGTTTATTTATCTTAAAATACTGCGGTCCTTTTGGTTCACAATTATAAAAAGAATAAACCTTAAGATATTTTTGTTGCTGAAGAGAATAAATATCAAAGTTAGCTTCAATAACAAGAAAAGAAAACGTCGAGATAGCTTACTTAAAATGAATTTATCAACTCAATTCGAATTATTTTCGTATACCAAAGAGGTCAACTTAAAAAAAATATCACACCTTCACCAGATTTTGAAGGCAAAGGTGTGTATTAATTCGAATTTTAGTCAAATCGAGATTGTACAAACTGAAGTAACAGCTTACGGTGTAGAATTGTTATACAACCTTGCAAGGTGTTTGTTACGATCACCTATGTATATATTTAATATTTATAGGGTCTTTTCTTGGCACCTTTCTAGGCTTGACCAGGAATTGGCAATCAAATTTGTTCACTTTGCAAACTTGTTAATTGGCGTGCAAACGAAGGTAACAACACCAATCTACAAAGTTTCTATCTTTGACATATCCATTGAATTGATTTGGCTTGAGATATTGAATACGAAGATGTGAATATGGTAACATATTTTGTTAGCTTTCCTAGTGGCAGCAAACACCTTTGGTAGGTGCCTCAGGTTGAGAAACATGAGTTGGCACTCACACACCCAAATTGTTGCTATTTGGGTATGGGAGCAAACTTGGTGGCTATTCTGATTCATGATCTCATGCTCTTTTATAGAGGATAGATAGATATAGATGGCTACAAAGTGTGGTACCAGTACTATAGTACTAATTGAATCTAGAAGTTAATAGTGGCCCATGCGTGAATGGTTTCCACCGCCACTAAGCAAAAACTTCTTTGCCCTGTTTGTTTCATGACCAAGAACAACCAAAAGAGTTGATTCGCTCAATTTGGAAATCCTTAGGCAGAGGGCATCGTCTCAAATCATTCTTGGATGTTTATTAATTTCTTTATTTCCTTTTTTTTGTTTTTTTAGACCAGATGTATTTTTTTAATGAATCAAATGAAATTATCATTGAACAATAAAATTATTATTTTGAAAATTAATATAACATTTAATGACTCGAACTTAATTAAGTAAATATTATATTTGAACACTGTTTTCATATTTGGCAGAAGAAGTATTAAAAATCTCACCCGTCTAACAATAGAATTTGTTATATATATAAATAATAATTTTATGTTGATTTATAAGATTAAATTAGATTCATAATTCATATATACTGAATACAACATTTAAAAGACTAAAATTTTATATTTGATCTTCTTACAGATTGTGTTGTGTGTTGAATGTTGAAGTATTGGATAGCTTACCACACCATTTTGAATTGCTTTTGATTTGCTTCTTTTGAGGCTGAAAGAAAGCATGCATGTGGAAGCAATTAGTGGAATAATTATGGCTTGGAGTGTTTATCTCACTTACACACATTTTGATAGCATCATTTGGAAGGTGGCAAGTTTCCTTCTTACTCTCTTTGTCTCAAGCGTGCTAGGAGCACGCACTCGATGTGGGGTTCATCAATCAGTACACATCTTTTGCATTGGTCGCACAACCTTGACATGTATCTCAAATTTGTATTTATTCTTTCTCATCCATTTGCATTGTTATCTTCGCCTCACCAATAGCCTTAGATAAGGACCTATTCATGTGTTTTCAACTATAAATTAAACTAACAAAATTGTCACGAGTTTTGTGTTGTTGCCTATTCTTTTTACATATAAACAAGTTAATTTTCAATCCAAGATAAAGTGTGCTAGGTGTAGCTTCTGAGCTTTACTTAAGTTCTGAAGAATTACTAGCCGAGAAGATATGTTAAAAATAAAATCATTTAATTTTTATCTCATCGATCAGGTTAGCGTTTTTATACTAAAAAGAAGAGTGTCTCAAAGTAAAGTGGGTGTATGGAATGAAAAAAGTATAAACAAAGAAGTGAGCAATCAAAAGAAAATATGCTGTAAAAACAAATTGAATCCAAAGTGAATACATGAACATAATGATAAAAGAAAAAGAAAAAAAAAATCCACTTGAGGTGTAAATTATACCTTCTCTTAATCATAAATTGTCTTTCATAATTATATAATATTATCTTATAATTTTTATTTATTGTGATTTATAATTAAACGAAAGTGTCAAATTAGAGTGAATATATCATCATTAAATTTTATAATTTATATTTATATTAAATTTTCCTGATCGTCATCTTAAAAAGTTGTATATCAATTAATAATATTATAGATTCACATCTTCTCTCTTTTATTTTATTTTTGTTTGAGTAAATTGCACTAGTACTCCCTATGTTTTGTGAGATTGCGTTATTAAACTCTCTTTGTCTTTTAAATATTACTTTTACTCAATGTCATTTATTTATTTTAATTGCAAATTCATGACATATGGGGGAGGGAGAATTCACATGAGTGGGATCTAATTTCTTCCACTCGATTGAATGTCAAATAAATGACATAATATAATGATTATCTTAGCAATTTTTAAGCTGTTTTCTTTTTTCTAAGCTGTCAAGATATTTTCTCAAAAAAATATATATGAAACTAAAGTCAATTTCACCACTTTGAATGTGTTTTTATTCAATTAACTAGTCAAAATATATATGAGTATTATATGTATCTTTTATTCCTAGTATCAATAATTTTAATTTGTTAATCCGATTACTCAACTATCCCGTATCAAGACTTTCCTTAGCAAAAGCAAGATAATAAGAAAATACTGATTATTATAGGACGTACACTTCGTAATCAATTTATCACAAAATTTGCCCCCACTAAAAGCAATTAAAGAAATATCATCTAAGTTAACAAGATTATACTTCATCGTATAAAGTATTAATTAAGTTACAATGTAGTCGTAAATTGAATCCAGAATACCATAAGTAATATTAACGTTGTTCACGTTGCAAACAATACACTGAATGCAAGACATGTTCACGTAGGTTAAATCAATTGCCGCTAATGATAGAAACAAATTTCAAGGAATCATTAACACGCAAGACAGCAAAGATAATTAGCTAAAGACAGATTCATCATTTATATGATTAAAATATGTTTATCTCGTGTTTGGATTAAAATATTTTCATTGTATTTTTTCTTAAATAAAAATTTTGTTAAAATAATGTGTGTGTTTATAGTATTGAGCAATAAACTAAATTAGTTTTTATTTCAGAATGAGACCCATTAATTTTTATTTTATAATCATGCATAAACATAGTTAAGATTAAAGTTACTAGGAGAACGTGATAATTAATTTTTAATTATAAAATTTAAATTTAATAACTATCAATAGTGAAAAGAGTATTTAAATACCTTAAACTTATCCTACCTTCAATTTTAATTTTATTCCGATTAATCCTTAAAATTTTTCTCATTTTACAAATAGATACCATAAATTATAATTTTATTTCAATTGATATTAAACTTTACCATTTTCACTTTAATCACTTTGTAATTTTTTCTTAAATTTTATCCTGTTTTACATGTAATTTTTCCATCAATTTAAAATTATATTATTTTGTCTTAAATATCAATAATAATTCATTCATATTTTTCCTTTTATTATAATTTATTTTTTTCATATATTAAATTATAATAAAAGTATGAATTTAGAAATAATAAGAATAATGAGAAATATTTATTTTATTTTTTAAAATTCTAAATTTTATTGCATTTCATTGTTTGAAAAATTATTTACAAAAATAAAATTAATAAATGGTTAAGATTTATTTTTTATTACCTAAGATGAAATTGAGACCAAAGCTTTATGTACAAATATAATAAAATTTAAAATTTGATTGAAATAAAAATATTTTTTTATCTATTTGTAAGTAAGATAAAGTTTAAAAATTAATTATAAATAAAATTAAAGTTAAAAGTATTTATTTATAAAAGGCTTGAAATTTAGGATATTTATATTTTTTTAATAAAATATTATATTTAAAAGTTTACATCACTTTACTAGATTTAACACCTATTGTAATTTGATCTCATCCTGTGTACTACGCTTTGTATATTGACTTCTTTTTTTTTTTGGTGGATGTATATATTAACTGATTGATATGTATATAACCAAAATATCAGTGTTTCTGAATTATTGCCTTCTTAGTTCTAGGTTCTGTCACATTCTCACAGCATAGGAACTCGATGCTAGTTAATAATTTTACAAGGAATCAAGAAAAAGAGACACTAGTTGACAGCCTTTTCTAGATGTTGCTGAACTTTACACAAGACTATAGGACACATATCATATCAATATATATATTTATTAATAATATATTAGTATTTTTTAATTAATAATATAATAAAATAAGTATTAATATATTATATTATTCATCCATGGTTATGGAGCAAATGGTCTTTAAATCTGGCTCCTTATTAAGCCAATGTAAACAAGTGGCTTAGGTAATTATGAGATCAATTTTTGAAGCAGTGTTCCAACTTCGCTTTTAAAGTTAACCAAATAACAAAATTATTTTGGTACCTTGATTATGACTTTACGTGTCCCAAGTGGTGGAATTTTCAGTTGGCAACTAAAAGTCAGATATGAACAATACTTATATCTAACCTATGTTTTGTTTTGTGTTCCTTTCTATGTATATTTCACTCACAAGTATCAAAAATTGATGACAAATGACCATATATATATATCTTTTTAGCATGAAACTTGTGGGTAGCATCAAGGTTGACATTGATTATCCAATTTGTATATAATATACATGCAATCACTCTAATTATACCCATCAATTGCGCAGACAATAGCTAATTTGGTCTTGTGGGTCAGCTTGTCTAACATCCTTTCCCACTGGTATAGGTGAACGGTAACGTGATAGGATTTTCATATTTATATATAAACACAAATATCCTAAAGGAAAACGAAACAAGGAAAATTAGATCAAAGGCAAGACAAACACAACATTCATTTGTATGTCAAAAGAATCTCACTCACTTAGAGAGACAATATCCAAGATGTGGGTCAATTATATTAGAGTTTATTCACCAAATATGAAAATATCAAATCTTATACTAAATATTTATAATATATATATTAAAATCATTCAAGAATATATATGATGAAATATATATTTACTTAGTTTACAAAATAAACGTATTTTCTAGAAACGCTAGATTACAAATGTCAATCATATTTTACAAATGCCACTAAGAATCTTCATAAATTTATAATAAAAAATAGGGTTTACATTATCTATTCATTTCATGAAAAAAAACCCATTAACTATGACTTAAAAATACACTTAATTAAAATAAATTTTTACGTCATTAAATTATATCTTTTATGATAATAGAATACTCAACAATTGTTAAAGAAGAAGAAATGACAAAAATAGATGAAGGCTCACAACCCCCAATGAAAAAAAACAAAGAATAACAAGAAAAATAAATTGAATATGTGAGGAAGGATGATAGAAAGATAGAATATTTATTGATGTTATCATTATTTAAGTTTTCAATCACTTAGTGTTTGTATGTTTGCCACAATAGCAAAACTAGTAGTTAATAAATTAAATAATTTTAATTATCAAATTATATATTTTTATATCATTTATCAAAGTAATTATAGTGAAGTAAATATAAAGACAAGACAAAAAAAGATATTTGATGACAAATATAATTATTTTATAGTTTATAAAATATCAACCAAGGATTATAAAAGAAAAAATAAAATAAGAGTATAAATAATACTCAACTATTTTTATCCAAAAAGAGACAAAATAAATTATCTCTACTAAAAAAAGAACAAAATATTTATAAAAAAATAGAAAAACAAATAAGACCTTTTTTTAATTTAAATATTATTATTTATAAAATCAAACTCAAAATAAAATTATTATATAAAAATGATTACCTGATATATATTTAAAGTCATAATAATAAAAAAGTTTAGAAAGGAGGGTGTCCCTAACCCTAAGTAATTAAATTGAAAATCAGGTGAATTATTATAAATTTTTTAAAATCTATTCTTATAAATTAAAAAAAGAAAAATGCAACACTTATTTTCTACCGAACCAAAGGTGGAATATATTCATCTCTTTTTAGTGGGACTGTGTAGAAAAGGAAACGGATTTGTGTTTCACCAACTCCACACCTTCAAGCCTTATCCAAAATCTACATTAATTCCATGGGATGTAACCAATTCCAAATCATAGATAAAAGAAGAATCATTATTTTACTTTACTCTTCTTTTTCTTGGGGTTGGCTATGTCCCCACATGCATACAAATAAAAAGAAAATATCTATAAATAATTGCTTTAACTTAATCTACAAAATTCTTTCATGATCCTAACTTTCTTTATTCCATCAACAACTTGCGTTACATGCGTAGAGATATGAAAGTGTAACAAAGATAAAAAGATTATGCTTGGTGGCTGCGCTTGTTAAAAAATCGTTTCATATATATCTCCATGTCATGCTTCACCTACCATGTTAATTAAATCCATTCGCTTGTTCTCTACTTACCCGTGAAAGTTAGATCATGGTTCGTTCAGTCATCTAAGTTAACAATTACATGATAAGGAAAATAATACAAAAATATTTGTAATCAATTTTAAACTTTATTGTATTCTATATCTATAGATTTTATACGCAAATTTTACTTAATTAAAAGAAAAATCATCGTAAAATGAACAGTTTAAGAAAAAAAAAATTACCACAAAATATATCATTTTATTTTTTACTTATATATATGCAACTAGTTATGTATATATAGAAGACTAACAACAAATAATATCGATAGTATGACACAAATAATTCATAAACTCAATACTATATTACTAATATAAATTATAAGCTTAACTTAATCTTACGTAATCGGCATTAGTTTGTTCGTCTCATCTTATTTATAGTCAATGATACGAGATCTTATAAATAAAATAATATAAATAAATCTTAATTTTAAATTTTTTTTTAAAAAAAATCTTGAATTTTAAAGAGAAAACCAATTAATCATTAATACCTTTTAAACAATGTGATTTACATTTAGCTTATAGTTTTTACAAAAAATATTGCCGCCTAGTTAGTTTGAGGGTTCAATTGAAGGGTTATTGAATCTTGTTCCCATACATGACGTATATGATAATTAAGTGAGAGGCTTTAGTTTCCTTCACACAGCTTCTCCGTGGGACAATTAGTTTAAGGAAGTTAGGAACCATTTGTTGAAATTTCCAATATATATTTTCTTACCATCCTTCTTACTTTAGTAAGGCCTTGGAGCACAATCATAGATTCAAATAGACTCGTGAATTTGACCAACTTGATCTGATCTGATCCGAAAGAAAGAAAGTTAAGTTAAATATTTTGAGTTAGTTTAGATAAAGAAAAGTGTATATGACCTAACCATCCTCAGATCGAATATTAAATTGAATATTCACTTGCAAACTTCTTGCTGAACTCGATCGATCCGATTTCATCTTTTTGCCGCTTTTTCTGTTGTTATTTTATCAGCTTTATTTTTTACTGTTTTGAATATTATTGTTAAATAATTTTAAACATGTAAATACATAAACCCTAAACTTATATCTCTTTCAAAAAATAATTTATTTTTATTTATTGAATAACATTTCAAAAATATAAATATGTACAACTCACACCGGTGAAAAACGATAAACAACATTTAGTTTCATTGAAGAATTATTTTCTATTTTCGTTTTTTGAAAAACAGTTTTTGTTTTCAATTTTACAGATTTTAAGAAATATGTTTGCTTTATTGTTTTTTCTAGTTTTGAAAAAATAAAAACACTGAAAACATGTCTGGCCTGAGAGATTTTAGTATATTAAATTTTTTTAAAATAATATTATATGAAGTTCAAGAATAATAATATATAGTAATTTATAAATTTTTAGTATATGAACATTTAAATATTTTGTGTGTTTAAAGTTTTTTCTCTCTCTGAGTTGTGCATATGATTCAAAAGCTAACACTCGGTAATTACTAAATTACTAAATGTGTCATCACATCATAATTTTCAAATGAAAACTGTGAAAAAAAGCTATGTTATTTCCCTATTTTTACTCAATTTTAAAAATATTTTCATAAAAACATTTAAGAAAAAAAAAAACCAAACACATTTTCAATTTTCACCTCTATTTTTTATTTTGAATAGAAATAGAAAAAAGAAACACTCAATCAAACCGAACATCAAATTAATTTTCAACTTTGAAATGAAAACCCGTGAAACATTACTCTTGAGGGTGCAATTGCACACATTTTGAATGTTGCACCTCTTATTACATTCATATCAATAAAATTCGTTCTCACTTCTTCTTCCTTCTTTTTTTTTTTTTTTTTCCCTTCTTCTCCTCACAATCCTAACATATATAAAAAATATAGTTAATATATGACATGTTGATAAAAGAATTAATGCGATAAGAGATAATTTTTTTAAAAAAATTTAAAAATGATTTTTAAAGATAAAATGAATATATCTAGCTAGCCAATATTCAAGTAACAAAATGACTATTTAAGATTAAGTGTACTACCAATTAAGCTAGTACTTTGGTTATACGAAAGACAACAGTTCCAAATCGTCTTGACAACGGCTTCAAATAGACCAATCCACTAATCAACATGGTATTAGAAAGATAGAATAATATAAGATCATAACATATTCTTCCAACTTAATCAACCTATTTTATTATTCAAAAGTCAGCTAAAATTTGACAATAATTCAGCTCGGAAAATATTATTATTCGCACAACATCCTTACATTAAATGATTACTTGGGATTTTAGTGCCTTAAGTATATCTTATATGCAATTAAGGTCTTTTGTATTTATGATTGAACTAATTAAATTTTTAAAATTTATTAATACTTACGGTCAAGTTCATTATCAAATTTCATTATCAAGTTCTTAAAAACATGAAATACTTTATTAGCAATTAATTAAATTTTAAATTTTGTTGATATTTACATAAAAGAAAGAGGTCTACGGCTTTTCAAAGGAGGAGTTAGCTCTTTTGCAATATGCATAGCTTATGTAAGAATGTGAGGAAATTGAAGAAAGAAACTCTCTTCATTTTTTTGAATACAGCTAGTTAGTTTGACATGATCATTGTAAAAATACCAGTGTATAAATTAATAAAAAATTCAAAAACTATTCAACACAAGTAAAACCAATTAAATAGGAATAGAAATAGAAATTAAAAAAAAAAAATTTACTAACTTCTGGTATTGAAATTACAATCTTGCAAGTAGACCATGATCCTTTAAAAGTCTGAGGATCTCGGACATGACATTAAAAGAGCAGTTTGGTAGAAAAATCTATGAAAAGGAGATAGTAAAAACTAAAAAGCACGTGAAAGTATAGCTGTAAGATATTTTTTTATAATTGTTTTGAGCTGGATTTTTTTAAAATTTATAAAATTATTTGTTATATATTTTTACGTTTTAATTGTTTTTTTTATGTAATTCATAATAAAAAAATTTAAAAGTTAACTTAATTTTATGTTTATAAAATATTTTCTTCTCCTAATTCACATTTCAATTTAATTAATAAGATTTTTTTAATTTATCTAAAAATTAAAATTAGTAAATCTATTATCTCCACTAATTCTAATAGTATACAAATGCATCAATGATCATTAACAATAGAGATTCATTTTCTTATAATTATTTTTAAATTATTGGACACTTTTATCCTTTTAAAATTATAAAATTATCTATTATCTTTTTATATTAATATTTTTTTAATCTTCACATTATTCTTAATAAAATTTAAAAATTAATTAATTTCATATCTATTTTTATAAAATATTTTATTTTTCATAACTCAATCTCATTATAAAATTTTAATTTATTTAAAAAATTAAAACTATCAAATTTATTATCTTCACGGTAAAACGTGGGGCAGTTATTCATATTTGGAATATTTCAATTTTTAGAAATATTTCTTAGTAAAAAAGTATTTTAGACAATATTTCTAAGAAAAATATTGTTTAATATTGTTTCAGATATAAAAATTACAAATTCCATTCAGGTCTTTTGATATTTATTTGTTTGTTTTTAATTAGTATATCTCTTCTTGTAACTTTTTTCCAGTATATAATATTTATTTATTTTAGTTATACTATATAAATATTTTAAAATATTTTATGATATAGTATAAATTTTAAATATTATATTTGATTCATGCAATGCACAAAATAAAATATTAACTTAAACAATATTTTATTAAAAAGAAACAATATTTTATTAAAAAGTAAGTATCAAATTAAAATTAGTTGGTGCTTTCAAGGATAGCCAAACTTCCCAATGATATGAATCTTCAAACTGAGTTTCGGTACTATGGTGTCAAATTAAAATTTGTAGTAAAGCTTTATAAATAGGTGAAAATCTGATTTGTAAATAAATTAATAAATTTGAACTTATAAATAATATAATAATGACTTAGTTGTGATTTTAGTCACTCAAGTCTATCTTATTTGCAATTTAAATTACTGTATTTAATTGAATTAATTAAATTCTTAAATATTAGTTATTTGTAAATTTTCCATTAAAACTTAATAAATTATTGATACGAAAATAAAAAAGATGTTGTGTCGTTAAATTTGATATAATCATATTTATATTATCTTTATTTAAATGCATTATATTATATCATAATCATGTCAATATTTATATCAAATTAATAACACGTGGTCTTCCAAAATCTCATCAAATTAATGCCATAATTTCATCTTTCATAATTTTAATAATATAATAACGTCTAGTAGACAAAATCCTGAAAATAAGAAAGTAAAAATAGAAAAAAATATATAACAGAAAATCAAAATAAATAAATTTGAGATATTTTTTGTTTTTTTGAAAAGAAAGTTGACATGAGATGGTTTAGCTCAATCTAGGTTAACTCATGCTACAACTCAACCTGTTTTGACAAGCATGCTATCTCTAAAATTAACCTAATTTCAATTAAATATGTGATATTAATTTACATAAGCACTAAATTTAATCAATATATTTGATCACATCTGATTTGCGTTTACAAATCATTATTATTTTTTATGTAACTGAAAAAAATATTATTTTCTATTTTATTTTTTTAAAAAAGTAAGAATATTACAAAAACAAATTCATGCATGGCAAATTCTAATGCGCGTTAGATGAGTCTGCTACGATACGAAGATTGACGAGAGTGATTTGATTAAACGGTTTTGATGAATCTTCTTACGGTGGGAAAGGGAAAGTATCCAAATCAGAATTGGGTTCAATTAATTGCAAAAGAAATATTAAGAGCTTTATTAGAAGAAAGGAAGAGAAGGTTGAGGAGTCAGTGACTTGAGTTGGTCCCTTTGACTACTTCAAAGTTCTCATTTCCCACAAATACAAATTTCAAACGAAACTGATTTCATTAGTGCCAACTCGAACCTTCACACAAATTATTGCCCTCTCTTACGTGGATCCTTATTCATCTCACCAATCTCATGTTGCGTTGCCAAATACAAATAATACAAACACAAATAATAATAATAATGGCGTACTAGTAAATTAGTCCACTGTTATATATTATTATTAATTAGAGAATTTAAAATAATAGAAAACCGACGCTTGTGATACGTGGTGGGTCCACTAGCTTTTCCTATTCTCCAACTCACAAATATAAAAGCCTTCCACCATTCATCCTCATTCTGATTTTCGACTTACACAGTCCTACCACTATCCTACATTTCGCATGCAATCAACATAAACATGACAAGGCCATGGAAAATTTTCAACAAAAAACATGACTTCTTCGACTCTCTTCATGACGATCTTGTCGTCTTCATTCTCTCTAGACTCAGCGCCACCGCTTCCTCTCCTTCCCAATTCATCAACGTCCTCTTAACGTATGTTCACCTTCCTCTTCATTTTATCTTCCTCTTCTTTTTTATTTCTTTCATTAAAAAAAAAAAAGAACAAAAACAAAAACAAAAACACATGTTCTAACTATGTTAATGTTTCTTAAAAAATAAAAAACACAGATGCAAGAGACTGAAAAGGTTAGGCCTGCACGGTCTAGTGTTGTCCAAAGCTGGGCCTAAAGTATTCGGTATAAAACCCAAAAATTGGTCGGAAAGCGCTCACAATTTTCTCAAACAGTGCGTTAACGCCGGCAACGTGGAAGCGTGTTATACTCTCGGAATGGTCAGTGATATATCTATGGAATGAATTAAGAATAAAACGTTTTTGATTTTTACTAAATTACATGTTTTTCTCTTTCTGTCCAGATCCGATTTTACTGTCTGCAAAATCGACAGAGTGGAGTTTGGTTAATGGCGAAGGCAGCGGTGAAGTTACACGCGCCGGCGCTGTACTCTTTGGCGGTAATTCAGTTCAACGGAAGCGGCGCGTCGAAGCGAGAGAAAGATCTACGCGCGGGTGTGGCACTATCGATGCGTGCGGCGTTGTTGGGTCACATCGACGCGCTTAGGGAATTGGGCCATTGTCTACAAGACGGTTACGGTGTGCGGCAGAATGTAACGGAGGGACGGCAACTGCTGGTGAAGGCTAACATGCGCGAGCTGTTGTATGTGCTACGGACACTGGGGCCATCTTATTCAGTTTCGTCGCAGGTGACGTGGCCTGCATATATGATGACGTGTCCGATGGTAACTGAATACGGTTACAACATGGCGGTGCCGAAAGTGCAGCCAGTGAATTGGTTTCTGAGAGAGTGGTTCGAGTCCGGTCCAGGAAAATTGGAAGATGGGCTGAGATTGTGTGCGCACATTGGATGCGGTCGTTGCGAGACGCGTCCTCATGAGTTTCGTCGCTGTTCGGTTTGTGGCAAAGTCAATTATTGTTCTCGCTCCTGTCAGGCGTTGGATTGGAAGTTGCGTCATAAGATCGATTGTTCTCCGCTTCAACTCTACCATGCTCCTCACAATGCTGCACATGTCGAGGATAATCTTATTCTACCAAACGCTCCCCTTTGATGCCTTTTTTTTTTTTTTTTTTCTTTCTATTTCACCCCACAAAATCAATTCTCATGGTTCAAGAATTTAGAAAAATATAAACAAGAGATTTGATAAATTAAACACACAATCCTTCACCCATATGTAATGTCTACATGTGGGTTAGCCTTTTTTTTTTTTTTTTTAAATATTAAAGTATAAATTAGATGGACAGCTAAGATTACAAGTTCTTTATTCAAAATGGTTTCGTGTTAGTTTTACTAACTTGTAAATGTTTATTTGCTCACAAGGTGATTCTGTTTATTTGTTTTTTTCACAAGGTGATTCTGTTTATTTGTTTTTTTTTTTTTTTAATGTTTAATATCTTTTGAATTGAAAAGAGGTGATTGGATGCATCTTTCGAATAGTAGGACCTCGAGCTTGGAGTGATATTAAATTTTTGAAAACGTATAAAATTTCTTATATAATAATAAACGTTTTCCCGTTAAGCTTCAATTTACCGTCATTAATGTTATAAAAGTTTTTGGGGACTGGGGTAATGTATGGTATGGCCATAGATTAATTGAGTGGTTAATATTTTAATATGACAATATAATATTTAGTTCTCTCTCATGTCTTTCAAGGCAGGATTAATCTTTCTTTTTTTAGTATACATGGATAACTTGAGATAAGGATTACTTTATGAAATGGTTTTGTTAAAAGTTGAAAATTGCGATTGGTTTTAAAATTCTGAAATAAGCGTGTAGAGACATGGGAGTATTCATTAGGTTACTACTTAAGAGGTAGCAAGGTATATAATTTGGTTCAAAATGGCATCTAAATTGCTAAAGGAAAGAGTATTCGAGAAAGGGATGGGGAAGGAGAAAATAAAAGAAGAAAAAACAAAGAAATGAGGTGAATTATAGTATTGTTGTGGGGGTGAGGAAAAGCATTGAAAAGGAATAGCATAAAGTAGAAAATCCAAAAGCACATTGGCCCTTGTGACCCCGTTTTTTTCAGTATCTATTAAGTGGAGAGTGAGTACATCCATTAACTATTTTTGGTTGAAATTGCGCTATCAAAAGAAAATCTACACCTAGTTAGGCTGCTAGTTTCCCACGAATTAAGCTATAAGTTATTCATCTCCTTACTCCATTTGTCCTCTTCAAAATCTTCTTACATCAAAAGAATTCACTTACACGTAAGTGTCACATATCAAATTTTGAGCATTTCTTTATTTATCATAAAATAGTTGACATTTATTCATATTTTTTAATTCAACAATTAAAATTATACTATTTACTATTTATTAAAATATCTTAATACTCATTTATTAGCACCGTCCGTTAATAAATAAATTAGTCAGAAGTATTGTTTTGAAACAATTATAAAAATCACCATCGCATTGAATGAGAATATAATTATTTTGTATTTTACCATACGCTAATTGATGTTTTGTTAAAATATTAAATGGTGAAACACGTGAAGACTACGTAAAGATCAATAGTACTAAATATAAGCGGATCTTACTTTCCCCTTCTTTCTTTTTACAAAAATCCAAATCTCCTATCAATTTTCGACTAAAGAGTATAGAGAGAGGTGAAAGAAGAAAAAGTAGGGAGAAAAACTAAAAATGTTTTAATTTACGACTTAGCCAAATTGTCACAGTTAATTTTCATTCAATCAATTAATTCACTCCTAAAATATATATTATAGGTAATCAATTAGTCATCCACTCATAAAATATATATATTATTAATTTTTTCTTTTTCTCACTACTGCACTTATCTATTAAATATTTTTATACAAATTATTATACGGAAAAAATCTGTTTGATTTGAAAACAAAAATATTAATTGTTTTCATTATTCTTTATTTACTTTTAACAACAAAATAGGTAGTTGATGTTTGATGTTGATGCGGATTGTGTGGCATTAAAATGGAGGTGGTGGTGTATCATGTCATGCACGTGGAAGTTCCGTATGAGATACCGAAACCAGTTGTGTATGAGCAGAGTAGTGATAGGATATGATGTACATGTAACGACGCAGGTATGGCAGCATGCAACTTTTCAAAAACGGGCTTGGACAAACATCATCGGTGTTGTTGAAAAGCCCATTGCGACATTTTCCGTAAAAGAAAAACACCAACAGCAGCAGGCAAGGTCCCAAGTTCCATGTTATCTACGTTATCGTTCTTGTCGCCACACCCCCACAAGACCCTTTCGTATTCAAAGCCGTGATTCATGACCATTTTGACGGTTACTAGTTACTACTATTATACAAAGGTCCACATCGTTTCAGGTTTTTATCACTTACCCTTTTTCAATTATTGAACACACACCACAGCTAACCAAAAGGATAAAATAAATAAATGAATTATCGAATTAAGTTTGTATCATTCATTTACGTGTCATTACTGCTAATGTTTTTTTTAATCTGCATAAGGTTATAACTTTTATTATTTATTAAGTAATAAGAATTAAGGTCTAGTGTAGAAAGATACCACTTATATCTCTTTGAAACCACTGAATGATATTTGCTGTCTTTATCGGTAGAATAATATAAAAATATGAAAGATTTTGAAAAATTATCTTAAGTTATCTGTATTTTTTTTTATTTTTTATGGTAGACTAATTCAAGCTCGTGTCCATGTGTCCATCTATCATGTGTAAATATTTTGATTGTTTCTCTCTAAACATGAGTTGCACATGTGAATCATCAGAATCATTAGTTAACTTTTGATAGAGATAATATTTAATTTAAACGGTTATATTTGGCGTGTTAACCTCTATTAAGTTTTGGCACCAAAACATATAAATAGCTTCAAATAATACTTTTTTTTATAGTAATTTTCACTTAAATTGTCTCATTCACTCATAAATTCTCCCAACTCTCCTTCTTATTAACATAAGCGTCAGGATGTCCTTGCAGGTGCACCTCCCTCCTCACACATGAAGATTAACCTTCCATATCAAAAGATAACTTGACCGAGCTCTCGCCAAACACCTTTAACAACTCGTTCAATCTCTCACGTGTGCACAACTCAATTCTAGTAAGAACATTTAACGTCCACAGTGAGGCTATGTGAAAACTATCCCAAGACCACACATACATAGTAAATACTTGAAGTTAAACAACAGCCTCAACCTCACAGATAAATATGGATCCGTCATTCCTTGAAACATTAAAGGCCCACATTGACTTGGTAGTGACCAGAGTGCGACACCAGTTAGATAAAGATATGAACCGGTTCAGAGCCCAACACCGGGATGAGATGCAATGCCATCCCCATTAAAGGTTGACACCTAAAGCCATCCCCATCATTGCCCCGACGCACGCAATGCAACCTTGCCCTTAACTAATATCATTCAATGTGCTCCAAACACCACAAGGGGGAGAGATTCGAACTCTTTCCTCATTTCATCCTTTCACCCTAACATCATGCAAACCTGGTGTCCCGATAGTTGGAGGTGGCTAAGTTTTAAGAAGTATGAAGGGACCTCAGATCGCACCGCTCATGTGAAGGCATACTTGACACAAGTCAGTTTGGTCTTCGACAATCTTAGGATCCACTGGCAACTCTTCCCAACCACCCTGAAAGGGATTACCTTAAAGTGATATTACTTACTTCCACCCCTCTTAGTAGACTCCTTCGACACGTTATGCGCAAGGTTCACAACTTAGTTTACAAATTATAAGCCGATCATCACGAACTTGGCTTCATTACAACATGTGATCCAAGGTGACAATGAAACTCTCAGGCAATACATGACCCGTTTTGCCAAGGCCACCATGAGTATCCCTGAAGTCCACCCCGTTTTGGCCATGCACACAATCAAAGTAGGGCTCCATTCGGGCTCTTTCTTGGACTCTTTATATGCCGACCCCCTGCCAACATGGATGAACTCCAAGCCTAAGCAGTCAGGTATATGAGCATTAAAGAGAATATCATAACTCAAAAGAGAGCTAAAGAGCAATCCAAACCATCAACCTTAGAGCAGCCGAGTTTCAAAACAAAGAAAATGGGGCAATTTGATTTATACATACCTCTCAATGCAAGTCACGAGGTAGTGTTATATGAAGTGTTCAACATGGAGCTCCTCTTAGTACCCCCACCAACTCCTTCACAACCTTAGTTAGACCCATTGAAGAGGTGTAGCTACCATTAGAATCAAGGGCATACCACTAAGAAGTGTAATAAGGTGCAAGATTAATCTTGTTCGCTCAAGGGCTCTAGGATGTTTTGTCCAGAATGCCAAATATGGACAAGAAAGAAGTATAGTCTCATGGTGGGGAAGAGAACGAGCTCCCCGCAGAGATTTTCAACGGCCAGCTTGAGGCTAGAAACAACATGAACAAGGTGCGAACACACGAAGACATCTTGAGCAGTCGCAAAAAAACCTGGATGATGGTCGTGACACTATTAATACTATTGCAAGGGGATTCGCCGGAAGAGGTAGCTCTAAGTCATCTCGGAAGATGCACCTGAGAAACATCAGCTAGGTCACTTACCTTCCTCCTTGGTTTCTTCCAACGATAACATTTACTGACGAGGACTTCAACATCAACGACCGTGGTCATGATGATCTAGTTGTGGTCATGCCCACCATAGCTAATTGGCGAGTAAAGAAGGTCATCATCGATCAATGAAGCTCAACGAACATCTTGTATTTGTAACATCCTCAATTTTTAGGGTAGGGGAAAAATAGTCATTTTGTCACCCTCCCAGTAAGGTTGAGTTAAAGACATGCCACAACCTCCCACGTAATGATAAGAAGTTAGTTTAGTTCAAGTTTAGTTCAAATTATAAGTAGTTAGTGAGAATACACATGTGCGTTTTGTTATTTTGTGAAGTGAGGGCAAAACAATCATTTTGTCACTTACTCTATAACTTTGGGGTTAAAGGTACCCAATAACCTCAAATACAATGTTTAACATTGTTTTAGAAGTAATTAGAAGTGAATGGTAAATTAAAAGGATTTAAGTTGAGAAAGTCAAACTTAAGACAAAAGTCAACTAATTAATGACAATTATGTAAATACCATAATTTTCCTTATTTGAAAAGAAATTAAAGCTGAAATTTTGAGATTTAAAACAAGTGGAGAATTAAAGTAAAGACCCATCACTGAGATGAGATGAATCACAGAGACTAGAGAAATTGAAATAGAGACAATTAGAGAGTGTGTAAAAATCACTTATTTGGTTTTTGGAGCACTTGGTTGTTGGCTGAAACTTATGTGTGTGGTGTGTAAAAGTGATGCAACACATCTCTTAAAAGGAACCAAAGGTTAAGAACACACTCTTAAGTGAACTTTCATGTCTAAAGGAGTAACCTTGACGTTTTGAACCTTGAAAACTTGGATAAAAACCATGAAAGTGGACTGCACTTGAGGTGTATGTTTCAGACCAAAGACAAGGAGGAAATTGGACATAAAAACTTGGACTTTGATGTACCCATGTACCTTGTAAAAGATAAAATACAAGAAGGGGGTTGAATTGTGTTAATTAAAAATTTAGTTCTTTCGTCTGTTGGTTTAAACACGGTCAGACGAAACTTTGTTCTTCTTTAAAAGTTGATTTTAATAACAGATGTTTAACTTTGATTATCCCCGTTAGTTAACAATTAATAAAATTGAACACAAGTATTTTTATACTGGTTCGTCTATCCAAGACTACGTCCTGTTACCTAGCAACCACTGAGTTTTCACTACCAACCGTGAAATGGTTACAAGTATTGTTTACACCTAGCCACTTCTGGCTAATACAAGATATTCTTTGGCCATAACCTTCCCAAGCTAAACAACAAGGTATTCTTTGAAACCCAACCTCCTTAGGCTAAATACAGAGGTATTCTTTGAGACACAACCTCCTTAGGCTAAAGCACCACAAAAGTGGATTTTAAAAGGTTTTCATAGAAAAAGAGTTTCTCTTCGCAGAGAGGGGTATACAATGAAGTTTAAATGATAAGTAAGTGAAATCACAATAAGATAGAAGTTATAGCGTGTTCGCCAACTTGATCTTGAGCAAGTGAAGTCCTTATATAGGCAAGTCTTCAAAGACCCGTTAGAGACATGAAGAATGTCGTTGAGCTTTCTAAGCAAAAGTCTTCAAAAGGTGTCAGAGTGCAATCAATGATGTGATGCTTTGCACAACGGATTTGGTGGCGCTCAGAACCTTTTTCTGACTTGTACAGAGACGTCATAAAAAAGGATGTTACCTTTTCGTGTTGAAGAGGTTATCTCGAGTCCCTATACTGATCTTGGAAACTTGTGAGAGTAACAGCTAGATTTTGAAATTGGGGCGCTTTACTCCGTCTAAACTTCACTTTCTTGATAGACGATGCACTTCCCAATCTTCAGTCTTAAATAAAGTCTATAAGCTTCGTCTGAAAACCTTGTTTAGAGCGTATCGTCTTATGCTTTCGTCTGATGACACGACTTTGGGACAGACGAATGACTTGATCATGAATAATCTTTGAAGGGTTATCTTCCGTCTGTGTTTGTTCAGTCAGACTTTGGCTTGCAATGCTTTAGTCTGATATGTTCCATCTGTTCAGTAATTAATCAAAACTTGAGACGTTAATCATCTTGATCTAACAGACCTAAAACAAAAGACCTTGAAAATGAATACAAAAAGTTGAAAATGTGGTGTGTGAGTTTGTGGATTTGCTAGATGTTTTGTCTTGTGCAGGTCTGGAATGTGTTTTTTAATGTGTGAAAATGTGGTTGTGATGTTCATTGTGTGAGTGGAAATGTGGTTACATTGATATATTATGTTGTAGGCAAGTGTTGGTGCAATAATCATGTGTTAAATGTATTTTGGAGTGAATATTGTGGTTGTTCTCGTGTTGGTTATTTTTGCATTGTTTTCTGGATTTGTAGGAACTTTTTATGTGGTTTTAAATGTCCCAAATGAGGATCAAAAGAATGTCTAAACATTGAGACTTGATTTCATGTGATTTGGGGGTAAAATGTGAAAGTTATATGATTTTTGTGAAGGCTATGCATCTTGTGCGAAAATGAACTCTGTTTTTGTGCAATTTGGACATTTTGTTTTTAACCATTATTTTGAGTTATAAAGGCATGTTTTAAGAGAATTTTGAGTGTATAAATTATGAAAATTGATTTCAAGTAAAAATGATTTAAAATGACAAAGTTGTGACACTTACACTATTAGTAATCAATGTGTTTTATAATCGCTTTTGTTGCTATAACTTCTCCACTATAACTACACTTGTTTAGAACTTACAAAATTGTGATTAAATTTTGGAATTATAGTCCAAGAGATGCTTGAATATTAGAAATTTGTTTCATGCAATTTGACGGTTAAATAAAAATGTTATGATGATTTTTGTGTAAGTTAATTGTATATACTAATTCTTTCTTTGTTTATATTGATTCTCATTTGATGGGTGATGTAGGATTGATTCCTAAGGAAGAAATACAAGATAACAACTTCTTGTTTGAGGATGCGAAAAGAAAGAACTCAAAAACACATGGTGAAGTTGTTTGTGGCCATCCTTACAAAAATCCTTTTGTCTTGGTACCTAGTGGAGAATTGTCTATAAAGTTTCCTTGGAGCACACATTCTAAAAAGAATGAAGCATCCATAAAATCAGGGCAATCACTAGGGAAGATTTCTTTATCAATCGATACTCTTTCTACTTACAATTTGAACAAAACTAAATGTTTCAATTTAGAATCTTATGACATTAAGGCTTAAACTATCATTGAGTTTGCTAATTTGAACCTCTTAGTATTTCCTAATGGTCTTTTCTCTCATGATGTTACATATTTTTCTAGGTTGATAGAAAAGTTAACAATGGAGGACCAAGTGCAAGCTTCTACACTTAGTGGAGAATCAATTCCCAAACACATTATGAAGGAAGTAGAAACTTCTAAGAGTTTCAGCCATGCTACCTTGAAACACTTAAATTCCTTCATCTCTCTTTTAACACACACACACACACACACACACACACAAAAGACAAAAAAAAAACAGAAAAGAATGAGCATTTGGGTTTTTAGATGATGTTGATTGGGTAATTTGTGTTTTTGGTGTGTGTTATGTTGAAAATGTTCAATGCCATGCTTTATCAATATCTTTGGAACTGCCTCACTGACCTCAGATTACTTCCACCTTGACCTAAGCTCTATTAATACCTTGAATAAGCCCTCTTGAATCATGCATGTTTGTATTTGAGTAGTAGAGAAGTAGAATGTTTGCAAGCCTACGGTAGAACAATATTCATTGATATGGTCTGAGTGTTATACACATGTCCTAAACTCTTGAAAGTAAAGAAATAAACTATCTTGGGAAGCCATTGCACACATGACTACCATTGCATAACTGATTGCTAATTTGATTTATCGGATCCACTTAGAAAGAAGTTCACATTGAGTTGACTGATCTTTGGACTGTTTTTGAAATTGGATTTTCCTTTCTCAGTTCTTTTTGTAAAGTACAAAAACACACAAGAAGGGGGGTTGAATTGTGTAAATTGTTTAAAAACTTTTTCTCTAAGACGATGCGTTTGCGTCTGCTGTTTATCAGACGCAAGATTGTTTTCTTCTTTAAGATTGATTTTATTATCAGACTGTTCAAGTTATTATCCCTGATAGTTAACAGATAAATCAATAGAGAAGACAACAATATTTTTATACTGGTTCATCTGATCAAGACTACATCCAGTTCCCCAGCAACACACTGAGGTTCCACTAAGAGTATTCTTTGAACCCAACCGCTCCTGGCTAATTACAAATATTATTTGAACACAACCTTCTCAAGCTAAACTAGTATTCTTTGAACCCAGCCTCTGCAGGCTAAACAAAGGTATTCTTTGAGTACAGCCTCCATAGACTAAACAAGGTATTCTTTGAACACAACCTCCACAGGATAAGAGCACCACAACAATGGATTTAGGAAGATGAAAGAATAAGTTTATCCTCTACGCAGAGAGGGGTTTTACAATGAAATCTATTCTAAGTTCAGGGCGAGTGAACTTTGCTTGAGAGCTTGAAGCTTGAATATAATTTCTTTGTTATGCAGTTAAAATTTTTCTCATGAAGTAATGAAGTCCTTTTATAAAGAGCTTCTTGAAGAATCCGTTAGACTGAAGATTTGAACGTTAGTCCTCTGTCTTAGGGTCTTCAAACGTGTGACAAAGATCAATCAGAATAATTAATGTTTGCACAGGCTTTTTCTGACTTGATCAGAGACATCAACAAAAAGCATGGTTGCTTTTTGTGTTGCAGGGATTTTGCACAGATTTCTATTCTGTCTTTGGAAGCTTCTATGAGTAACGGCTAGATTTGAATTGGGGCGCGAGTTACTCTGTCTGAAATTCATCATACGAGGTAGACGAATGAATAAATAAATGAGTTGTGTGTTGAATTCATTCGCCTGTCTCCTTCCGTCTGAAGCTTCAGTCTGATGCCTTCAGTCTGATCATTCCGTCTGATGCTTCAGTCTGTTCCTTCCGTCTGATGCTTCTCCAGTCTGATGCTTCAGTCTGATCATTCCATCTGATGCTTTAGTTTGATCATTCTGTTTGATGCTTCAGTCTGCTCTCTTTAGTCTGTTCTCTTGAGTCTGATTATTTTTCCGTCTACAGGCACAACAGACTGTTATGTAATTATCAAAATTAAGATGCTAAAACATCTTGACTTAACAATCTCCCCCTTTTTGATGATTACAGACCACACTAGCAAATCCTTGATCTTCTACTTGAGACAGAGCAAAAGGATGTATCAGAGCTAGATAGATAATCTTTATCAGACTAAACTTGAAAGAGTAACAGATCAAAATCTACATAAAACATGTTAGTTCAAGAACACACAATATTTATCAGATCATACATTTTAACCACATCGAGATGATGTTCTTTTGAAAATCTCATTTCATTGATTTTATTACATCAATGTGATATAAAATTGATCAGAGCACAACATTTCTTAACATAATAAGAAAAAGAAAAAGAATAATGAAGAATAATAATTTAAAGAGCTATTCTAAGCTCCCCTCAACTTGTTCTTCATCCTCTTTTCTTCTGCATCTGAACTTCCTTTTAGACTGAGCACTTGTATTATGCTCCCTCTCAGCTTCTGATCTTTTCTTCTCTTCCATATTTATTTTGCTCCCCCTCAGCTTTTGCATCTTTCTTTTTCTCCTTCTCCTTGAGCTGTACACATTTTTTTTTATATCTTCAATCCTTTTTTCTTCCATTCTTATTTCTCTTTCATCCTTATTTCTCATTTCTCTCCCCCTTGGGCTGCAATCATCAAAAACATCTTTTCTTGAATCTTTTGCATCCTCTGGGTTTTTCACGGAGGCTTCCAAGGCCTTCTTATCTCTCATTACCTTCTTCCGTCTAATACGGTGTATCTAAGGATAATGTGCCTCTTGCTTTAAAAAGCTAGACATATGTAAAACATTAACGAGCTTTGTCATGTACACTCAACAGAGATGTTAGAAGATAAGATGACATTGCGTCTGTTGAAGAGTCAGATAGACTATTTCAACTAAAGATCAGACACATCGTTTTGTCTATAGACGATAGACGATAAGGATAGATGATAAGGATAAATGATAAGGATAGACGATAAGGATAGACGATAGAAATTTAACAAACAAGAAAACTTATTCAGATGAAACAATTATTTCTAAGTTTTCAACATTGATTTGTTTAAATTCTTTGTAAGAGAGTATTGACTCTTTAAAAAACATTTTAAATAAATTAACATCAAAGATGTTTTTTTTTTTTTGGATGTACACATGAGCAACTCACATTGCTTAAAACATTATTTCCAGCTCCATTCAATAGATATTTGATTGCACTTCTTCAATGCACTTGGGTTCAATTTTTCTTGACACCAAAGCACGTTCAGAAAGGTCTCTAAAATTCGATCTGTTTGCATTCTTTGAAAATTTTGCTCCTTCCGTATGAATTGGTGAATATGTCTTCTCAAGACCCATAGGTGGTAGATCTCTTACATGATCTGTTGTTTTGGAACAAGGACATGCTGATGATCACATATTGCATGTATCCATTGTTCAGATTGTACCATCTTTATACATTCTCTCTTTCTATTTGCAACAAAAATTATTTTTGATCTTGGTACCCAGATTTTTTTGGGTCCAATTTTGTTAGTTGTAAGGTTCCGTCTGTCATAGGTTCTTACATGACCTTCAGACTGTTTCAGAGACCTCAAACGAAAAATATGCATGTTTCTACATACAGACGATGATTTTCTTTCGTCTGTCACATGATTATAACCAAGTTCACTCTTGTTAAGAGGAGATATTCCATAGTTTAAAGTATTTTTGAGCTTGGAAGAACTCAAGGTGAACTTGTTTAAATCTTTCTTTAAGAGTTCATTTTCTTCTTTTATATTTTCAAGACTAAGAAGAAGATGACTCTTTTCAGTATCAGACGAAGAGGATGATTCATCTGATATGTTTTTCTCAGATAACTGGACATTTATAGCTTTCAGATTTTCAATTTCTTCTAAAGCCCTTTTGAGCTTAGATTTGCAATTTGTATATTCTTGAGCTATAAAATGTGAGTTAGCAAGAAGAACATCATATGACATGTCCTCATAGTCTGACTCTGAATCTGAAGAAGATGATGATGAACTAGATATATTTAAAAGATCTACCTCAGATGATAGTCTTGCCATGAGACAAATATTTGCATTCTTTTCCTAAGATGATTCGTCTAAGATTTCATTATCGAGATCATCCCAAGTGACTTGTTTCTTCTTTCTTCTAATCTTTTTGGAATCCCTCTTCTTCAACATCAATCTTTTTAATCTTCTTGCCATCAAGGAGATTTCTTCTTCAGAGGAATCTTCTGAGTATGTTGATTTTGCTTTCTTCATACTTGACTCTTCTCCATCAAGCTCATCAATGTTGGATAGAACAATAAGCTCTTGAATTTTCAGCTTCCCCCTTTTACACAAATGAACTTCATGCACTCTCAGTGCTCCAATGAGTTCATCCAGAGTAAGGGTCTTCATATTTCTCCCAACAGATATAGCAGTGAACATAGCTTCCCATGGTGTAGGTAAGCTGTCCAAAATCTTCATATTGTTTTGGGCTCTTGAAAAAGTAATTTCCAATGCAGCTAGCCCATTCAGAATAGTTTGGAATCTTCCAAACATTCCGTCTATAGATTCTTCTCTCTCCATAGAGAACATTTCGTACTCTCTTTGAAGGGTGGCAGCTTTCCTAAGTCTGACATCTTGAGTTCCTTCATAAGAGATTTTCAACGCATCCCAAAGCTCTTTGGCTGTTTTGTAGGCACAAAATCTGTTATATTCTGTCCCAGGAAGAGCACACGTTATGGCATAACGTGTCTTGTTGTTGAGCTCTGCGATTGTATATTCTTCATTTCCCACTCTGATTCAGGCTTGGTCAGGAGAATGTCTCCTTCTGTAATGATCTTCCAAAGTCTATATTTTGTAGACTTGATGTACATCTCCATCCGGTCTGCCCAATAAGGGTAATCATTTATAGAGAAAGCTGGAGGAGTGTTCATGGAGGAGCCTTCTGCAATGAGCATCGTCTGAGAGTTCGCCATCCTGTTGACTATTTAAAAGTATGTATATGTGTCAATCTTTCGGCAAGTGTACCGGTCGTTACAAGTTTAGAAATAGTGAGAAAAGGTTGTCGAACCACAGAGACTGATTGTGAATTACCAAATGCTCAACGTGCTTTGCTATTAGGACGAACAGTTGAGTGAATCGTGTGTGTGAACTAAGTAATTACGTAAAAAGACAATTTACCGTAAAACAAGAAATGGAAAGCTGTAAATGTTTAAGTTTCAGAGATGATGAAGACAGTTAGGGAATTGGTTCAATTGATTCCTTCCTCAAGTAACTACTTCCTATGTTAATCCAGCAAATCTCACTCAATTGGAGACTAGAATTCGTGATACCGTAGACTAATCCTATTTCTAGGTCTTAGTCCCTTTGAATGCCTACTATCATCCCTAATCTCTTAGGTGAAAACAGAGATTCATTCAAGAAGCGAACAGATGAATTCGTTACAACATCTCATAATATGCAAGTTCTATCTCTAGACTCATGCACTACTATAGTGATACATTTCCTCTCCTTCTTCAACTATTCATCTCTCGATCTCATAGTTGATACGAGATACAAATTCTCAGGAAATAGTTCAATTCAGTCAAACATTAATATCTCTATCTCTATTTGAATTTCATGAATTAAATCTCAAGAATAAGCATTAAGCAGGGAAGAGATCAATCAATTCGGTGAAATTACACTTGAATTAACATAAGGAATCCATTACAAGAATTCTGGAATCAAAATCCCCATCCCTAACTTACAGATTTAGCTAAACATGGAAACGAGAAAAGAACGAAGAAAAACAGAATTCAAACTCAAGAGAAACTCCATAATCGCTTGATTCTCGCTCTCGCAAGCTCACAAACTCAGGAATCTCAAGAATTGATGGAGGAAGAAGGAGAATGAAAGTGGAGAAGAGAAAAACGAGAGAATCGTGCACGAGAAGCAACTCGAAAACTGAATTATGAGAGCTGCACGATTTCGCGCCCGAAGAAGTGTATATATAGACTCGTAAATCGCGCCACCCACTTAAGATGGACGCGCCCTGGCGCGTTTTGAACGGAGAAGAAGATATGAGCGCGCCCTGGCGTGTTCGTCTGTTGTATCGTCTGTATAACTCATTGTATCGTCTGTTATGGTGCTTGGTATCGTCTGTCTTGAACTTGGTATCGTCTGTCTGAACTTGGTATCGTCTGTCTTGGCTACAGACGAAATCATCAATCTAGAGACTAAGACAAAACAAGTACAGACGGAACAACTTAAAAGAGGCGCTCGGGGATTAAGCACTCCATAAGAAGCAAGAGCGAGATTTAAACAATTCTTAAAAGAATCAAACACAGATTTAAGCAACTCCATAAGAAGCGGTACGGACGGATAACTCGGATGAGGCAAGCATAAACAGAACAATTCTCAGACGAAGTAAGCATAGACGAAACTAATCCATTGCGTCTTGATCCCTTCGTCTGAGCTTTCATAAGGTACGAAACGCGCCCCGTATTGAGTGAAATCGCGCCCTGGCGCGTTGAATAAGTAAGGATGGCATGAGCCACTTGAGCGCTTCTTCTAGCGCATTTTTGCCGCAAGCGGTATGAAGGCGCCTCATGAGTGCGCTCTGGCGCGCTTTCTTCAGACGATATCATTTTGACAGCCTTGGATGCTCATCTTTGGCTTGCTCTACTCTCTTGGTTTGAGCTTCTGTTCAATTATTGGATCCACTCCTTGTTGCTTATCTCTTCTTCAATCCTTCATTGCACCTAAAGATTAACAAAAGAAGAATAAAAATGACTTAAAACTCAAGAAAAACTTACAAAACTCACAAAACACTCACTCAAGAACTAACACTAAGCATTTATGATATTTTTACTGTTTTCTTGACTAAATTATAGCTAAACCTAGTGAAAATAGATGGAAATGAGCTTAAAACACCTAGAAAAACATGTATAATTTAGCACTTATCACAACCCCAAACTTAAAGCTTTGCTTGTCCTCAAGCAAACATAGAATCCATCCTTACAAGGGTTAATAAGCATGGTATAACATTGAGCTCAACAGCCACTGAAAATCCCTTATGCAGTTCTTAACTCCTTAAGCCAACTCAATTTATCTATGAAAGTTGGACATGCACTCAAAATGTTATCCCGTATTGCATGATTCATCAAGCATAGGCAACAAATATAGATTGGCATGAAAAAAATGTATTTTAGTCAACATCAGCAAAGTCCTCTCCAGTTAAGTGTTTATCCTCAATCTCTGTTTTTGGGTTTGTGTTTCTCTCAATGTTACCAATTAGAAGGTCAGTTACCATAGGCTTGCAATAGCTCTCAAATCTCCACTGCCTTCAAGTAAAAATTGGACAATCAAAAGGTCTTTTCAGGGTTGTAATGGGGCTTAGGTAAAGGTGGGTTAAAAGAAAAGGTACTAGTTAAAAATCAAAGGAACTTAAAGAGTAAAAGTTAGAACCTATATGATATGCGTGAATTAATATGGTCAGACGAAACAAAGAAATGATGGACAGACGAAACAAGAATAATGGACAGACGAACGAAAAATGATGGACAGACGAAAGAAAAAAATGATGGACAGACGAAAGAAAAAAATGATGAACAGACGAAAGAAAAAATGATGGACAGACGAACGACTAACAACCCATGAAACCACTTGTTTTCTTTTCTTGCTTTATTTCTTTTTTCTTTAAACTGCATTTTCTTCTCGTTTCCTTTTCTTCCTTTCTTTTGTTTTTCTTTATTTTTCACTCGTATCCCATCTCGTGCGATCGTTCGAGCCTTTAGTCGATGATTTCGTCCGTAGGCTTGGCGATGATACCCACCATGACGATACTTCACGACGATACCTACACAAAGACCAATGAGAACACTATGTTCTCTTTTCTTCCTTTGTTTCTTTTCTTTCTTTTTCCTTTCTTTTCAATTTTTCTTGTTTTTCTCTTTGTTTTTGTACTTTACTTTTCTTAAGTGGTCTCACTAATTGCCAGTTCATGAAGAAAAAATTTTTTTTGTAAGGTATGCAAATATGCATGAAAAACAGAGAATGCATATGAAAAAGAGAATGTGCTATACTACAGAATGTTACCAATATCCATATCCAACCCCAAACTTGAAAATTTGACTTGTCCTCAAGTCAACAACACATGCACCCCAAAATTCAACCCCAAACTTGATCTTGAATCCTATTGTCTAAGCAAAGAAACCAATACTCTTAAAGTTCCAGTGATGGGACCATTGGTTTTTCACTTAATTAGGCTTGTAATGAGCTTAAGTCTCCAAGAAAGAAAAGGGGTTTATTCAGGCTCAAAGGGGCTAGCAATGGAAAGTGTGAAGGTTAAGGCTATTTGGCTCAAGGCTACAAGAAAGAAATTTGCCTTTATCATTTGTGTCCACATCTAAATGTATGCAATTTTGACCAAGAGCTAAAGCAAGTTCTGGAACAAACACATCACATGGTACAATAGAACACTCAAGAACAAATCATGTTGGAGGCCCAAATTCTTATCCAGGATCAATTATTGCATAACATTGCTAAGTTCATCAATCATGTCACAATCTAGAAAGTTGTCATGCTCAAATTCTCATACAATGACTCTTCAAACATTTGAGAAACATGCAACTTTGTCATAGAACCTCAAATTGAATCCTAAGTGCCAAAAATTACACATTTCATTCTACTGGACTACCAAGTCAATGTTATACTAAATGCAATTAACCTTCATAAGATAGTCTAACAAAACAGGGCATATACTCTAACAAACATGAATTAACAGTTAGCATCAAGAGAGTCTAAGAATGCTCCCTGTTGAAGACAAGCCATGATACTCAAGGGTTCTCACCAAAGTGCCAAAGCAATTCCATGTTTCTCCAGCAGTGCTCTAGCATCTAACAATTCAACAAACAACACAAACTAACAAGACAGCAAAATAACAATCAAATTCTATTCAACTAAAAATCAATTAAAAGTCAAATATAGTACCATGAACTAAAAAGGCAGTAAAATAATCTAGTTAAGGCTACATTAACCAAAAGCTCAAAACTTAGCAGAACATTAAACTAAAACATCAATCCTCATCTTCTGTCTCATCCTCTTCTTCCTCACTCTCCTCAATATTTTCCTCTGCATCTTCATTATAACCACCATCAACCTCTTCACCATCATCGTCTTGTCCCTCACTTTCATAGTCCTCAGAAAACTCTTCAAACCTCATTAAATCTTCAAACATTTCACTGCTGAGTGGTTTGAATGGCGTCAACTTCTCTCTCTTGGCGATTCATTTGGGTAGCTAAACTTCTTATGAGGGCTCAAGTGCAATGCAAATTTTATTGACTCGTGAATCCTTCTAATATTTTCTTGAACTACCTTCAGATGTCTCAATAACTTTTGCTGATCTGCAGCAGTAACTGGAGCTTCTGGCATTGGAGCTTTACCTTTGGACTTTGATGTAGCTTTGCCACTAGAAGTGGACGGTGCTTCTGGTGTGGCTATGGCCGTACTGGGCTCTCCTCTGGTGAATTTCACATCTAGTGTGGCACCCGGTCTCATAGGAATCAAACCCTCAGTTGAAACTCCAGCCTCAATACACAGCTGAGTGATGATACTTGCATAAGACAGGGATCCCTGTTTTTGCAAGTGCAGTGTGTGAATCTCATTGGCTATGGTCAGACCCACATTGAGATACTCACCCTTCATTATACTATACAGGCACCAAACTCTCTTCTTTGTGATGGAAGATCTGTGCTGAATTGGTAGGAGAATCCCATAGACAAAAGCCCACCAGATTTTTGCCTTGAAACACAATGATGAAGCTTTGACATGAGTAACTCCGTTGTTGCGCCATAAGCTATCCTTCCAAGCTCCCTTACCTTCACATAATAACTCGTCTACCATGCTTGGTTCGGCTTTGCTGTCGGCTCTATACTGGAAGATACAATCCCTTCCTTCCGAGAATGGAATTAATAACAGTCGGTTGATGGCTTGAGGTGAGAAAGAAATTTGCTTCCCCCGGACATAAGATGCATAGCGCTCTTCTTCATCGTCACTTGTTATATTAGCATAGAACTCTAGCACTAGCTCTTGATATGCTGGGAAATTAATGTTGGCTAATCCAGTCCACTTTCTTCCAGAAATCTCATTGCAAACTTCTTTGTAATTAGCACGTTGAGAAGCATCCCCAATTCTTTCATCAGTGTATAGACTCGTGCTCATGTTGAATTTCCGCTCTACTAACACTGCACGTGCTATAAAACGAGAGGCAAAGGCCTCTGCATGCTCCAGTGATCTAAATCTGAGAGTATCATATTCTGGAATTTCTGGAGTGACCTTGGCTTTCTTTGTAGTCTTCTTCTTTTCTTGACTTTGTCTTTTGATAGCTTTATTTTTGGGTCTTGGTTGCCTTGAAGAAGAACTAGTTGGTTGGTTGCTTGAAGACATAATTTTTTTTTTTTTCACAATTGAACCTACACAATCCAAAGTATATATGAGAAAAATATGCAAGCACTTAACTAACAATTATCACCAACAAGAGCATGCATCTTCATCAAACTTATAGTGTGGTTCAATGGAACTTAAATGGAAATTGCCAAAGGAAATGCAAAAGCAATTACAATATGGTCATGCTTACTAGTGATGTGCATCTAGAACACACTCAAAACTTCATTGAAGCATTTTAATAACCACTAAGTGAACATGAACGGACATATCATATTTCTTTCCAATTGCTTCACACCATGCATCTACGTGACAATTATCACCATGCATTCTCAAGCAATCAATGTTATCCATCAACAATTGTCAAAACAAGGTCATGCAACACATTCAATTGAGCCAATTTCAATTCGCACAAAAGGGGTTAGGGTTACGAACCAACGATTCTTGAACCCTCATCTCAATCAATCATGTGAATCATGCAATTGAAGCTTAAACAATGAATGAAAGAAGTTGAAATCACTGGATTGAACAACATACCTTGTTTAGGCCGAATGGGATATGAGAACACCAAATGAGAATTCTTGAAAATTATCAACAAAAATGAAAATCTATGGTGAAAGGGAGGAAGAATTCAACTCAAAGCTACTTGTAAAGTGAAGTGATGGAGGTGAGAATGAATTGAATGTGGAGTTGCACTCTTTGGGAACCACAAGCATAAGGGGGGAAAAGAGGAAGAACGAATGAACGCGCCACTCTTTGTGCCAAGGCGCGAGCTCGTCACTTCTATTTGTGCCAAGGCGCGAAAAACGCGCCACCCCCTTTAGTTAGAACGCGCCAGGGCGCGTTTTTACCGCAACCAAGTGTGGAACGCGCCAGGCTCATTAACTAGAACGTGCCAGGGCGCGTTTTTGCCGAGAGCACCTCTCAAACGCGCCCCTCTCTTCCGTCAATTGGCGCCAGGGCGCGTTTGTGCCGAGAGCAGGTCACAAACGCGCCACTCTTTTTTTCTTCAATGCGCCAAGGCGCGTTTCACAGGGATGCCTTGCTTTTTGGTTCACTCATCTTCATGTCTTGGTGCAAATTGATGTCCTTAGTAGTGACAAATGAGGTTGCTTTGCATGTTCTCAATGTAGTTTGCTCTAACTTGTGCACATACTCTAAGGCTTCGTTATTTCTAAGTGGTCTATCTCTGCACAAGGGTCACAGCTATCATGAACATGCATTGAAATCTCACAACTTTCTCACTGAAGTTATTACACCTCACACCTCTCTTATCTCTTATTGACTCAAGAACACTGTAATTTTAATTGTTTATTCCTATACCTACTTGTTTATCAATCAACTCAAGAATCAAATTTATTATCCTAACTCATGTATTTACACTTCTGCTCTGATCTTTCAGTTCTCTTTTCTTTTTGCTTTTCTAACTTTTAAACTATTCACAAGTATCTCACAACAAGAAGTTACAGAAAACTTCTTTCAATTGGATGGGTTGCCTCCCACCAAGCGCTTCTTTAATGTCATTAGCTTGACATTTACAGAAAATGGATAGACAGGAAATGAATGAAAATAGAACGGAAAAGAGTGGAGGGAGAAAAGAAAAAACTCCTCGCGCTTCAAAGCAAAGCAGCGGGGGTGGGTGCAAGTGGTACCAACTCTTGCTCTGTGGGTGTTCAATGGTGCTTCCTTGGTAATGCTGTAACTGCCCATTCACCATGAATCTGCCTTTGGTACCTACCAGAACAAACATCCACCAGGATCAAATATCATCCAATCATCTACAACTATATGTAATTCATTATTAATTAGTGCAAATGATTGATGGTGTAAATATGTTCTATGATTGGTGCATGGTGGTGGTAGGAAAATTTTGAATGCCATAATCATAATTTTCCATTTGTTCATTTTGGTCTTGGCATCCAATTTGAATAATTTAAATGTTTCACTTGATCTACAGCACAAATTACAGCATGTGGAATATTGAACATCAATATCAAAAACACCATTTAAAAGAGGGAGTAAAGGTTTAGAGTGTTTGAAAGTATCAAGGTCATCCTCTACTCCATTTGCAATGTGTGTAGACATTGGTTCTCTACTAAGTATAGGAATTTGCATTTGGACCTCCATTGATGACTTCTCTAATGACCTAGAAAAATATGCATCATCATAAGAGCAAAAGGCATTAGGAACAACTAAGAGGTCTAAATTATCAAACTCAATTATTGTCCATGCTCTAATTCCATAAGTATCTAAAGTGAAACCATTAGTATTGTTCATATTTTTGCAAGGAGAAAGAGTATGAAATGGTAAAGAAATCTTCCCTAGTGGCTGTTTTGATTCCTTGGGTGCTTCATCCTCTTCACAGTATGAGTTCCAAGGAAACTTGATGGACAATTCTCCACTAGGTACTAGGACATGAGGGTTTCTGTGAGGTGGAGGGTCTGAAACAACTTGCATTTCTTCTTTAGAAGTTACTCCTACATCACATATAAAATGAGAATCAGTATAGACAGAGGAAGGATTAGCAGAAACAATTAAATCACCAAATGTTTCCTTCTCTTGTCTATCCGTGACTCTTCTTTCTTCTATGTCTTGTTCTTTTAATTCTGGATCTTGCAGCTCTTTCTCTTTACATGCAACCTCCACTGCATCTCCTTTCATTTCTATAGTTTCCTTTCCCAACACCTTACCACTCCTTGTGGTATTAGCTTTGCACTGCTCCATTGAAGTCACAATAGTATCACTTGGCAGATTTCCTTGGCTTCTCTCAGAAATTTGCTTGGAAAGCTGGCCAATTTGTGATTCCAGATTCCTAATAGAAGCTTCTTGATTTGTGAAAATAGATTCAGTCCTTTGCATAAAGGACATGAACATGTCTTCTAAAGTTAAAGATCCTTCTCTAGGAACAGGATTCATGTTAAAGCTTACTGGAACATTTCTAGGTTGGTTGGTTGGGAATTTAGAATGGTTTGAGTTGAAAGGTAGATTAAAATTCTGGTCATATGAAGAGGAGTTAGGTTGCAGAAAATTATTGCTTCTATATGACAGATTTAGATGGTTTCTGTGGTGAGGATTATAAGTGTTTGTGTTGGAATAGGTGTTACCTTGAGGATTTCCCATGTAATTCACTTGAGCTTGCTCCTCAATGTTCATACCTAAGCCATCACAATACTCTGCTTGATGTCCTCCTCCACAGTAATCACAGATGACTGGAGGTGCGATACTGTATCCATAACCCATAGCATTGGAATTGTACCACTCCTCAAGTGTCATGCACCTTGTATTATCCATATTTTCTGTTGTATTTTCTGGTATAGCCTCTTTATTTTCTTTATTGGCCTGCAAGTTCCTCCTGCAAAAATCTCTCAATTTCTGGTTCAAACAAGAAGTTAGTTTCCTTAATTCTTCGCATAAACCACAAATCCGAAAGATACAGGGAATCTCAAACAGATCAAAAGAATGAAATAATTCAAAGGAAAGCAAAAATGGAATAGGTATACAAAACCAAAAACAGAACAAATATGAATCAACAAACAAATAAAAAAAAAAAAATGTCCTAAGTAGCAAGCACGTCAAGACTATCGATATTCAACCAATAGTCCCCGGCAACGGCGCCATAAACTTGTTGACTATTTAAAAGTATGTATATGTGTCAATCTTTCGGCAAGTGTACCGGTCGTTACAAGTTTAGAAATAGTGAGAAAAGGTTGTCGAACCACAGAGACTGATTGTGAATTACCAAATGCTCAACGTGCTTTGCTATTAGGACGAACAGTTGAGTGAATCGTGTGTGTGAACTAAGTAATTACGTAAAAAGACAATTTACCGTAAAACAAGAAATGGAAAGCTATAAATGTTTAAGTTTCAGAGATGATGAAGACAGTTAGGGAATTGGTTCAATTGATTCCTTCCTCAAGTAACTACTTCCTATGTTAATCCAGCAAATCTCACTCAATTGGAGACTAGAATTCGTGATACCGTAGACTAATCCTATTTCTAGGTCTTAGTCCCTTTGAATGCCTACTATCATCCCTAATCTCTTAGGTGAAAACAGAGATTCATTCAAGAAGCGAACAGATGAATTCGTTACAACATCTCATAATATGCAAGTTCTATCTCTAGACTCATGCACTACTATAGTGATACATTTCCTCTCCTTCTTCAACTATTCATCTCTCGATCTCATAGTTGATACGAGATACAAATTCTCAGGAAATAGTTCAATTCAGTCAAACATTAATATCTCTATCTCTGTTTGAATTTCATGAATTAAATCTCAAGAATAAGCATTAAGCAGGGAAGAGATCAATCAATTCGGTGAAATTACACTTGAATTAACATAAGGAATCCATTACAAGAATTCTGGAATCAAAATCCCCATCCCTAACTTACAGATTTAGCTAAACATGGAAACGAGAAAAGAACGAAGAAAAACAGAATTCAAACTCAAGAGAAACTCCATAATCGCTTGATTCTCGCTCTCGCAAGCTCACAAACTCAGGAATCTCAAGAATTGATGGAGGAAGAAGGAGAATGAAAGTGGAGAAGAGAAAAACGAGAGAATCGTGCACGAGAAGCAACTGAAAACTGAATTATGAGAGCTGTCCTGATTTCGCGCCCAGCAAGTGTATATATAGACTCAGAAATCGCGCCACCCACTTAAGATGGACGCGCCCTGGCGCGTTTTGAACGGAGAAGAAGATATGAGCGCGCCCTGGCGTGTTCGTCTGTTGTATCGTCTGTATAACTCATTGTATCGTCTGTTATGGTGCTTGGTATCGTCTGTCTTGAACTTGGTATCGTCTGTCTGAACTTGGTATCGTCTGTCTTGGCTACAGACGAAATCATCAATCTAGAGACTAAGACAAAACAAGTACAGACGGAACAACTTAAAAGAGGCAGGCTCAGACGAAGCACTCCATAAGAAGCAAGAGCAGACGAAACAATTCTTAAAAGAATCAAACACAGACGAAGCAACTCCATAAGAAGCAGGTACAGACGGATAACTCAGATGAGGCAAGCATAAACAGAACAATTCTCAGACGAAGTAAGCATAGACGAAACTAATCCATTGCGTCTTGATCCCTTCGTCTGAGCTTTCATAAGGTACGAAACGCGCCCCGTATTGAGTGAAATCGCGCCCTGGCGCGATTGAATAAGTAAGGATGGCATGAGCGCGCATACTTGAGCGCGCGCTTCTAGCGCATTTTTGCCGCAGCGAGGGTATGAAGGCGCCTCATGAGTGCGCCCTGGCGCGTTTCTTCAGACGATATCATTTTGACAGCCTTGGATGCTCATCTTTGGCTTGCTCTACTCTCTTGGTTTGAGCTTTTGTTCAATTATTGGATCCACTCCTTGTTGCTTATCTCTTCTTCAATCCTTCATTGCACCTAAAGATTAACAAAAGAAGAATAAAAATGACTTAAAACTCAAGAAAAACTTACAAAACTCACAAAACACTCACTCAAGAACTAACACTAAGCATTTATGATATTTTTACTGTTTTCTTGACTAAATTATAGCTAAACCTAGTGAAAATAGATGGAAATGAGCTTAAAACACCTAGAAAAACATGTATAATTTAGCACTTATCACATCCCAGATCTTTTCCTCTAGCAGTTGTTAACCGCTCAACCCTTAGAGGTTGAGCTCTGATACCAAACTGTAAAGTACAAAAACACACAAGAAGGGGGGTTGAATTGTGTAAACTGTTTAAAACTTTTTCTCTAAGACGATGCGTTTGTGTCTGCTGTTTTCAAAGCTTGATCAGACGCAAAATTGTTTTCTTCTTTAAGATTGATTTTATTATCAGACTGTTCAAGTTATTATCCCCTGTTAGTTAACAGATAAATCAATAGATAAGACAACAATATTTTTATACTGGTTCGTCTGATCAAGACTACATCCAGTTCCCTAGCAACACACTGAGGTTCCACTAAGAGTATTCTTTGAACCCAGCCTCTGCAGGCTAAACAAAGGTATTCTTTGAACACAGCCTCCACAGGCTAAACAAGGTATTCTTTGAACACAGCCTCCACAGGCTAAGAGCACCACAACAGTGGATTTAGGAAGATGAAAGAATAAGTTTATCCTCTACTCAAAGATGGGTTTTACAATGAGATCTATTCTAAGTTCGCCAGCCTTCTCATGAAGTAATGAATCCTTTTATAGAGAGCTTCTTGAAGAATCCGTTAGACTGAAGATTTGAACGTTAGTCCTCTGTCTTGGGGTCTTCAAACGTGTGACAGAGATCGATCAGAATAATTAATGTTTGCACAGGCTTTTTCTGACTTGATCAGAGACATCAACAAAAAGTATGGTTGCTTTTTGTGTTGCAGGAATTTTGCACAGATCTCTATTCTGTCTTTGGAAGCTTCTACGAGTAACGACTAGATTTGAATTGGGGCGCGAGTTACTCCGTCTGAACTTCATTAAACGAGGTAGACGAATGAATAAATAAATAAGTTGTGTGTTGAATTTATTCGTCTGTCTCCTTCCGTCTGTTCCTTCAGTCTGATGCTTTAGTTTGATTATTCAGTCTGATGCTTCAGTCTGATGCCTTCAGTTTGATTATTCCGTCTGATGCTTCTTCAGTCTGATGCTTCAGTCTGATCATTCCGTTTGATGTTTCAGTCTGTTCTCTTGAGTCTGATCATTTTTCTGTCTACAGACACAACAGACTGTTCTGTAATTATCAAAATTAAGATGCTAAAATGTCTTGACTTAACACTTTTGCATAGTGGCTGCTTGGAAAGTGAGTGTTAATTTTTAACCATTTAGTTTTTCATTTTCTTACTTTACATACATAATTATATAGTATAGTTTTCCTAGGAGTGCAAAAGAATAATTGTGGGGAAATTGATATATTATTATTATTTTTATCACTTTCCTTATGTCTATTAATAATAATATGAACTTCATTAATAATCAATTAGTGTGTTTAAAACAATTCTTAATTGAATAAGACCTTAATTGCATTAATAATCAAAATTTTCTAGACTAGTACAATTATAGTATTTTGACCATAACTTTTGCTGCATACCTTCTTTCGGGCTGATCTTGGTCTCATTTTGAAACTAACTCAAAGTTCTACAAGTTCTATGAAGGAATCAAAGTCAATTTCGAACTAGAAAGGGATCAAAAAGATGGTGGAAGCTGGCATTAAAATCTTGGTGTGGTGCTCACATAATTTAATTTGAAATTGTAATTTTGGGCCAATGTAATTTAATTGACACATTATTTCTTTTGCTTTAGCTAGGATTTGAAAATTAGCACCCAACCACTTAAATGAGCATGTGACTAGCACATGACTGACTTATATTTGATCCGTAGGTTCATTGTTTTTCATGTTTTGGGGGTTGCATAATCTGAATTGGGTGTTGGGTTTATTTGATTAATTGGAGTTGATTCTTGGTTTGGATTACATTGTTGGTTGATGGTGAATGCAGGAAAATCGAAATTGTTTTAATCGGACTAAGTTGTATGCCTCATGCGATTGCATGAAGTGTTGCATACCAAATGTTCGATGAAAATCCATTACGATGGTAGAGTGATTGTGTATGAATAGGGTACAAGGATTCTGGCTCGAATTGGCCTGCATATGCATTTCCTTTTATGACTAGGAACCGTTGAGGGAGATTGGGAACCGAAAAGAGATCGGATTGATGCTTTTATTACATATGCACTAGTTTTATAATTATGCTTTGTTAGTTATTTAGTCTGATTGTCTCCTCACTTTAATTGTCTTATTCATTTCATTTCAATTTTGCACTTAAACCACTTTTTAATTACTCTATAACTTGGCTGTGAGAATTGACGAGCAATCTGTGGGGAATGACCTAGGTTGACACTATACTGCAAAGTTAATCATCTAGTTTAATTTGATCACGTTCAACAACATGCATTAATCCACATTCACACATCTAACAATGTCCCAGTTATACCCACATATCCTAAATGTTAACTAAAACTCATTACGAAAATGCAACAATGTACTACTCTAACATGCACAAAATACAAAGGAAACTTAACAATGATGTACTCACATACCAAAGCTCTTAATGACTCGAAAACATGTAAAAAATTTCACACAAGTAATTTTAATTTTTAAAAGAAGCCATGAGGGTATATTTTTTACGTGATGTATTGAGATAAGCTACATGAAAAAAAAAGATTCCAAGAAAATAGGGTTTAGCATTTCACTATTTACACCTTTATGTTTATTAGCTATACCCGTTGTTTATCTATCTAAAATCTATCCATATATAAGTATGAACTATTTTCAAGTGAGATTCTCGTCAGTTTGAAATTTACACGCTACATTATACAACTTTTTATTATCCTTATGTTTCTTCAATATCATGGTCTAGAATTTGTCATTATAATCCATTATCTAAAGCCACTTCCCCAAAGTCTGATTGCAACAAACTCATAAGAAAAATCATCTTTACTAATAAAGTTTTACTTCAAAGTCTTGATCTACATTAATCAAAGGGATACTACTTTGAGCATCAATTCGGAAGACTTCTCGGTAAAGGAAGTTCATAGTTTTTCACAATAAAAAGATGTCTCGAAGAAAGGACAAATTATGTCAGATAATTTAGATTATTATAGTATTCTAAAGCTCCTTTTTTACTTATTCATCATGTAAATGAGAAGAAAGGAAAAAAAATAAAAAATATAATCTTGACTTTATATTTTGTTTCGATCATTACTGTACATCTCTGTTCAGATGCATATATCCTTTCTGTTTCTTAATATAATTATAAGGTATAATTTTTAATAATTTAATTATAAAGTATAGTTACTTTACTTAATGACATTATTTTTAATCAATTAGAAGTAACTAATCAATATTAATTTGGAGCGCAAATGATATCTTTGGTAATTATGTTTAAAAATCACAATGAAAATCATGTAAAAATGATGGAAAATAATTTATTTATTTATTTATGACATTTATACGAGGATTGACTCAATCTCGGTCACAGATTTATTTTATCTCATTTACATTTGTTGCACTTTTTATTTTCTACACAAATAGTATAGTTGAGGTGTAGAGTGCAAGGGTGAGTTACAAAGGGAAAGGGTGAGTTACCGTTACATTTGAGGAGGGATGTCGAACGCCGCGGAAGAGTCAAATGTAACGGTACAAGAGGAAGAAGAGCAACAGGAAGATCAAGAGCAAGAATGGGAGACGATGGCAAGAGCCTGGCTGTGTTCGTTCTCAGAGGCAAAGGAAGTGAGTATGGGTGAAGTGGAATCATGGATTGATTCCAACCTTGCCTCTCTCCCCGAAGGTCTTCGATCCATGCCTCGACCTGATCTCTGCCTCCGATTAATTTCATTCCAGAATTGCATCACACTCCCCAATCAGGTTTCCTTCATTCACATCCCTCTCCTTCTTATACCTTTTTTCTATTGAATGACAAAATGTGTATACTGCAGGAAAAGGAAAGGGAAGCCGGTCAGCTTGATCTTCCGCATGCGCGGTTTCAGCGCACTGATCAGTGGATTCCGGTTTATTCGTGGTTGGAGACTTTGGATAAGGATGAGGTGGTTAAGTCCAAGGAGATTTCTGACTGGTTAACGGATAACCCTAAGATTCAACAACAGTTGTGCTCAAGGCATTCTCGCTATCATTTGATGCACTACATCAAAAAATGTCATTTAAAGATTTTGAAAAGAAGGGAGAAGAAGAAGGTATTCTTCAATTTTGTTTGTTTGGTTGCATTTAAGGTTTTAAATTGAGGTTCTGGTTGTGGTTTTGTTGCAATTATGTGGTGCTATTTTGAACCATTTCATCCCCATTTCCTATTCCCTCTTAGGTCCACTTGGCCATTTGTAAATGACATTGATGATAGTTTTAATATCTGTTGTGTGAAGTTTTTGTTCATTCAATGTTGTATTGCTACTTGTTTATGGGCACAGGGTGTAGAGCAGCCTGACAAAGACTCATCATTGAAGGTTCAGAAAGATGTGGTGATGAAACATCCAGCCCCGGTTCCATGTATGCTTTACTTATCTTAACTGTACTGTCTAGTGGAATGTTTGTTTCACTTGCACTCGGTCACTGTTAGCACACATCTCTCAAGTAGCCTATAAGTAGGAAGCACATTGTTGGAAAATTGTTTGTGGGAAAGATTATACAAGTGTAAATTCTCATGTGTAATCATTTAATTTTGTGCATGTACAACATAACAGTCAATATCACAGTATAGCGGTACTATAGTGGGATAATGAAACAAAGTGGCTCCAGGCTGCTATAGCAGTTTTCAATAGCAGCCGGAATTGCAGCCAAAGTTGTGTTTTCTGTGTGCT
The DNA here is from genome assembly GCA_026586105.1 of Hylodesmum podocarpum. Taxonomy (NCBI): domain Eukaryota; kingdom Viridiplantae; phylum Streptophyta; class Magnoliopsida; order Fabales; family Fabaceae; genus Hylodesmum; species Hylodesmum podocarpum. The sequence continues at coordinate 15,198,867 of JALJEV010000623.1, read as the reverse complement.
ATAGCAGTGCTACCATGATATAGACTTCTGGAACATCATTCTTTATTTACTTTTTTGGTAAAATATTCTACAAAAATGACCTGTTTTGACATCTATTTCTTCGCACTTTACGGGAGTATTTTTCTTTGTTCCCTTCTTCTTCCTTTGAACTTCCCCGTTCACATTCTGATGTTTTTTTATTCTAACGTTGTTTTGTTTTTTCTACTAATTTCACCATCATTCTTTATATTCTGACTTCATTACATGATCTTATTGATCCTGGATTTATGATTATGTGTTTGACCCATGATCTATTATCTATCATGCATTTCTTTAAATATGGTTTTTTTTTTTTTTATTATTTGTGTAGTATAAACTATTTAGTTTGCATTATAACATATAAAATATCGGTCATGCTATACTGTTTTCTGAGTTAACTGCTATGCACTGCTATAGTGTTTCCAATATACTGTGGTTTCAGCTACTCCTTAGGGTACAATTTCTAAAGTTTTTATCACTGTCATGTGGCCTTTTAAAGGCTTTTGTGTCAGTGCATGTCTATGAAATGTTGTAGGATAATGTTCTAGCTTTGGGTTTCTTTCTTTTGTTTGAGGAGAGAAATTTGGGTGGATTAATCAAGTATATTCATTCTATGATCTCAGTTATGCTCTTACATTTGGGCTATGGCCCATATTCTTCTCTTTTGTCTGGACTTGTGAAATAAATATTGTAGGCTGGTGTTTCAAAGTATATGAGTATATTCCCAAGAAGTGACATTCCTAGAATGCCATGATCAGGAAAGTTATTTTGACAGTTGAGTAAATTAAAAAATATATTTGGTTCACATTTAATATTTTCTGAAATATTTTTCAAAATTCAAATTATGGGAGAAAGAATGTAATAGAAACATGTGTGAGGAGATCTTAATAGTTGGGTTATAAGATTTCTTCCATCCTCATTTCCCATGCCATGATAAAGCAGCATCTTTTATCATCTTAATAAATATTTTGCAAGGCATGATAATGTGATTTCCTTGGAAATGCACAAATGCCCAATAATATCTTTTAAAAATAGTTATGCCAAAAATATGAATATCATATTCCAAAATTCATTTTTTCCAAGAAAAACTTTAAAATCTTTCAGAAGACACCCTAACAGACATTTTTCATTGGGATCCAGACTTTAGTTCTCTTTACTAAGCTCATCCGCCTCTCTCTACTTGTTATTTCTATTAGGCACTTTCCCAGCTGTACGAGATGTATTCAGATGCTAAACTCTAGGAAATTCTTATAAATTGCATTCATTTCTAATTTTAATTTCCTACTTACAAAAAAAGCCTGTAGAGTATGGAACTATGAGACTTGCATTGAATTGAAGCAATAAACATTTGGGATGTTCAAGCTCAGGCATTTTCTCTGTTCTTGTAATTTTTGCATTTCCACTTTAGTTTGGCCCATTTTTCATATTTTGAACAACATATCTCTAGGAAATTCAGATGTATTCAGATGCTAAACTCTAGGAAATTCTTATAAATTGCATTCATTTCTAATTTTAATTTCCTACTTACAAAAAAAGCCTGTAGAGTATGGAACTATGAGACTTGCATTGAATTGAAGCAATAAACATTTGGGATGTTCAAGCTCAGGCATTTTCTCTGTTCTTGTAATTTTTGCATTTCCACTTTAGTTTGGCCCATTTTTCATATTTTGAACAACATATCTCTATTTCTGTTAAGGCCAAACCTTAAAAAAATGTTGTGTATTTTGAATCACACAGCTGTTATTGGAATTATGTTAATGCTGTTTCTTTATAATTATAGGTTCTTCCCTTTGTAAATTTTTCAGGTAGTTCAGTTAGCAATCTTCCCAAAGACAGTGATTTATTCTTGGCAAAAAGAAACGAAGCCTATCGTAAATATGAAATGTAAGTAAATCAGCAGATTTTCATTGTGTGGCATCTTAGGTATTATTACGACTTTATCAATCATCTTACATCAACTTTCCTCACATAAATTTGGTTTCAGTTTAGTGGAGTTGGAGAAGCTACTTTCCCCGGTATTCCCGAAGCAGTCTAGCATAAATCAGTGAGTGTTGGAAACATCAAATATTGTATCTGCAAATTGACATTGGCAGTGACTGGGAGCTCCCTGATGTAGCGTGCTTCAGGGGTAACTATTCTGAATTCTCTTCACACGCCGTAATGGTAGATCATAGTAGTTTATCTATGTAGAAAGTAGTGTAGCTGAATTTATATGATAGTCTGAGCATTCCATCAGTTCGAGATATGATGAATCTGAGCTGCTCCGGAGTTTCCTGCTATGACTTAAGAGGTTAACTAAACGTTTATGAGCTCCTGTAAGGTGATTGAATTATTGAGGCTGGTTAGGGTTATACTTGGTTAACCGAATGAGTTTTCATATAGTCTGAACCTTTGTGGTATTTTATTAGTTAGAAAGGATGGCATGAATATTTTTAATTATTTCCCCTCATTGCATCTCGTAAAAAAATCAGAATAATAATCTTCTTTCAATAATTGTTATTTATTTTAAACTCCTTAATCCAGGGTCTTCAAAAAATTATGGGGATGCATTCTTGAACTCGGCTGTTTATTTTATGGCCCATTAAAACGAATTAGGAGGATTTGAATATGTTAATTTATGAATGAGGAATTTTTTTAATCCGTAACAAGAATTGAAGACATGCCATGGAATTTATAATGGTTCACATTTTATTCAAATAATTTAGTTATAACCCCTTATTATGACCGAGGATTTGAATTTGGTTTGAAATGCTTAGGAGCAAACTAGGATGGTCACAATTATCTCTATGGTTTTTTAACAATATTTGTCTTCACAAATCGGTAATTGCTCTTTTCACCTACTAACAATTTGATGAAAACCTGAAGTGTGTTTAATGATTACCATCTAGTTCTTTAAAAGCAATAATATGAGTTGATGAGAAAATTAAATTCACCCCTAATAAAATGTATTATTTAATATTATCAGACTAATTTATGAATCAATCATGTTGAACTATACATAGTTTAAATCCAACTTATTTACATAACGAATTTAATTTTTGATTCAAGTTCAAATTCATGAAACAAACTTAATGAATTAATTGTCGAATTGAGTCTTGAAGTATGTTGGAGTTAGTTCGATTCATTGTCAGTTTTATCGCAGCAAACAAAAAAGAATTTACTTAATTTATGTTAGTCAAATAACAAAATCTTTAACAAATTGAATTCTTGTCTTCAACTTAAACCTCAAAGTAAAGTGGTAAATGATTCAAGTAAAGTTAAAATGAGTTCAACTCGACTGGACTCAATAAGAATTTATTCAGCTCGCAGCTTCACTTGAATACCATACGAATTCATTCTTTTAACTTAAGTTTAACTTGATTTAAGTTCACATACAATTCGGTTCAACACATTAGATTGGTTTGATTTTAAATAATAATTAATTTTATATGTATTTTTTTTATTTATTTCATAAAAAATAATGTTAATGTGAAATTGATTGGAAATTAATTACATAAATTTAATAGTATAAAATATATTATTTAATATATATTGAGTTGGTTCATGAATCAATCTAATCAAATTATGCATAACTCAAATTAAACTTATTTATTTAACAAACTTAATTTTTAAATCAAGTTCAATTTATTTAATTTATGAATCAACTAAACGAGTCAATTGTTAAATCTAATATAAAACTATATTTAAGTTTTGAATTTGAAGTCCTACATCCTAGCTTTCAAATATCCAGCTAAAATTCGTTAGCACGAGCTTTTAACAATTTCATCTAAGTTTTTGTTTCTAACAACTCTATCTTATCTTTATAATATAAAAGTAGTAAAGTTGAAAGGAATATACACGTAAATAGTATATCCATATAATATTTATGTAAATAGTATATTCACAAAATATTTACATAACGTAACCCATCTCTTTGATTTTATTTTATTTTTCAATTTATTGCCTTTATATCATTCAGATTTAAACATATCATTAGATTTCGTAGAAAATAGTACATTCATGAAAATTTTCATTTATTGTTTATATATCATTTACTTTTACATAAGAGAAAACAAGAATCTTTCTTAAACCAACAACACAACAATTAGAACAACCTCCTAAGAAGATATAGAGAAACAAATAAATCAAAATATAAGACTTGGTAGGATAGATTAATGTCTATTGGTTAGAGGTTAAAAAGTGGTATATCTAGAGTAAAATTGAGATTAGGAGCCTCAACCTCATATGGTTAGATGAAAGGTGGTAAGATGTACCTGTACATGTATATTGTGTATTTCAATATTCAGTTTATTTTTTTTTTCCAATTTGCTAAGATTGTTAATATTTTTTTTTTCATTTTAATCTCATTAAACATGTAAGAGTTGAGGCCTATGCTTTAGTTAGGATATTATCCATAAATTTGAACATTTCCTGTGATATATACATGATTAGGAACCTTATAGCAGGAGGCTTTAGAAAAGTACAAAGAAACTAAGCTTAACCATAAATTAGGTTTTTATGACCAGAACAATGATAGTGAAAATAAAATGTGATAGAATTTTAAGGAGACTTTTTGAGTTTAAAGAATTTGACTCAAAATTTCATGAATTTGTTTTGTTTGATATCCTTTTTAATTGCTTCTTCACCAAATATATATTATTATATTTTTTTAATATGCATTTTTAAATATTAGATATTATATAGTATTGCTAATTTCATCTTATTTTTAGTCATCTAACTATTGTTTTCTTGATACAAGATTTTATTGGACACATAATTGAGAAAAACAAGATAAAAGAGTAAGGAAGGATGAGAGGAAATTCAAACACATCAACCTCATTATTGAAGATTTAAAGTAATAATTTGCATTAATTTTTTGCGCATTGTTTATTCCAATTATACGTTGTTGTTGTTGTTAAAAACTAAAGGCAGAAGTCAACAGATTCTTGGAACATTTTGAGATGAATTTGTAAATCAAATTCTTGACTTTCTGAACAAGGAAGATTCAGATCAATCTCCAATGATCATTGTAGAATCATGTCGAATGAATACATACGACATGTTTTTTAGTTTCTCTACCTTTGAAACTTAATAAAGAACTAACTTTATCTTTTATTAGGTACACTTGGAGTTTCAAATTATTTTCATGGATGCAAGTTTTATCTTAATCCATGTTTAAAGAAGTTATGAATTATAAGAACCAATATAAACCTGAACTATTTTGGGTTTAAGTCGTAGAAACATTTATATTTATTTATTTATTATTTATATTTTTAATAAATTAAATACATTATTTAAGTATTTTATTCTTATATATGTCTCTGTTTTTTAAATACTTCAAAACATAAAGTTTTCAGATAATGCAGTTAGTCAAGTGTTATGTTAAATAACGAGTTACTTTGTAATATTTATCGAGAATAACTTTTTTTAAACTTAAAAAAAAATTATCTCTGAGATCTTGGAGACATCAAATGTAATAATTTACGAGTCAACTCAATCAACTTTTACATTCATATATACATCATTTTTTTTTATGTCAATTTATTTCCTTTATTTCATGCATTTCCAGAAATGCTTTGCATAGCACTAGCTTTAAGTTTATGAGATTAGAGAGATATGAATTGGAAGTTTAACTCTTGCCATAAATGTTATAAGAAAACAAAGTTTAAAGTTTGATCTAAACAAATATTGATGTGATTTCTGCAACAGAAATGTTGTTGCTCCCCAAGGTTTTTTTTTTTTTTCTCTCTTGATAATTCCATTTATTTTTCCTTCAAGAGTATTTATTCATATGTGTTTGTGATAATATAATTTAACTATTCTGAGAAATGTCATAGATTTAAGGCCAATTTTCTTTTTTTTTTTTTTTGCTATTGATGACATTGGGTTTGCTTCCTTCTTCATATTTGAGATTGCTTTGTCAAAATTGGTTGGCAAGAGTTCAATACAAATTCAAACAAAATTGAATAAGGCAGACAAATTTTAAAAATAGGAACCAAATTTTGTTTATTTGAAACTAATACAAAATATGAAATTCTATAGTATACCGTGTTATATTGCCGTATCTAGGAAACAATGACGAATTCCGTGAGGTTACAAGAGACATCCTTGCTAAACAATTGTTGATAAAGATGGAAATTAATCCAAATCAGTATTTTAATTCTTTCACGAATGAAATGATTTGGCCTTTGTTTTCATAAAGGTGAAATAATATCACAAAAATGAAATAATATATCTTTGAATAAGACTTGCACTCACCTGACATTTGTGTTATTAAATATTGGTTATTACATTTATTAATATACGAAGAAGTTATTAGAATTTTAATTATATTAATTAGTTACATTTTAACATGATCTTGACAAGGGTTTGTTGATAGAAAAGTGCCATGATAAGTGGTGGAACTTCATTAAATATGTTTGAGGAGTCAAAATATTTAAATTTATAATATTTTATATTATTATTTTTTAATGAATAATTTTGAATAAATTTTAAATATATTTAATTTTTCAAATTTTGGTTAAGTTTAGTACATTGAATTTATATTATTGTCTACTAGTAAATTGAAAACAATAAAAAAATTTATATCTAAACTATTTCTATTAAAATTGCAAGACAAATTAAGTTATTCATTTAAATAAAATTTAAAGAATATCTCAGGGAAAAAGTGATTAATTTTGTAGTATTTTTTTATAGAATTTAAAAATATAATTGTAAAATACAAAAACAATACAACAAAGGGTTGAATTGTATAGTCTGTTTAAAAAAAAAGTTTCTGACGATGCGTTTGCGTATGTTGATTTCAAAGCTTGATCAGACACAAGATTGTTTTCTTCTTAAGATTGATTTTATTATCAGACTGTTTAAGTTAATATCCTCAGTTAGTTAACAGATAAAACAATAGAGAAGACAACAACATTTTTATACTAGTTCGTATCTAGTTCCCCAACAACACACTGAGGTTCCACTAAGAATATTCTTTGAACTCAGTCATTCCTGGCTAAATACAAATATTATTTGGACACAACCTTCTCAAGCTAAATTAATATTCTTTTGACCCAGCCTTCTAAGGCTAAATCAGTATTCTTTTGACCCATCCTCTGCAAGCTAAACAAGGTATTATTTAAACACAGCCTCCACAGGCTAATACAAAAGGTATTCTTTGAAACACAGCCTCCTCAGGTTAAGGACACCACAACAATGAATTTCGAAAGATGTTCTAAAGAAATATTATCCTCTACACAGAGAAGGATTTTACAATGAGTTCTATTCTAAGTTCGTGGCGAGCGAACTTTTGCTTGAGAGCTTGAGCAAGAGTTGAATATAATTTCTTTGCTGTGCAGTTCGCCAACTTCAACTCGCTGTGTTGAAGTCCTTTTATAGATAAGGTCCATGAGGTAGCTGTTAGACTCATCCATAAGACCGTTGTCCTTTTCCCTTGAAGTCTTCAAACGTGTGACAAAGATCAATCCTAATAATCAATATTTGCACAGGCTTTTTCTGACTTGATCAGAAACATCAACAAAAAACATGATTGTTTTTCATGTTGCAGAGGTTTTGCACATATCTCTATTCTGTCTTTGGAAGCTTCTACGAGTAACGACTAGATTTGAATTGGGGCGCAAGTTACTTCGTCTGAACTTCATTAAATGAGGTAGAAGAATGAACAAATAGATGAGTTGTGTGTTAAATTCAGTCGTCTGTCTCATTCCTTCGTCTTCAACTTTAATCTTCAAAGTCTTCCTTCTTGAGCGCTTGACTTGAAGTTGAGATGAGCTCTCTGTCTTGAACAATGAAGGTTCTTCATCTGATGTAGTTGCTTTGAGGCTTTGATGACTTGAACACTTCATCTTATTCGTCTATGCTTGAGGGTGCATCTTGACTATACTCATTAATGATCCGTCTGATCATTCTTCTGTCTGCCTCTGATGCCTCTTTAGTCTGCATCTGATGTCTCTTAAGTTTGAATCTGATGCTTCTTCAGTCTGATCATTCTTCCATCTACTGGCACAACAGACTGTTCTGTAATTATCAAAACTAAGATGTTAAGTCATCTTGACTTAACAATATCCCCCTTTTTGATGATTATAGACCACACTAGAAATTCCTTTGATCTTCTAGTTGAGACAGAGCAAAATGATGTATTAGAGTTAGAGAGATGATCTTTATCATACTGAACTTAAAAGAGTAATAGATCAAAATCTACATAAAACATGTTAGTTCAAGAACGCATAGTATTTATCAGATTATACATTTTAATCACATTGAGATGATGTTCTTTGAAAATCTCCTTTCATTGAATTTATTACATTAGTGTGGTATAAAATAAAATTGATTAGTGCACAACATTTCTTAACATAATAAGAGAAAGAAAAAAAAAATGAAGAATAATAATTTAAAGAGCTATTCTAAGCTCCCCTCAACTTGTTCTTCATTCTCTTTTCTTCTTTTGCATCTGAACTTTCTTTCAGACTGAGCAATTGTATTATGCTCCCCCTTAGCTTCTGATCTTTTCTGATTTTTTCTTTTCTTAAGATCCCCTTGGGTGAACTTTCTTTCTTTCTTTTTCTTTTTATTTCTTTAATCTTTTTCTGTTTCATTCTTATTTCTCTCTCATCCTTATTTCTCATTTCTCTCCCCCTTGAGCTGCAATCATCAAAAACATATTATCTTAAATCTTTTGCATCCTATGGGTTTTTCACGGAGGCTTCCAAGACCTTCTTATCTCTCATTACCTTATTCCGTCTGATGAGGTGTATTTAAGGATAGTGTGCCTCTTGCTTTAAAAAGCTAGACATATGTAATGCATTAAAGAGCTTTGTCTTGTACACTCAACAGAGATGTTAGAAGATAACATGACATTGCGTCTGTTGAAGAGTCAGACAGACTATTTCAACTAATGATCAGACGTAGCGTTTCGTCTTTAGACGATAAGGATAAACGAAAGAAATTTAAACAAACGAGAAAACTTATTTAGATGAAACAATTATTTCTAAGTTTTCAAAATTGATTTGTTTAAATTCTTTATAAGAGAGTATTGACTCAGGCTCAATCTTCCTCTACCGCTACTGCCTCTACAGCTTGTGTTTCTCATTCATCTGCTAGTCAAATTCCATGGATTATTGATTCTGGAGCCTCTGATCACATTACTGGTAATGAGTCTATGTTCTTTTCTATGTCCCCTCTTAAATCACCTCACCTTATTACCTTAGCAGATGGGTCCAGAATTGCTCCCAAAGGAATCGGTCAAGTTTCTCTTTCTCCCTTAATAAACTTAAAATATATTTTGTTCATTCCTAATTGTCCTTTCAATCTAATATCTCTAAGTCAGTTAACTAAGTCCTTAAATTGTTCAATAACCTTTAATGTTGAATCCTTTGTTGTTCAGGAACGTGGTACGGGTTAGAGGATTGGCAAAGGACATGAATCTAGCGGGCTCTATTATTTTGGAAAACAACCATCTGTATCGTGTGCTGCTGTTTTGTCACCCAAGTTGTTACATGATCGTTTGGGTCACCCAAGTTTGTCCAAGTTGAAACTCTTAGTTCCTAGTCTGAAGAAGTTAGAGGAATTAGGTTGTGAGTCATGTCAATTAGGCAAACATGTTAGATCATTTTTTCCCAAACAAACTGAAAAAAGATGTCAATCAATTTTCACCACCATTCATTCTAATATTTGGGGTCCAAGCCGTATAACATCTTTTGGTTTTAGATATTTTGTAACCTTCATTGATGAATTCTCTAGGTGTACTTGGGTATATTTAATGAAAGATCGTTCTGAACTTTTGTCTATCTTTATGTCTTTCTTTAATGAAATCAAAAATCAATTTAGGAAAATGATTAAAATCTTTAGAAGTAACAATGCAAAAGAATATTTCTCCTCTGAATTATCCTTTTTCCTATCCTCACAAGGGATATTGCATCAATCTACATGTCCACACACACCCCAACAAAATGGAATTGCTGAAAGGAAAAACAGACACCTTATGGAGACTGCACGCACCCTAATGCTTAATTCAAATGTTCCTGTACATTATTGGGGTGATGCAATTCTCACTTCTTGTTTCTTAATCAACTGAATGCCATCTTCTTCTCTTGAAAATAAAATTCCTTACTCCATTATTTATCCAAAGGAACCATTGTTTCATGTCTCACTTCGGGTCTTTGGGTGTACATGTTTTGTCCATGATGTTTCTCCTAGTTTGGACAAGTTGTCTGCTAGAGCTATCAAATGTGTTTTCTTAGGTTATTCACGTCTTCAGAAAGGGTACAAATGCTACTCCCCACAAACCAGAAAATATTACATGTCTGCAGATGTGACCTTCTTTGAACAAACTATGTTTTTATCATCCTCCACTCATGATCCTCCATCAATACAATAGGCTTTACCAGTTGGTTCTCATGTTTTCACCCCATCTCTAATGTCAATCCATACCATTCCTGACCAAGAAATTGATCAGTTTGTCTTCCCCACAACTAATCCCAGGCAAGATACTCCTCACCTTATCACATACCAGCGTCAGACAAGACAATTGGGTTTGCCTGTTCTTGAAGAACCTCTAGATTCTAGTCCTTCACCATCAGACGCTCATGCTACGGATCCTAGGGAAGATAATTCTGGTTGGCCTGTTGCTCTTCGAAAAGGTATTCGGTCTACTAGGAATCCTTATCCTATTTATAATTTTTTGAGCTATCATCGTGTATCTCCTTTATATTTTTCTTTTCTCTCCTCTATATCTCCTCTCACCATTCCTAGAAATGTTCATGAGGCTCTTGATCATCCTGGATGGAGACAAGTTATGATTGTTGAGATGCAAGCACTTGAGCACAGTGGTACATGGGAACTAGTTCCACTTCTTCCAGGGAAATAACCAGTTGGATGTATATGAGTCTATGCCATCAAAGTTGGCCCTGATGGTACCGTTGATCGTCTCAAAGCTAGACTAGTGACCAAGGGGTATACTCAGATTTATGGCTTAGACTATAGTGACACTTTTTCTCTTGTGGCCAAGATCTCTACAGTTCGTCTCTTTCTTGCTATGGCAGCTATTCGTCATTGACCTCTCCACCAACTAGACATAAAAAATGTCTTTCTTCATGGTGAGTTAGAGGAGGAGATTTACATGGAGCAACCTCCTGGGTTTGTTGCTCAGGGGGAGTCTGGATTAGTTTGTAAATTGCGAAAATCTCTTTATGGTCTCAAACAATCTCCTCGGGCATGGTTTGGAAGATTTAGTCATGTTGTACAAGATTTTGGGCTAAAAAGAAGTGAAGTGGACCACTCAGTTTTTTTTTGTTATACTTCTCCTGGTAAGTGTGTGTATCTAGTTATTTATGTTGATGACATAGTGATTACCAGGAACGATGCAGCTACAATCTCTCAATTGAAGAAACATTTAATCAGCCATTTTCAGACCAAAGACTTAGGATGTTTGAAATATTTTCTAAGTATTGAAGTCGCTCAATCAAAGGAAGGCATTGTGATTTCTCAAAGGAAGTATGCTTTAGACATCTTGGAGGAAACAGACATGGTTGATTGCAGACCCATTGATAGTCTTATGGATCCTAACCAAAAGTTAATGGCTGGTCAAGGTGAACCATTTACTGATCCAGAGAGATATAGGAGATTGGTTGGGAAACTTATTTATCTTATTATCACAAGACTTGGCATCTCTTTTACAGTTGGAGTTGTTAGTCAATTTATGCAGGCCCCTCATGTTGATCACTGGAATGTTGTTTTGCGTATCCTTAAATTCATCAAAAAGGCCCCAGGACAAGGATTGTTGTACAAAAACAATGGAAACAGCCAAATCTCGGGATATTGTGATGCTGATTGGGCAGGGTTGTCTGTCGATCGACGTTCCACCACTGAATATTGTGTATTCCTTGGTGGAGATCTCATTTCTTGGAAGAGCAAGAAACAAAATATTATTGCTCGATCTAGTGCTGAGGCTGAATATCGTGCTAAGGCATTGATTACTTGTGAGCTTATATGGGTTAAACAACTCCTTCAAGAGTTAAAATTTTGTGAAGATCATCCAATGGAATTGTACTGTGATAACCAGGCTGCTCTCCACATTACCTTCAATCCAGTATTTCATGAGAGAACTAAGCATATAGAGGTTGATTGTCACTTCGTTAGAAAGAAGCTGTTGTCTAAGGAAATTGTTACTAAATTTGTCACCTCCAATGAACAACTTGCAGATGTTATGACTAAGTCATTAAGGGGACCTCAAATTCAGTTTTTATGTTCCAAGCTTGGGGCATACAATCTGTATGCTCCAGCTTGAGGGGGAGTGTTAGAATAACTTGCTTAGGAAGCATTTGTATATTTAATATTATTTTCTAATATGATGTGACAGCTTAGGGTGGTTTAGGCTTAGTCTTTTTCAGGGCTACATTGATTATAATGTAATTTATATATTTACATAATGAAAAGAGAAAAATGAGAGAGAGTGCAATTTTCTTCACTCAATTCCTTTTTCTTTCATATTCAAGTATAATAATATTTTTATACTAGTTCATTTGATCATGACTACATCCAGTTCCCTAGCAACACATTGAGGTTCTACTAAGAGTATTCTTTGAACCCAGCTACTCCTGGCTAAATACAGATATTATTTGGACACAACTTTCTCAGGCTAAATCAGTATTCTTTGGACCCAGCCTCTACAGGCTAAACAAGGTATTATTTGAACACAGCCTCCACAGACTAATAAAAAAGGTATTCTTCGAAACACAGCCTCCTCAGGCTAAGGGCACCACAACAGTGGATTTTGAAAGATGTTCTAAAGAAATATTATCTTCTATGCATAGAGGGATTTTACAATGAGTTATATTATAAGTTCGTGGCGAGCGAACTTTTGCTCGAGAGCTTGAGCGAGAGTTGAATATAATTTCTTTGTTGTGCAGTTCACCAACTTCAACTCGCTATGTTGAAGTCCTTTTATAGACAAGGTCCATGAGGTAGCCGTTAAACTCATCCATAAGACCGTTGTCCTTTACCCTTGAAGTCTTCAAACGTGTGACAAAGATCAATCAGAATAATCAATGTTTGCACAGACTTTTTCTGACTTGATTAGAGACATCAACAAAAAGCATGGTTATTTTTCGTGTTGCAGAGGTTTTGCACAGATATCTATTCTGTCTTTGGAAGCTTTTACGAGTAACAGGTAGATTTGAATTAAGGCGCAAGTTATTCCGTCTGAACTTCATTAAACAAGGTAGGCGAATGAACAAATAAATTATTTGTGTGTTGAATTCATTCGACTGTCTCCTTCTTTCGTCTTCAACTTCAGTTTTCAAAGTCTTCCTTCTTAAGCGCTTGACTTGAAGTTGAGATGAACTCTCTATCTTGAACAATGAAGATTCTTCGTCTGATGTAGTTGCTTTGAGGCTTTAATGATTTGAACACTTCATCTTGTGTTTGAGAGTGCATCTTGACTATGCTCATTAATTATCTGTATGATCATTCTTCAATATATTATTATTATACAAAATTAATATAGCATAGTAAATTTTAAATTTATTTTCAACATTTAATTCAACATATTTTTCTTTTTATTATTATTACTTCTATACACCAATATTTTTTTTTTATTAAAAACATGTTATTATGTTAATACTTATGTCCATATTTAAATAATTAATCACAGTAAGTAAAAATTTTATGTATTAAATAAAATTTATTTAGTATCTATAACATAAAAATCAATCTTATACTAAAAAGTAAAAATATATTATTATATCTTATACCCGTGTGTAGCACGAGTTTAAATCTAACGCATATCAGTTTCATTTGTTTTGCTTTTCAATTGTCAATCATAGCGTGTAGTGGTGTACTATAATTAATGTAAATAATTTTTATTTAATGATTTAATCATTAAAAAAGTTTACTTACAAACATTCAATTATTTTAATTCCCACGGGTAAGTGAACTTGCTTTAAACAAATCTAATTCTTTTCTCTTTCCTCAATTATCAGTGTTATCTTAGACAAAATCACGTGATCATATCATATGTGTGATACGCTTATATTTTAAATAACGGAACAGTACTAATCAATAATTGAAAATTTCCACATGTGATTGTTATGGCTAAATGCTAAAGTTACCTTATTTTGAAGAATAATTAGATTAAATGTATCACACATGAATAAAAAGTATCAACTTTATGTAAATCAAACATTCAGAACAAAAAAAATTAATGTTCCTATTTAAAGTTGCCACGTGTAGGATCTGTATGTCACATGTTTCGTATAAAAGCTATGTCTCATCTTTTGTCTGAGAATAAATAAAAATGCACAAATCCTTTATAGACATTCCCCCACTCTTCCCTCTCTCTGTCAGATTTTTTATTTTTTATTTTACCTTTGGATCACACTTTTATGAATTTAATGTTAATATATGATTGAATGAAAAATGTAAAAATATTATTCATTCTTTTCTTAAGCATTTCAAGAGTTGTAAAAATTCAAGAAAATGGAACCGATTAATATATAGTGAAGGATCAAGAAAGTCACCAAAGAACTATCGGAAATATCGACGGAGATGATTAACTTACTTTTTGCAAATAATGTATTTACTTTATAAATTAAATAATACTAATAAGTATTGTTGCAAAATAATTCAAGTTGTAAAAAATTTTAATTTTTTAAATGAATATAGAATCACCGTGTTTTTATTCAATTATACACTTCGAACATGACGTTGTTGAAAAAAAAAAAAAAGCATTTGCATACGAGTCATTGTCCAAATTAAATTATTAAACAACAAAAAAATTATCTTGTCCTTATACAAAACTAAAGTGGTGGCATAAAAAAAAGTAGTTATTAAAAAATAATTTAGTAATATGTATATTTTAAAATTTTTGTTGATGCACTATTCTTTAAATTAAATACTAATATAACCAGCCACCAGACATGTGAATCAACTTTGATAAGGTTATTATAACTTAGTAATCTTCTGTTTGAATAATATCCAACTGCATTAATTTTTTAGATAAAAAAATTTGTTGCACATAGTTATCCTATGCTCAGACAAGATAGACTTCATAGAAATATACCAAAAGTTAATAGTGATCCATACTTAATAACGAATAAAGTAAATTAAATATTTAATATTTCTCTTTCATAGTCGTAAAGCTTTGTAATTGTATAGCATAATTCTATAAATTAGAATACGACTCTTATTTTGTTCATTCTCTCAACTTGATATTTCTAAGTTTTTGTCTTCTGTCTCTGTTTGCAGATATATCATATTATCCCATAAATTAGCTAATTTATTTCAATTATTTCAAGCTACTGTTCTTTTTTACTTGATCTGTTAAACCTTCTTTCAAACTAATTCTTTTGATCGGACCTTCTTCTATTTTCATTTTTAAAATCATTTAGCTTCTAAAAAAAATAAAAATAAAAAATTTATCATATCTATAAAAAAAAAATTAATTTACAAGAGAAATTTGTTTTATTTATTTTTTATTTTCTTCTTTTATAAATTCTTTTAAAACGTTTTATCCAAACATATTCTTATAACAACTCTTGTCTCTAATCAAGGTTGACAATTATTTCTAATTTATTTATACAAAAAGTGGAATGAAATTGGATACATTAGTTTCAATAATACTAAACTGATTTCATAAATAAGGTCTCATATTTAAGTATTAAGTATTGTAAATATAAAAAGTTGATTTGGGATGGAGAATCTATCAAAAATATTAATCAAAATTCTATAATAAAGATTAGTCATAAACAATATCAATAAATTTTCCATATTTATAATATAATTATAAAAAATATGGTTTTAAAATAATTTATTTAATTATATTCCTTAAAAATGAAATTATTATATATTAAATAATTTATAATTAGTTTTTATAGATAAATATCTGCTTTGAAATAATATTTAAGTAGACACAAAAAGGCAAAAAAAAAAAAAAAAACTTACTGATTACAATGAATCATCATAGTTTAAAATATTTAAGCCAACCTGTGTCCAGCTAAACAAATCATGCAAAAGTTAAATAATGAAGAAATTTTAATTCAATTGATTGGTTGAAGCGCACCGGTACGTTATCATAAATTTCTTAATGTTTGTTTTTGATTTTTATTAAAAAAAATTATAATTAAATAGAAAACTGCCATGCAATTATTATTTTTATACCTCTAATTCTATATTTCTGGACATTTATCATTTATCATGCACACATTACTGATACATCTATTATTTTTCATGTTCTTCATTCCAAGAGCGTGGTAGGTGATCATTTTGTCATTCTCTTCTCTTTGTAAATTCCATTTCATTGGTCCAACTTGTACATTTGATTAAACTATTTGAATGAAATCAAAGTCGCTCATAGAATATGAATGTTGGTACTTCCGTCCCAATACGCTTTGCTCCTGTGAAATATTAAAATAAAGACACTCTATTTCACTCGGAAGTGAAGTAGACACACCAAATAATAATACTACTATATGTCTTAGTCTTAGAGGGGAGAGAAAATTTGGAATGCCTATGTTTCTTACTTTCTTAGTATATATACAAACTGCACTCTGAATGAGATAATAACTTGTTTTTAGTTTATCCTCATCATTTTCTATCTACAAAGATTACAATGGAAGGGATGGTTGGGAATTGGTTCAATATGATATTGTTGATATTGTGTTTCACCAAATTGAGCATCACTTTTGGTCATAATCACATCAACTTTGGAGAGCAGCCACTAGCCAAAATAGCCATTCACAAGGCTGTTTTGGCTCTTCACAGTTCTGCTTCAATTACAGCAGTCCCCTTTGTGCTGGGCATTAAGGTACAAGATATTTTGTTATTACTTATTGTTTGGATAAAAAACTTTTGCTTAGTAAAAGGGATTTCTTTCCCAACTTTATTTCCGAACCAAGCGAACCCACTTATAAAACATACATGTGTATATATACATATTTCTTTTTCTTTACATTTTATAACTAATTGTCTAGTTGTTTGATTGTCTGCGTATTTTTTGCAGTTGTTTATCAAATATTTTTCTTTCCCGTATTTGAGTTTCTTGTGTTTTTAATACAAAAGTCCTTCACTTTTTTTCTCATTTCCTTGGTGATTAAGACTATTTTCTTTTGTTGATGTTTGGAACCTATTAGATATAGCTTTTAAATAAAGTCTTTATAATTAACTTATACCAAATTAAAGTCAGTTTTCTTTGGATAATAATGTGACCTAGCATTTATCTTTGGCTAAATGGGTGAGACGAGAATTCACCTATTTAACCATTTATACTATGCCGAAGCACGTGTATAATTTATCCTCATTATTTGATTTATTCATTGAATTTAAACTTGTGCTTGGTTACATATGGTTGCAGGGAGAAGATACTGAATGGGTGACTGTAGAGCTAGAGTCTCCACAACCATCTCTAGATGATTGGGTTGGAGTTTTTTCTCCAGGAAGTTTCAAGTAATGAACCACAATATCTTTTTCACAAGAAATCAATATTTAACATTAATTATATATGAAAAATATTAGCACAACGTTGATACTCTTTAAAATATACCTGATTATAAAGTAAAATAGATGTACACAATGGCAAGTCGCACTCTATGTTTATGGGCATTTGGAAGATTTTACATAAAGTTTCACTCTGTATCCAATATGTTTCACTCTGTATTGTTCACATTTTTTATTAAGTATACTAACACATATTTTTTGAATAATCACAGTTCATCAACATGTCCATACACGGGAGGCATTGGCTGGGTAGAGGAACCATACATATGCTCAGCCCCAATAAAGGTAAAAGCAACCATACAGGATTAACTTGAACATATGTACCAACAATTTAACAATGCTGAGTTTTTCATGTTAATTATTTGAATCATTGTATCAGTACAAGTATGCCAACCACTCTAATGCAAACTATACAAAGACCGGGAAAGCTACTTTGAAGTTCCAATTGATCAATCAACGTGCAGATTTCTCCTTTGCACTATTTTCTGGTGGATTATCATTGGTATGTTATATTTTCCAATCTTATGTTGGATATCTCCAACTATTTTTTTTAATCTAAACTATAATAGCATGCCAATGCTCTTTTGCTTAACATTTTAAAAAAATCATCATAATTAGAACAAGTTATTCAATCATATGCTGATTAGTATTCATGTAATTGAATATTGCAGCCTAGACTTGTGGCAGTTTCGAATTCCATATCATTTGCAAATCCTAAAGCACCTTTGTATCCACGCCTTGCTCTCGGAAAGTCATGGGATGAAGTAAGTTTATCTACTTGGTATAGAGTAGAGACCCTTACTTTTATGTTTCTCTAATTAATTGTATTGCATTCACTGCAAGTTTAAATTATCCTAATATTAAGACCACTTGGGCAAGTTTAAAATTTAAATTAATAAGCAAATCAAGATACTGGGCACAAACAAATTTTGGAAGGACTACATTCTGTTTTGCTGACATTACATAATTGTAATTTATGTTAAGGTTTTAACTATTGCTGACCATTCCTAGATTGTTTGAGAATTGACAAGAAGGTTTTAACTTTTAACCACTATTCTGAAATTGTTGTAATGGAAATTTCTGCATGAATTGTCCAACTTAATAAACATAGAACAGTTTTAAGAGATTTTTAATGTAATACAGATGACAATTACATGGACAAGTGGGTATGACATAGATGAAGCTGTGCCTTTTGTTGAATGGGGTCCTAAGGGAGGAAAGCTAACACGAACTCCAGCTGGAACATTGACATTTAATCGTAACAGCATGTGTGGTATGAAATATTTCCATTTTCTTAGGATTGAACCGGATTGGCATATTTATTACAAAGCCTTAGTTTTTATCAAAAACCAAAATATGTCAGGAAAAATGTTTTTGACTTAGAAGCACAGTAACTCAATTTAACACATTTGCTACTTAATTTTTCTTTATTATCAGTGTATGGCAATTAAACTCAATTCTCTCTCTCTCTCTCTCTCTCTATATATATATATATATATATATATATATATATATATATATATATATATATATATATATATATATATATATATATATATATATATATATATATATATATATATATATATATATATATATATATATATATATAGGTGAACCTGCACGAACTGTTGGCTGGCGTGACCCTGGTTTTATACACACAAGTTTCCTCAAAGAACTCTGGCCAAATATGAGGTATGCATGTGACTAACTATTTTTTTATGTTTATGGCACTACGATGAAATACTATATTTTGTTCTGAAGGGTTCTGTTTTGTTCCCATTCTCAGGTACACTTACAGGTTGGGGCATTTTCTCTCTGACGGTTCATATTTATGGAGTAAGAAGTATTCATTCAAGGCATCCCCATATCCTGGCCAGAACTCTTTGCAACGTGTAATCATTTTTGGTGACATGGGAAAGGTAGCATTCATAAAGAAAATATTGAATGATAACTCTAATTTTAAGCATGATTAATAAAATGGAGAAAAAAATTGTTTGCATGTGTTTTAGGCTGAGCGTGATGGTTCAAATGAATATGCTGATTATCAACCTGGTTCACTCAACACAACCGACCAACTCATCAAGGATTTGAACAATTATGACATTGTTTTCCACATAGGAGATCTGCCTTATGCAAATGGATACATTTCACAGTGGGACCAATTCACAGCTCAAGTGCAAGATATTTCGTCAACAGTACCATACATGATTGCAAGGTTCGATTAATTGCAATCATTTTATGCCATTGATATCTAACTAGAACTATGCATCTTATTAGACTTAGAATATCTGGTTCATTATACTGCAGTGGAAATCATGAACGTGACTGGCCAAACTCTGGATCATTTTATGATACTCCGGATTCAGGTGGAGAATGTGGAGTTCCTGCCGAAACCATGTATTATTTCCCTGCTGAGAATAGAGCCAAATTTTGGTATGTCACATTCATCTAAATGCAAACTATAATACGTTTGACTTTAGTAAAGAAGATTTTCTTCTCTAATTTAATTTGTCATTTCATTCTCTCCAAGATTGTGAATCATAATATTACCTTACAAAAATTGTTACCAATACAGATCATAATGCAATTTCTAGCTCTAACAACCGCAAAGTAAAACATTTTTCTTTTCTTCAAGTAATTTCAGTAGTAACAATTTGGAGTCTGTCTTTGTCTTTTAAATTTCCAACAAATGATGAAAATTGGAAACATGCAGGTATAAAGCAGATTATGGTCTGTTTCGTTTCTGCATAGCAGATAGTGAACATGACTGGAGAGAAGGATCAGAACAATACAAATTCATTGAGCATTGTCTTGCAACAGTAGACAGAAAACATCAACCATGGCTAATCTTTTCAGCTCATCGTCCCCTTGGCTACTCCTCTAACCTTTGGTATGGCATGGAGGGTTCATTTGAAGAGCCAATGGGAAGGGAAACTTTGCAAAAGCTTTGGCAAAAGTACAAAGTAGACATTGCATTTTATGGTCACGTTCATAACTACGAAAGAATATGCCCCATTTATCAGGTATATTATGATGGCTATATATATACTATTTATCATTTCGATTCAGAAACATTGTTTTTCTAATAATTGCCCAATGCACATGATGCAGAACCAATGTGTGAATTCAGAAAAGCATCACTACTCTGGTACCGTGAATGGAACAATTCATGTTGTTGTTGGAGGAGGGGGAAGTCACTTATCTGACTTCACATCTTCTCCACCTGTTTGGAGTCTTTACAGAGACCGTGACTATGGGTTTGGAAAACTAACAGCATTCAACCATTCATATCTCTTGTTTGAGTACAAAAAGAGTAGTGATGGAAAGGTTTACGACTCTTTTACCATTTCAAGAGACTACAGAGATGTTTTGGCCTGTGTTCATGATGGTTGTGAGAAAACCACTTTAGCAAGCTGAGTTAGATCTATGTGTAGACCTGTTAGAATTTGAGATTTCCCAGTTGTCACTCTAGTTATCAGCTGCTTGTGGTGTTAGATAAAGGTTGCTTGTATGACAGTAACTTTTGAGTTTTTCTTGAATATTTCTATTTGCCTAACAGCGGTCTCTTAGTTTGCTAATAAGACGTTGATGTAAGATTTCCTATGTATTTTTTTTGTGAATACATCTATTTAATGTTTTTTGTAAGCCTTAATGTGTCAATTTTGGGTGTCTAAGAAAAACATACTATATATCAGTTTTAAATTTCTTGCTAGTTTAATTTCATTTCTTTATCATAAATCTTCAACTTCATTTGTCACAAATTCGTCTTATCACATGATCTGATATCTAAAATATCATCTATCTCCCGGGTCTTATAGGTCAAAACTTAATTTGTTCTTTGAGTTTCATTGGCCCAAACTTATTGAGTTTATCCAAATTCAGTTTATTTATTGAGTGTGATAAATTTCTGAGTCTAATTAATCTGATACTATTATTTTCATACTCCTTTCAATTTTCTAACAAGGCGCGTAATAATAATCTTGAACTGAAATGAAACTTTGTTCAAAAAATAAAAGATAACTTATCAAAGATGAAATGATTCAGAAACTCATAAAAGCAAGAATTACGTAAATTAAGTCCAAATCATGAAATCTAGAAACTATTAGCTTTTTGTCAAACATAAAAAATGTACATGTAAAAACAAGATTATATTGATGACGTTAAAACGAATATCAATGTCACTTTTTTTAAAGAAATATTTACATACGAATTTAGTAAATTAATTCTTGTTTACATTGATAAAAGTGATAATAGATAACTGATGTTATTTTGGATATACATAGATGTGCAAACCTTTAAAAACGGTTAAAACAATTTATTAAAACCATTTTAGAAACCATCAACCACAAAAACCATCTCGGTAACCGCCTAACTGCCAAAAACCATTTCAGTAACCAGTAATAATTGCCAAAAAAAACCATTTCAGTAACCAGTAATAATTGCCAAAAACCAACTAACTAAATTTAATAACTCGCCGTCACCTGTACATCTTATTTACCAGGACTTTGTATGATTAAGATTGTGAATATAACATATCAGCTAGAAATCCCATTTTTAACTAGAATAAACTCATAAATGTTTCATAATTCAACTTTAATCAGAGTTAAAATAAAAGAATATAATATTAGTATAAAAGTTCAAAACATAATTGAATAAACGCAAGTTAGAAGTATTCCAAAGAATTTAAGAAGCATCTGATATGTCCGAATTCAAATAAATAAGATAATACCAAATACCAGTACGATGATGGAGGAAGACTAGCACATAACTCATAGATATGTAGGAAGTCTAGCACATAACTCATAGATATGTAGTGAATTCAATTTAGAATTATAATAGACTGTACAATTCATAATTTCATATGCTAACACCGTACACTTTTAAGACTGGGAACTGTAAACACTCAAACAAATACAATGAAGTAAGTATATATTGTTGTAATTACTAATTAGTTTGATGTTTCTTATTATTTTTGGATTAAATAATTTCATAATAGACCCTACACTACTCTGATATCATAGGATGCTTACTAAGAGGCATCCTTAGTAATAGAGATCAGAGATAAAGTTCTATCAATGTGATTTGTTTTCAAACTTGAAAATCATTAGTTAATGTGAACACTGGTAAACTATAATTTAAATATTTCATATTCAATAATATAAACTTTCAATTATTTATTTATAAATATATTTTATTTTAATTCCAATTGCTTTAAACAATTCCAGTTCCCCTCTTTCCTGAATTATAAATGTTTAGTTTTCCTTATTTTCTGATTCAGAATGCTTTGGTCAATTGACCAAGTGTAATGCGTGATAGACATTGTTAAAGACCAAACTATGATACTTCTAAAATATTAAAAGTTAAATAAATAATTGTAAAAATATTAAATATTACATTACGTAATCTATTAAGTATTAAAAATTATTTTAAATGAGTCTCTTATCAATGTTATGATAAAAAGATTAAATTAATAAATTTACCATATTTTAAGAATTGTTTATATAATTTATTATTTAGGATTATTTTGGAGATAAATTAATAATTATGGGACCCATATTTATTCCATTTTAAATTACAAAAAAAAAATGGTCAAGACATAAACATGCAAATTTTCGCATAAGATTCGAATGGCCCAATCATAAACATGCAAAATATCATTGACATTAATAAGTTATTTTTAAAATATTAAAATATAATTATACAAATTACATTAATATTCCTTGAATTGAAATAAAATGTTATTCCATAAATACTCCATTATTTTATTTTCCTACACTAACTCCTCCTTAAATCTAAAAATATTGAATTAACATTTCTTATATATTTGAAAACATTACAATAACATACCTAAAAAATTATACTCTAGCACCCTTGAATAGAGGTTAAAATAATTATTAAAAAATAGGGGTGCTGGTGTAATTACATAAAATTCATACCACATAATAAGTTACTAAATTACATATTTAATCGTGTATTAATTATTTTATGTTGATGATACGATAATATTCATTATTTTATGTTGATGATACGATAACAACAAAGATGATAAGAATGACATTACAATGATGTTATTCATTAGTTTGAAATGAAAGACTTAGTTATCTCAACTAATTTTTAGGTCTTAAAATTTTTCACATTATAAAATGGTATTATTTCTCCAGCCAAGTATGCATCTAAATTACTCCCTCGAGCCAGTATCATGAACAGTAAAGTTGAATCAACCCCTTTAGAAATCAAGTGCAAAATCACACCTCTTGATGGCACCCTCTTGATGATGTTATCTTGTATAAATAATTTGTTGGTAGTCTTGTTTACCTTTACTCATCCGGATATTGCTTATGTTGTTCATAAATTCAACCAATTTATGTTTGTTCCACGCTCCACACATTTTTTTTTTTGTAGTTCTTTGAATTTTTCATTATATTAAATACATTATTTTTCATGATTTACACTTCTCTGTTAATTATTTTTGGTCCTATTTGGATACAGTGTTGATTAGGTTGATGACTCAACAGATCATTGCTCCACAACAAGTTATTATTTCCTCTTGAGAAGCTCTTTTATTTCTTGGTGCAATAAAAAACAAATTATTTTTCTTGCTCTATCACGTAATTTGAATATCATGCTCTTTCTGATACTACCTCTAAATAACTTTGGCTAAGATGGTTATTAACTTATATGAGTGTTAACATTCTTTCCTTAGTATGTGATGCGACAACCGTCACTAATGCATGAGCATACCGATTTCTTATTATGACAAGTATATCTTAGACGTCAAGTAATATATATTAGAGAATAGGGTTGTCAATCTCACGAGGATAAACAATCAAATTGTTAATTCAATTTTATTATTATAGAGGTTTGGAAGGATGATGAGAGAATGAAATTATGATTAAATATAAAGATAGAATTCAATAATTAAGAAAGTGATTGAGATTCCGATTTCACCACTAATTACCCTAATGCTCTCCTCTTTGTTATTCAAATTATACTCTTGGTTGGATCAAATTCTTGTCCTTGTAACTATCCCTCTCAGGATCACCTATGTCACCTAGATTAAACCGATTAATTAATCTCTTAGATTAAACTAAGTTAATTAGGGTTTTAGTTATGTGAATATCTCTAGGACTCTAACTTAGTAATGGTTATTTCTCTAGTACCACCTAAATTCCTTTTTTCAAAGTTTCCCTAGGTTTACTATCAATTTATTAATGGTTAGTTAACAAATAACATTAAGTATAGAAGAAATAAACGTTGAATCATATACTGAATAACATCGAGAATTATTCTTAATTAAGAATAATTAGGGTTACATCGTTCTCCCAATTAAATGAGGAGTTACTTCATACTAGTAAAGAATACAACACAAGAGTAATATGAAAGAGAATACATAGGTAATCGATTCCTAGGGAAGTCGAATGATCATCACATCTCCTTCGCTTAGGCTTGAGGTTGTACTCTGAACTTTGTGTGAATCGGGAGTGATCAGAAGAGTCATCTAGGGTTTCTAGAGTGTTACAAAGATCTCTCGTGATCAAAAGACATGTTGTTGACCGTGACTTGATGAATATATATCATTTCTTTTCGTGGACTTGGGTTTCGCGAACCCAACTCGTGCAAGCTCTTTAGAAAGTCACGCGAGTTGAGGTTCTAGAGATCTAATGTCGTCTGTAAGCAAGGACAACTTGCGCAAGCTCATTAGCTAGTCGTGCGAGTTGAGATTACAGAAAGCAAACTTGGTCTGGAAGCCATGTCAACTATCACGAGCTCAATAACAGATCGCGCGAGTTGAGTTGACAAAGACAAATGATCCACCTCTAAAGCTCTAAGTCGCGCGAGTTAAGTCCCAACTCGCATGGGTGTATTCCTCTGCACATTTTCTCCTATTTTTAGCTATTTTTAACCCCTAAAACACTTAAACAAACCATCAACAAATTCTAACATAAAGTATTATGAATAAGTATTATGAATGAGAGCATTTAATAATTATTTTAACTTATCATTTAATAAATAATTTATTAATTAAACAACATATACCAATAACTCACTTTTACGAGTTATTAGTATATTTTCACAGCGACAATAGAAGTGCCACACAAATCTCTCACCTTAATATTTTTCACGAACGCATAAAATATGTTGAAATTGATTCTCATCTTCTATATCATCAAGTCACTGGAGGCAACGTATAGTTAATTCTTATATTGTCTAGTAACCAAATTGTTGATACTTTACCAAAAATGTATCCTCTTGGTCACTTCAACCATCTCTTGAACACACTTGAGTTGACATCCATTATACCAACTAAAAGGTGTTGGCATGATTATAGAAGATTACACTGTTGCAAATATGTAATGTCTTATAATCATATTCTAATAACATTATAATGATAACATGTATATATACGGCACTAATATACACGTATACAACAACAATAATATGCATCTTTTAATCATCCAAATTCTTGTTTTCTCTGATTCTAAATGCAATTTTATACCCCTTAAACAAATATTTTCTAATTCTTTATACTTAGGAATAACGTAGACCATTCTTTATAAACATTTTTTCAAAAGTTTAGTTTTAATCTCTCTAAAAGTTTTCTCTTTTTTTTCATATTTTAATCTCTCTGTGGTTGATACTCTTAAATTTATTTGGATAACATAAAATAGTATCTTCATTACTTAAAACATAAAAATATACATTTTAAAAGTAAAGGAATTAAAATAGAATAAATCATTTAAAAGATATTAAAATCAAACTTTTAACATTTTAAATATATATATATATATATATTTCCTGTAAAAAAAATTAATTGATAATCTTGTAATGTTATTCATATTACTTTTTATTTATTTAAAAAGATAATTAACATTATAAAAGTTGGAACTTTATCATGTCTAATATTATTCAGACAACTTCCTTTATTTTATATTAAATGATTTAGAAGAAACGTACTAACCCAAGTCAACACTATTTTAGCTTGTTATTATCAACTGCAGCTATTATTTTAAATTATTGTTATTCATTTAAATAATTATTATTGTCTTATACAGGCTCCTTTCCTTATTTATGGTTAACAGTTGTATTACAGTGTGTGTGTTACTTTCTTCACATTCACGCCAATGAAAAATAGATCCTTACCACGTTAGTTATTTATTTTAGTTCAACATGTGCATAAAAATTGGTCAAAGTTGAACATTTGATTAAATTATTAGAATGATGTGACGCTAATGTAAAGTATTGTATCTATAGCGCTCTTTACGTGTATGTAAAAAAAATAATAATCAACCATTAAATTATATGTTATTTTAATCTTGGTTAATATTGAATGAGTATCGATAGACACCATACATACTATAATATCTATTTTGCAATAAATAACTAACGCGTGATATATAAATCTTAATTATTAGATTGTTACTAAAAAATTATAGACAAAATTAAAGGAATAGAAATTGTACCGGGCTGGGGTGAGCTGCCGAGCTCGTCCCAGTAAATGTCGGGCTCACTTCACTGGTTCCGGCCAAGATTAGACAGCTGACATGGACACAACGTATCTATCCCATCAACAGTACCCTCTCCCTGATATTCTGGGATTTATGCGTGTGACAGTATGTCTATCTCGTCACTATCGGGATTTACGGACCTAAACTCATCATTAGATTTTCCCTATAATGCCTATAAAAAGGACATTAAATCAGACACAAAACATGACATTCAATCTCATACAATATACACCTACAACAAGGGAACCAACCCCTCCGCCACGTGAACTTCGGAGGGCCGAGCTGAGCTCGGACACCCCAAAATTCAGTAAGAACATTTGGCGCCCACCGTGGGGCGAGATAATCCCTTATCCCACCACCACAATCTCATTCTCAATCTCTAAAAGTCTTCAGATCGCACTTAAGTTCTTTTAGACTTGATCAAGATGGTTTATACGCGCAACCATTCTAACGCCACGGTGGATCCCGCCGTGGCAGACCTTATACAGTCAAGTATAGATGCTGCATTGGCGGAGGCATAGGAAAGAATGGAGGCTCGCGTGGAGGCTTTGCGAGTCCATAACTGAGAGACTGAAAGGGCTCTGCAGAATACACAGGCGAGCCTGGCCGTTCTTCAACAACAGCGAGAGGCAGATCTCTTGGAGTTACGGGCTTTGCGACAGAAGAATCAGGAGACAAATGGCAGAGCCCCTCTTGGTCTTAATCAGGAAGAGGAACCAAGACAGGGGGAGGAATCCAGATCTAATTCACGCGCTGGCCCCAGTCAACCCCGAAATCCCGAGGAAGATAGGCATGAAAGAGGTTCAGCAACGCAGAATGCAGATTCTGGTATTCGAGTTTGGCCGAACACATCCCCGGCTAATGCTTATGGTCGAGCTCGGCCGCGTGCCTCCCCAGGTGCGCCGACCAACTTTGGGAGCTCGTCCGGACATGTTCCCTATGGTCGAGCTCAACCGTTCATAGACCTCGGCCCGCCTCGTACGCCAGGATGGGGTAATGTTTGGAATCTCCATCCATTCATCCCGGCCATTCTATCTGCACGGGTCCCTGGATCCTGGTGGTGGCCATCTCAGGATAAGTATGAGGGGACCACGGACCCAGTGACTCATGTACGGGCTTTCCTCACCCAAGCTTCTATGACAGTGGAGGACGATTATGTGCTTTGTCGGATGTTTCCCTCTACTTTAAAGGGGATAGCACTAGATTGGTACTACTCGCTCCCTCCTCTATCAATAGACTCATTTGATTCTCTATACCATCATTTCCAAGCCCGTTTTGCTGACGCCAAGCCAACACCGACTACGTCGATGTCACTTCATCATCTAGTGCAAGGAGAAAAGGAATCCCTCAGGGACTATATGTCTCGCTTCGCCTTGGCATGCCGGAATATCCCTGACCTCCATCCCGCTGTGGCACTGCATTCCGTACAGGCCGGGCTCAACCCTGGCCCCTTCTCGGACTCTCTTTTTGCTGAGCCGCCGGTTGACATGAACGACCTTCGTTCCCGAGCTGCTCGCTTCATGAGTATAGAGGAAAATTCGGCTGCTAAACGCAGAGCTCGGGAGCAGAGTCTCCCACCCAAACAAAATGAGTCCTCTTCTTCTCGTCGGTCAGAATCAAGGAAGGAGCGACGTGCCAATGCATACACCTCGTACACCCCTTTGAATGCGTCTCGGGAAAGAATTTTTAGGGAAGCCTGCGCACTTGAACTGGTCCACCGCCCTAAGGCTTCGTAGTCTCCCACCAACGCTGATCCGACCAAGCAGTGTGCCTATCACCAAAACACAGGGCACACCACAGAAGATTGTCGTCAAGTGCGAGACTTGATAGAATGACTTGTAAGATCGGGTGAGTTGAGGAGGTTTGTTCAAGAGGAGCAGAAGCACCCAGAAAAGTATGCTGGGCCGAGCTACAAGACAAGACCCCGGGACTCAGAACGTGACCCCCGAGATGGCTAGAATAAGCGTAGAAACAGAGGTTGGGGTAAAGAGGTCGACCAGAGCCCGGATAAGGTAAAGGGAACCATCAATACAATTGCTGGAGGATTCGCAGGGGGAGGAGCGACGTCATCATCCCGGAAAAGATACGCGAGAAATGTTAATCATATAGGGACACCCAAGAAAAGAATGTTGCCTTCCATCACTTTCTTTGATGCTGACTTCAGCATAGATGACCCCGACCAAACTGATCCCATGGTCATCTCGTGTACCATAGCCAACTGGCGAGTGCGCAAAGTGTTGATAGATCAGGGAAGCTCGGCCGATGTGCTATATTGGTCGGTGTTCAAACAGCTCGAGATTCCTGAGTCCATGATCAAGCCATACCCCGAGCCCCTGCTCGGATTTGCTGGAGAACGGGTCCATTCCCGTGGGTACATTGACCTTCTTACCACGTTTGGTGGAAGTGATGCCTATAAAACGGTGGAGGTAAGATACATATTGATTGATGCTGGTACCTCCTATAACGTCATCATTGGAAGGAGAACTTTGAATCAACTGGGTGCCATTGTGTCCACCCTACACATGGCCATGAAGTTCCCTGAAGACAAGGGAAAGATAGTCACTGTCAAGGCCGACCCGAAGACAGCTCGGGTATGCTATGCTCGTAGTCTGAAGGTCGCGCCCTATTCCATTAAGAAGGAAGAAAGAAGGCCGGCCTCGAACATCTGCTCTGTCCACAGCACTACCGACGAACTGTTGGATATGGATCCTAGAGCCGAGTTTGAAGAGGAGCGCCCCTCCTTCGCCGAGCCATTGGAACCATTACAACTCGGCCAAGAGACCGATCAGGTAACCAAGGTCGGCACCTCCATGCCAACCTCCTCTCTCCGGGACGTGATAACCACCTTGCATGAAAATGCCGATCTTTTTGCGTGGATGCCGGCCGACATGCCAGGTATTGACCCAAACTTGATGTGTCATAAGCTGTCGTTGCTTCCCCCTCGGCTACCAGTAGCACAACGAAAAAGAAAGCTAGGCGAGGAGCGCCGCCTAGTGGTTCAGAAAGAGGTCAGCAAGCTCCTGGATGCTGGTTTTATCCGGGAAATTATATACACCACTTGGCTGGCCAATGTGGTGATGGTTAAAAAATCTAATGGCAAATGGAGGATGTGCACTGACTATACCGACCTGAATAAAGCCTGCCCCAAGGATACTTATCCGTTGCCTAGCATAGACCGTTTGGTGGACAGCACAACCGGGTATGAAACATTCAGTTTCATAGATGCGTATTCTGGGTACAATCAGATACCGATGTATCCCCCCGATGAGCCGAGCACTGCATTCATGTCAGACACCGCTAACTATTGTTACAAAGTTATGCCCTTCGGTCTTAAGAATGCAGGGGCTACTTATCAACGGTTAATGGATAAGGTCTTCGGCGCTCAGATCGGTCGTAACATGGAGGTCTACGTGGATGACATGGTAGTGAAGTCCAAAACCCATACTCAACACGCCGCCGACCTTAGGGAAATATTCTCCGAGATACGCCGACATCAAATCAGGTTGAACCCGGAAAAATGTGCTTTTGGTGTTGGAGGGGGGAAATTCCTTGGCTTTATGATCTCACAAAGGGGAATAGAGGCCAACCCTGACAAATGCACAGCCATCACCAGCATGCCGAGCCCGACCTGCCTAAAAGACTTGCAGAAACTTAATGGACGACTGACCGCCCTGTCTCGATTTCTGCCCAACCTCGCAGAACAGAGTAAGTCCCTCTTCGCATTATTGAAACGAGCAGCCCGCTTTGAATGGAACGAGGAGTGTGCATCTGTGTTTGACAGACCGAAGGCTCAAATAGCCTCATTACCAACCTTGACCAGCCCTTCGCCCGAGTTGCCTCTGTTTGTGTACTTAGCGGTTTCTGAGGTGGCCATCAGCTCGGTCCTAGTCAAAGAAATCGACAGAGTACAGACCCCGGTATACTTCGTGAGCCGAACACTCCAACCGGCTGAAACTAGATATCAAACAGTGGAGAGGTTGGTACTAGCCCTTGTCTTCACCGCTCGTCGTTTGAGGCATTATTTCCGCAGCCATGAGGTGATTGTAAGAACAGACTACCCTATTAGGCAAATTTTACAACGACCCGATCTCGCTGGTCGCATGATGGCTTGGGCTGTAGAGTTGTCTGAGTTCGGCCTGAAGTTTGAGCCCCGAGGTCCCATGAAGGCTCAGTTCCTGGCCGAGTTGCTCACTGAGTTACCCGAGCTTGGCAACAGTAATCCCACCTGGACCCTGAGAGTTGATGGCTCTTCCAACAAAAAAGGGAGCGGAGCTGGAGTCATTCTAGAAAGACCGGACAATATCATATTGGAGCAACCGATACGCTTCTCTTTCACAACCTCTAATAATCAGGCCGAGTATGAGGCCCTGCTCGCCGGTCTCAGGTTAGCTCGGGATATGGGAGTGCGGCACCTAAAATGCCTAAGTGATTCCCAGCTGGTCACTTCTCAGGTTAAAGACGAGTACCAAGTGAACGAACCTCTCCTACAGCAGTATTATCACAGGGTGAAAGGCATGCTCTCAAACTTCGCCAAGTTTGAGATTATCCATGTCCCACGTGAACAAAATGATAGAGTGGACATCTTGTCCAAGTTGGCTAGTTCTCGTAAAGGAGGACAACACCACTCTATCATTCAAGAGATACTCGTCTCTTCGAGTTGGGACAAGGACGAGGTATACTCGGTCAGTACAGAGCCGAGCTCGTGGATGACCCCGATCATATCTTACCTCCAAGATAATGTTGTACCCGAGGACAAAAATGATGCTCAAAGGATACGTCGTCAAGCCTCTTATTACATCATGAGGGATCAAGAATTGTTCCGGAGAGGCTTCTCAACTCCTTTACTCAAATGTTTGACTCCGGAGCAAGCTCAATATGTGATGGACGAGATCCATATAGGTATATGCAGCATGCACTCCGGAGCCAGGAGCATGGCAGCCCGGTTAATCCGAGCCGGATACTACTGGCCTACCATGAAAAAAGATGCTAAGGAATATGTTAAGCGTTGTAAGAAGTGCCAGGAACATGCTCCGTTACCAGCAGCTCCACCGACCGAGCTTCACTTCATCTCCTCACCCTGGCCTTTCGCCTTGTGGGGAATTGACATTCTCGGCCCGTTCCCACCTGCAAAAAGACAAACTAAGTTTTTGCTTGTGGCCATTGACTACTTCACCAAGTGGATTGAGGCCGAGCCTGTAGCAACCATATCGGCTAAACAAGTCCAAAAGTTTGTATAGAGGCAAATTGTTTGCCGGCATGGTATACCTCACGGGTTGGTTACTGATAATGGAAGACAGTTTACAGATTCTGCATTCGAGACCTTCTTATCCCAGCTCGGTATTCAGCACCGAGTCTCATTGATAAGTGCTAGATTATACATGTTTTTCTAGGTGTTTTAAGCTCATTCCCATCTATTTTCACTAGGTTTAGCTATAATTTAGTCAAGAAAACAGTAAAAATATCATAATTGCTTAGTGTTAGTTCTTGAGTGAGTGTTTTGTGAGTTTTGTAAGTTTTTCTTGAGTTTTAAGTCATTTTAATTCTTCTTTTGTTAATCTTTAGGTTCAATGAAGGATTGAAGAAGAGATAAGCAACAAGGAGTGGATCCAATACTTGAACAGAAGCTCAAACCAAGAGAGTAGAGCAAGCCAAACCTCAAGTTGAGCATCCAAGGCTGTTAAAATGATATCGTCTGAAGAAACGCGCCAGGGCGCACTCATGAGGCGCCTTCACACTCTGCTTGCGGCGAAAACGCGCCAGAGCGCGCTCAGGGGCGCTCTCATGCCATCCTTACTTATTCAAACGCGCCAGGGCGCGATGTCACTCAATGCAGGGCGCGTCTCGTGCCTTATGAAAGCTCAAATGAAGGGATCAAGACGCAAGAACTCTTGTTCCGTCTGATGGATTAGTTCGTCTATGCTTACTTCATCTGAGAGCTACTTCGTCTGTGCTTGTATTCTCCAAGTTGCTTCGTCTGTGTTTGTATCTTCTAAGTTGTTTCGTCTACGCTTACTTCATCTGAAGAGCTATCCCGTCTGTGCGTGCTTCTTATGGAATTGCTTCATCGATGCCAGTATTATCCAAGTTGCTTCGTCTGTGTTATATTCTCCAAGTTACTTCGTCTGTGCTTACTTAGTCTGAGAGTGTTCCGTCTATGTCTACTTCATCTGAGGTTTGTATCCGTCTGTACTTGTTTCATCTGAGTCTCCAGAGTAATGCTTTCGTCTGTAGTTCATATAGACGAAGCCAAGACAGACGATACCAAGACAAAGACAGACGATACCAAGACCAATACAGACGATACCAAGACAAATACAGACGATACAACAAGCCAAGACAGACGATGCCAAGTCCAAGACAGATGACACCATAACAGACGATACAATGAGTTATACAGACGATACAACAGACGAACACGCCAGGGCGCGCTCAAGGGCGCGCTCATATCTTCTTCTCCGTTCAAAACGCGCCAGGGCGCGTCCATCTTAAGTGGGTGGCGCGATTTCTGAGTCTATATATACACTTGCTGGGCGCGAAATCAAGAGGAGGATCGATAACTAACATTTCCAGTTACTCTGTTTTTCCTTCTCTTACAAGTTCCTCTCGTTTTTCTTTTCTCCACTTTCATTCTCCTTCTTCCTCCATCAAATCTTGAGATTCCTGAGTTTGTGAGCTTGCGAGAGCAAGAATCAAGCGATTATGGAGTTTTTCTTGCGTTTGAATTCTATTTTTCTTCGTTCTTTTCTCGTTTCCATGTTTAGCTAAATCTGTAAGTTAGGGATGGGGATTTTGATTCCAGAATTCTTGTAATGGATTCCTTATGTTAATTCAAGTGTAATTTCACCGAATTGATTGATCTCTTCCCTGCTTAATGCTTATTCTTGAGATTTAATTCATGAAATTCAAACAGAGATAGAGATATTAATGTTTGACTGAATTGAACTATTTCCTGAGAATTTGTATCTCGTATCAACTATGAGATCGAGAGATGAATAGTTGAAGAAGGAGAGGAAATGTATCACTATAGTAGTGCATGAGTCTAGAGATAGAACTTGCATATTATGAGATGTTGTAACGAATTCATCTGTTCGCTTCTTGAATGAATCTCTGTTTTCACCTAAGAGATTAGGGATGATAGTAGGCATTCAAAGGGACTAAGACCTAGAAATAGGATTAGTCTACGGTATCACGAATTCTAGTCTCCAATTGAGTGAGATTTGCTGGATTAACATAGGAAGTAGTTACTTGAGGAAGGAATCAATTGAACCAATTCCCTAACTGTCTTCATCATTTCTGAAACTTAAACATTTATAGCTTTCCATTTCTTGTTTTACGGTAAATTGTCTTTTTACGTAATTACTTAGTTCACACACATGATTCACTCAACTGTTCGTCCTAATAGCAAAGCATGTTGAGTATTTGGTAATTCACAATCAGTCTCTGTGGTTCGACAACCTGTTCTCATCTTTTCTAAACTTGTAACGACCGGTACACTTGCCGAAGGATTGACACATACACATACTTTTAATTAGTCAACACTCATCAGTAGAACATCCCCAAACCAATGGGCAGGCCGAAGCAGCCAACAAAGTCATCCTCAATGAGTTGAAGAAAAAGCTCGACCTCATAAAGAAAGACTGGGCAGAAGAAATACCAAGTGTATTGTGGGGATACCATTGCACCCCTCAGTCTTCCACCAACGAGACACCATTTCGTCTCACTTACGGGTTCGACGCCATGATCCCGGTGGAGGTGGGTGAGCCCTCGTGGAGGAGGCTAACCTTTACTCCCTCAGATAACGAGACTGCCCTCAGGGAAGAACTCGACTTTATTGAAGAAGTACGAGAAGAGGCTAAAGTAAGGGAGTTAGCCACGAAGTTACGAGCAGCTCGTCGTTATAATTCCCGGGTTAGAGAACGGTCATTTGTTCCAGGTGACCTTGTATGGAGAAAGACTGGGGATGCTAGGCGAGACCGAGCTCATGGCAAGTTGGCGGCCAACTGGGATGGCCCCTTCCGCATCCTTGAGGCCCATCATAATGGAGCCTACAAACTACAAGAGATGGGAGGACGCCTAATTCCTAGAACTTGGAACGCTAGCCATTTAAAGCCTTACTTTAGCTAATTTTCTTTTTCAAATTTATGGTCGGCTTACATATTGTTAAAGTTTGTCATTTTTCAGGAAAATGTACTCGGATTAGCATTCAATAAAAGGGAATTGCAGCTATCAATTGTTTTCTTTCCGTGCTCGGCGGCTACCGAGCTAAAGGCGACGACCAGTCCCTTTACTAGTTCATTCCGTGCTCGGCGGCTACCGAGCTAAAGGCGACGACCAGTCCCTTTACTAGTTCATTCCGTGCTCGGCGGCTACCGAGCTAAAGGTGACGACCAGTCCCCTTACTAGTTCATTCCGTGCTTGGCATCTACCGAGCTAAAAGCGACGACCAGTCCCTTTACGAGTTTATTCTGCGCTCGGCGGTTACCGAGTTAAAGGGGACGACCCGTCCCTTTACAGGTTATTCTCGTGCTCAACAACTAACAAGTTAGAAGAGATACCACATCCCTCTTTGAAGTTCGACCTCGAGTCAAGGGGTTCAGTTTGTCTCGTTGACTTAGAGTTCATCTGAGACCCGTTGGAGGTCGGTCGCGTAATTCACTAAGCTCGATCCTAGGACCCGTTGGAGGTCGGCTAAGGGAATATTAATAGCAAGTATACAATAAAGCGGCACAAGTAAAATCAAGACGAGCAGTAAACAGAAAAAGGTAAAATGATAAAAACAAATAAGTGCATTAAAAATATGAAGTACGGACCAAGGGACCACAATTACAAGTCAAATAAACAGAAGAAACATCTAGACCAGATCCACAAGCTTCCCGTCGACTACGTCCTTAAGCTCGTCAAAGGAGTCGGGATCAAGAGTAGGAGCCATGAGACATGCTTGACGAATGGCTCGGTCAAAGCCCGTGTTAAAAGTTGTCACCATGGCATCCTCCATCCTGTCCACGGTAGCTTTAAGATCTTCATTTGACTTCTCAGCTTTCTCAAGCTTTTCCGTGATGACCCCGAGCTCCCCCTTCAGCTGAACGACTTTCAACTCGGCAGCCGTAGCCCGGTCCCCGGCCGAGGACACCTTCCCTTCAAGCTCTTCTTGGACAGCCTTGCTAGCAGTAAGCTCCCGCACGAGCTCATCCTTGGCTGATAGGGCGACCACGAGATTCTGCTCGGCCTGCTCCCTATCCTCCTCGGCCTTCTTTTTCTCCGACCTCAGCCTGTCGGCTTCCACTCCCCAAGTAACCAACCGGGTCGCAAATTCAGATTCGCGGAGGGCAGAGGCATTTTCTAGTTCCGTCACCCGGTCTTGAAGCTCAGCTGCCCGTTCAGCCCACCTCTTTGCATGGCGAGTGATGGCCAACAACCGAGTTAAGAGGACCTCGGCCCCATCTAGATTTTCCCTAACCCCCACAGCATCCAACAGAGAGTTGTCATATGAGCTAGGGAAGGGATCTCCAAGTTTTACATGATCGCCCCGGATGGATGAGTCCCACATGGATTTCCCGGGAAGGACATCGGTCATTATCTGTTCAATGCGCGGCTCTGTCCCCTCCTTGCTGCACCATGAAGCGTCGAGAGGGAGCTTTGCCGAGGTCTTCACAGATGGGGCTGGAGCGAGTGATGTCGGAGGTAAAGTCCCTGCCTCTGATACAGCCGAGATGGCCGGAGCGATTGTAGCAGAAGGAATTAATCCCGGTTGAGAAATCGGGATGGTTGAAGTAGGAGGAGCTGATATGTCCTCGGCTCGGGAGATGATAGCGAGAGTTGAGGTATCCTCGGTCCCTTCGACCCTCGCCTTTTTTGGAGTCGCAGAGGGGGCCTCCTCCCTCGGTCTTTTTGCCGGGCTAGGTGTAGAGGAAATGTGAGGGGCCGAGTGATACGAGGTCGCACTCGCACAAATTAATACAATTAAATATGTAGTACTAGGAAGTGACTCCTAGGTCGTCTCTCAAGGACCATCACTCAAGTTTCTATCAAACACAAGCCACAAGACACAAACACAAGACACAAACACAATACACATAAAGGGGGGGTTGTTTGTTTGATTTTTGAAAACAGAATTGTAAAAACAGAATTTCTAAACAAGATGAAATAATAAACTAAAATAGATTAACCTCTTGATTAGATTGCAACTCACTTATCCTTATCCTTGATAACCAGATTAATTAACTAAGTGAAAATCAATCACATCAAATGTTCAATTTACTCAACTCTTAATCCAACTTCAATCAATTAACTAAGCGATAATTAATCTTAGTTTTCCTTATGTGAATTAAGCAAAAACACATACATCATTCATTCTAATTCTAGCAACTTATAC
Organism: Hylodesmum podocarpum; assembly: GCA_026586105.1. Classification (NCBI taxonomy): domain Eukaryota; kingdom Viridiplantae; phylum Streptophyta; class Magnoliopsida; order Fabales; family Fabaceae; genus Hylodesmum; species Hylodesmum podocarpum. Next base: position 15,161,496 of record JALJEV010000623.1, on the reverse strand, counting down.
TTCATTCCATTAAGCATGAGAACAAGATATAAGTTAATATTATTGATAGCAAGATCAATTGACTAAGCGAAAATTAATCTTGGTTCTCTTTATGTGAATTAAGCAAACACATAGTCATTAAGAGCTAGAATGAATGGTGAGAGTCTATAGCAAATTGAACAAGCAATCATGAACATAATCTCAAAGTATCATTGTAATCTAATTCAAGAGATTAATCCTTAAACTTAGCCTTCCATTTAAATCTAATTCCAGCAAACTAATTGAATTGAAAGTGCATATAAACTAAATTGCAGTACACTTAAATTTCAGCAAATTAATTGAAGAAATTAATGGCGAACTGGACTTTCACAACTTGAATTCGAAATTGTAGTGCAGTAAAATTAAAAATGTAATGAAATTGAAAGTGCAGTAAAATGGAATTGCAGTAGAAGAGATAAAGAAATCAAACTGAAATATAATTGTATTGATTGAAAAGCAAGTCTGGACCATCCAACCAAAGAAGAAGAAAAACAGAAAAAGAAAAACACAATACGAAGAATAGCCCCCTCCTTCATGGCTGGAATGGTTTTTATGGAGAAGAAAAAGAGAAAAGAAACAAAAAAAAACAAAGACCCCTAAACTAAGGACCCAAAACGTGAAATGAGGGAGTGCATGTTTTCTCGCATGTTTCCCGGCTTTGTCTCCAAAGTGCATTTTTTTTCAATTCAATTTGGTGGTCCCTCATGCCTTGCACATGCCAAAATTAAGTGAAAAAGGGTCTCATGTTCGATTCCCACATACAGCAAAACAAGAAAAAGAATTAATTGCATGATTTACATAGCCTAATTGCTGAAATTTCCGTCCAGACTTCGTGGTCCAACTTCAAGGCCAAATTCACCCAAGATCCAATCCGAATTGGCTCTTCATGTCTTCATGACTTTTGTAGCTCTGTCAATCCTTTTTAATTCGATATAAAGTGGAGCTCAAACGGAGATCTGTAGAGGGAGTTATGCCTATTTTACCGAGACTTGTCAAATCCTTAAATGCTGGAATTTTCATAACAGTTCATATGCTGCATTCAAAGACATTTTTACACCAGATACACTCCGACTGGGAACTTTATGTCTTAATAAATGTTGTAGATCTTTGAGTCCTCTTTAATTTGATATAAAATTCAGCTCAATCAGAGGTCTGTGGTGAAAGTTATGCTCAGTTTTGTAAACCTTGTCAAATCTGAATAACAATAACGAATTAGACCAAATTTATCAATTAAAGCCAAAATGAGTCTAAACTCATAAATACATTAAATCATACTAATTGATTCTTAATCGTGCTGTATTAGGATATAATAAATGCAGAGAAAATGATCAAAATAACGACTCATCAAAATCTCCCACACTTATTCTTTTGCACTCCTGGGCAAAACTAAGTCCTAAGAAAACATGAACTTGGATACAAAAGATCATCTGGTCTAAGCTATTTTATATTTCCAAAACAATCATGAACATCTCAGAATTGAACACAACAATCAAAGCATAATTAATCTAGAGATTACATATCATAGTGTTGAACAATTCCTGCTGCAGATAGGATCAAACAGATATTGAATTAATCATGCATGTCAATCATAAGCATTGACCTCACCAGAAGTATATCTCTCAAACTCTCAAGTGTATCAGGCAAGTGTTTAATCTCAGACCATTAAAATGAAAATTATTTTATCATAGGCTTGCAATTATTCTAATTCTCAACCACTAACAATCATAGTCATACATGATTCAAGAGGACTTGCAAAGGTTGTAATGGGGCCAAGGATGAGGTTTTGATAAATATGGTTCAGTGACCACTATTTCACAGATATTGAACAGAGTACCAACAGATTACAAAAGATATGAGAACTACATAATAAACCTGTAAATTCTCCAATTCAACCACTGCTCAAGTATTCAACTAATTATCCACACTTATTTTTGTTAAAAGTTTGCTATTTTTCTTTTTCTTTTTTTTTTCTCTTTTTTTTTTTTTTTTTTTTTTTTTTTTTTTGAAACTTAACCACATTATACCATCTTTACAACTCAGACCCAAATCATATAAATCATAAATCATGTATTCCACCCCTCCACACTTAATTTTCTGCAAGTCCCTAGCAGATACCCCCACACTTATCTACTTCACATAACCAAAAGATAAACAATTCGATCAATATATGTAAAATCAGGACAACATTGTTTTACTCTTAAGGTGTGTAATGCAGGTCATCATCAAAGAAAAGGTTGCAGGCTCAAAGGGGCTAGCAAGGGATACAAATGCAAGGTAGGCTATCTGGTCAAGTGGGGAAATAGAAATGAATGCCTCAATCATAATCATGTATTATGTGATAAAATGCAGCTTCGAAAAGAATGAAAGCAAGTTCTGAAAAACAACATTCACCAATGGCATATATCACACTGAAAGAAAGAGAATGGCATAAAGATGAATCCATTCAAAACAGGCTCAAATAACTCACAGGTTCAAATTGCCAAGTACTTATCAGAGACAATACAAAACCAATCCATACAGAATAATCCACAATTTATCAGAGGAATTATCAACACCACAAAATAATCCAAAAATTAACTTAGCTCAGATTTCAGTTCAGATTCTCATGTATAAACCATAATGCAGATATAATAATAGTTAGACCACAATCACAAAATCTCCAAGTATAACGAAACAAATACGAAATCCTAATTAAAATAAAACAGGAAAGAGCGAAAGGAGAAAAGAAAAACTCCCTTAGCCGCTAAGAACGACAAAGTACTGTGGGCTGTTCAATGGTGGTGGAGGATGGCAGAGAAATGAGGTCAAGCAGAGAAGTCTCCTCCACAACTGTGTTAAGCAGAGATGGATTTCTGAGGAATGGTTTCAGCCTGTGCCCATTAACCTTGAAGCTCTTATCTGTGGACTCACTTTTGATTTCAACTGTACCATAAGGATAAACATTAGTAACAACAAAAGGTCCAATCCACTTAGAACGCAACTTACCACCCATGAGTCCGAGTCTGGAATTATATAATAGAACTCTCTGGCCAACCACAAAGTCCTTTCTGGCGATCAAGCTGTCATGAAACTTTTTGGTTTTCTCTTTGTAGAACTTAGAATTCTCATATGCTTCCAGACGGATTTCATCCAGTTCATTTAGTTGCAACTTCCTCTCCTCTCCGGCCTCATCAATGGAGAAGTTACAGGTCTTCACAGCCCAATATGCTTTGTGCTCTATTTCCACAGGTAAATGACATGCCTTTCCAAAGACGACTCGATAAGGAGACATCCCTATGGGTGCTTTGTAGGCAGTCCTATGTGCCCAAAGAGCATCATCCAGTCTGAGAGTCCAATCTTTCCTATTGGGTTGGATAATCTTCTCCAGTATTCTCTTGATCTCCCTGTTGGAGATTTCTGCCTGCCCGTTTGTCTGGGGGTGGTATGGTGTAGAAACTTTGTGCACAACCCCATACTTCTTAAGCAGAGCCTGCATGGATCTGTTGCAAAAATGGGTGCCTTGATCACTAACAATAGCTCTGGGTACTCCAAACCTACAAAATAGGTGAGATCTAACAAAATCCACAACAACCCGAGCATCATTAGTTCTGGTGGCTTTGGCTTCCACCCATTTCGAAACATAATCCACAGCTAAGAGAATGTAAACAAAACCAAAAGATACAGGAAAGGGACCCATAAAATCTATACCCCAGACGTCAAATACCTCACAGAACAACATGGGTTGTTGAGGCATTTGTTGTCTCCATGTAAGGGATCCTCCTGCTCTTTGGCACTGCTCACAAGTGCTACAAATCTTCCACGCATCTCTGAAGATGGTGGGCCAGTAGAAACCACAGTCTAACACCTTGCGAGCTGTCCTTTGAATGCCCAGATGACCACCTGGTGCAGAAGCATGACAAAACTGCAGGACCGAATCAATCTCGTGATCTGGAATACATCTCCTAATTACCTGGTCACTACACAACTTCCATAAATAGGGGTCATCCCAAATATAATGCTTAGCATCACTCTTAATTTTATCAATCTGAGCTCTAGATGCTAAGGGAGGAAAAACAGAAGCAACTAAGAAATTAACAATATTTGCAAACCAAGGGGTGGTGGGGTAAGAAGCAGATATAGATAATAAACTTTCATCTGGAAAGTTATCTCTGATGGGCAATTTGTCATCCTTACCCTCAGGTCTCTCAATCCGACTGAGATGGTCTGCTACCAGATTCTGTGCTCCACTCCTATCACGGATATCCAAATCAAACTCTTGGAGCCACAACATCCATCTGATCAGCCTAGGCTTTGACTCAGCCTTCTTCAACAGGTATTTCAGAGCCGCATGATCGATACACAATAACACGAGAACCAAGCAAATATGATCTAAACTTATCAAGAGCAAAAACAATGGCTAGAAGTTCCTTCTCTGTGGTAGTGTAATTTGCTTGGGCAGCATCTAAGGTCCTGGAAGCATAATATATCACCCTAGGCAACTTATCTACTCTCTGTGCAAGGACAGCTCCCAATGCATAATTTGATGCATCACACATAAGCTCAAAGGGAATCGTCCAGTTAGGTGCCTGAATGATGGGAGTGGTGGTCAGTGCCTTCTTCAGGCAGTCAAAAGCCTCTTTGGATTGATCATTAAAATCAAAGTCGACATCCTTTTGAAGTAATTTGGATAGTGGAAGGGCCTTCTTACTGAAGTCTTTGATAAAGCGCCTATAGAAACCTGCATGTCCAAGAAAAGATCGAACCTCTCGCACGCAAGAGGGGTAAGGCAACTGTGAAATAACTGATATTTTGGCAGGATCTACCTCTATGCCCTTCCTAGAAATGATATGCCCTAAAACTATACCTTGTTCTACCATGAAGTGACATTTCTCAAAATTAAGAACAAGATTAGTTTCAATGCATCTATTAAGTACTTTATCCAAACTATCTAAACATGCATCAAAAGAGGATCCATAAACAGTAAAATCATCCATAAACACCTCTATGCAATTTTCTAGAAAATCAGTAAAAATACTCATCATGCACCGCTGGAAGGTACCAGGGGCATTGCACAAACCGAAAGGCATCCTCCTATAGGCAAAAGTGCCAAAGGGGCAGGTGAATGTAGTTTTCTCTTGATCCTCAGGAGCAATGTGGACTTGAAAATAACCAGAAAAACCATCAAGAAAACAATAATGGGATTTACCTGCCAGTCGCTCCAACATTTGATCAATAAAAGGCAATGGGAAATGGTCTTTCCTTGTTGCTAAATTAAGCCTTCGATAATCTATACAGACCCTCCAACTGTTCTGCACTCTAGTTGGGAGAAGTTCGTCCCTCTCATTCTTAACAACAGTCAAGCCTGTCTTCTTAGGGACTACTTGGACTGGACTAACCCACTTACTGTCAGAGATAGGATAGATGATCCCAGCTTGTAGAAGCTTGGTCACCTCCTTCTTCACTACATCCCAAATCACCGGGTTCGATCTCCTTTGCTGCGCTGTCTCACTGGTTTGGCACCATCCTCCAATAATATTCTATGCATACATGTGGATGGGCTGATACCAGGAATATCCGCCAAGGTCCAACCGATGGCTTTCTTATGCTTCCGAAGCACTTGCAACAACTTCTCTTCTTGAATAACATCAAGAGAGGTGGAAATGATTACAGGAAATCTCTCATCATCCTCCAAGTAAACATACTTGAGGTTTTCTGGTAAAGGTTTCAGTTCTGGAATGGGTGGTGGTAATATCGTGGACCAAAGAGGGAAGAAGAACAGGTTCCACAAATTGTACCTCAACTTGTAAGTCATATTCGATGTCTTGTCTCTGACATGGTTAGTGCAATCTGACTTTAAGAATTTAATGTCTAGAGGTACAACACCTAAAGGTTCATCACAAATATTCTCAGAACATGATTCAGATGCATAATCATCACATTCAACATCATCACATTCAACGTCAGAAACAAAAGAATGTTTCATATGATGCAAAGAGTTAAAATCAAGATAGTACCCATCCACAATATCATCTATAATCTCAAAGACGAAAAAGCAAAATGATCCTCGAGGTGGATGTTTCATTGCCTCAAGAATGTTAAAATGGACAACACTCATCAAACTCCATAGATAAGGTACTGCATACACATCTATCTTAGTTCGGGCTGTTTTCAAAAATGGTCTGCCCAATATGATTGGAACGGATCCATGGGAGAATCCCTCCTCCATATCAAGGACATAAAAATCAGCAGGGAAAATAAGCTCTCCAACCCTAACTAATACATCTTCAATGAGACCGGTGGGGTGGGCAACACTTCTATTTGCCAATTGTATTACCACACCCGTAGGTTGCAAAGGTCCAAGAGATAAATATTTAAAAATGGACAGAGGCATGACATTAATGGATGCACCCAAATCAAGCATGGCATTTTCAAACTTATTATTTCCAATAACACAAGGTATGCGAGAATGTACCGGTCCTTACATTTTTCAGAATATGAGGAAATCAGTTTTCCTATTAATGCGGATACATTTACGCCCATGCTAATTCGCTCATTACCCTTCATCCTCCTCTTGTGTGTACATAGCTCCTTCAAGAATTTTGCATATCTTGGAATTTGCTTAATAGCATCAAGCAGAGGTATGTTCACCTCTACCTTTCTGAAGGTATCCAAGATCTCCTTATCTACTTCTTCCATCTTTTTGCTTGGAATCAATCGGGAGGAAATGGAAGAGGTACGGGAAGAGGCGATGTAAGTCACAACTAGTACTAGGAACCGGGTGTAGAATGTGGAGTTGAAGAAGGAATAGAAGATGGTTCGGTACATGTGTAGGATTAGGTGCAGGTGCAGAAGAAGATGATGTTGATATTGGATCACTCATCTGTTTACCTGACCTCAGTGTGATGGCACTAACATTCTTTGGATTCTGCACTGTCTGAGAAGGCAATTTGTCTGAGTTCTGACAGTGCGATTCAACTGAGTAGCCATTTGCCCCATCTGATTAGTCAAGCTTTGAATAGAGGCTCTATTCTCTTGAATAGAAGCTCTAGTCTCTTCTTTGAAATTGCATATTACGAAGAGTCATCTCGCCCGACCAACTCCTCAGTGAAGGTTCGAATTAGAAGGTTGAGGGCCGGTGGTGGTGCGGGTGCTTCGGGTTGTCTCGATCTTGTTGTTGCATAGGTGGAGGCACATAAGGTCTACTACTACCAAGAATTCGAAAAGGTGGTGTTGATTGTTGTTGTTGTGGAGGATTAGACCATCTCAAATTCGGGTGATTTCTCCAACCGGATTGTATCTGGCTTCGGACAAGTCATAATTTTGTCGTTATTGGGGTCTATTATTATAGATGTTAGCGGATAAGCTTGAGGAGATTGGGAGTCGAACTAACAGATTGATGCAAAGATGGACATGAATCAGATGATGATCATTAGAGGTGCATACCCCACACACTCTAGCAACGGATGTAGATTTTTGATTGATGGCCATCTGTGTCATCAAATTCACAAGAGCATCAAGCTTGCTCTCTATCTTGGTCTCGAAGATGATCCAGCTATGTCATGAACTCCTCTAACAACAATAGCATCATTTCTGGCACTGAACTGTTGGGAATTTGAGGCCATCTTCTCAATTAGTTGTCTAGCTGCAGCTGGCGTCATATCACCAAGTGCTCCACCACTAGCAGCGCCTATCATACTCCTTTCCATACTATTCAAGCCTTCATAGAAATATTGTAGAAGGAGTTGTTCAGAAATTTGGTGATGTGGACAGCTTGCACAAAGTTTCTTGAACCTCTCCCAGTATTCATACAATGTCTCCCCACCAAGTTGTCTAATGCCCGATATATCCTTTCTTATTGCAGTGGTCCTAGAAGCGGGAAAGAATTTTTCTAGAAACATCCTTTTAAGGTCATCCCACTAGTGATAGATCTAGGCGCAAGGTAATACAACCAATCCTTTGCCACGCCTCTAGAGAATGTGGGAATGCCTTGAAGAAGATGTGGTCCTCTAAGACGCTCTGAGGCTTCATGGTAGAACACACAATATGGAATTCCTTCAAATGCTTATGAGGACATTCTCCCGCAAGTCCATGGAACTTGGACAAGAGATGTATCAGTCCAGTCTTGAGAACATATGGAACATCCTCATCAGGATACTGGATGCACAAACTTTCATAGGTGAAGTCAGGTGCAGCCAACTCTCTAAGAGTCCTCTCACGAGGATTAGGTTGAGCCATAATGTTCTTAGCAGTATAATTACCAAAAGAATCTGTATAAACCAAATTAGAATTGGTAGCTACGGATGGGAATGATCACTATCGGTTAAACTAACAATATCTAACTAGATGCAGCTCTAAAGACAAATTCCTAAATTGCCTATCTAATTCATGAAAGGTCCTATCTATCTATCTCGGTCAAAAGGTTGTAAAACACCTGGATTACCTCTAGTCATACACTAAACACAATATACCATGCGTTTCACACCAAGCAAAACCAAAAGTCACAGTTAATTAGAAAATGCTCACAGTTAATTACTATTTACTATTCACTATTTTACTATTTACTATTTACTATTTACTATTTACTACTTACTATTTACTATTTACTATTCATTAATTACTATTTTACTATTTTACTATTTACTATTTTACTATTTTACTATTTACTATTTACTATTTACTATTTACTATTCACTAATTACTATTTTACTATTTTACTATTTACTATTTACTGCGTCACCATTCATGTTGGCCCGCGCACTGTTCATGCAATTATGTGGTACCTTTAAGTGAACATCAATTATGCAATTGTTGGTCCGCGCACTATCAATAAACAGAATGATGGTATAAGCAATTGCACATAAAATAAACTACATAAAGCAAACTTTAAATGATGGCAATTCAAATGGACAAATATTTTTTTTTTTTTTTTTTTTTTTTTTGCACACAAATCAGCAACTTCCAAAAACAAAATCGAAAATTACAGAGCACACACTTGCCACCAAAATGTAAAAACAAATTATATCAGTAAAGCAAAGCAAAGCAAAGCTATTATGCAAATATGACAGTAATAATAATTTATGACAGAAACCGATGGTCCCCGGCAACGGCGCCAAAATTTGATACGAGGTCGCACTCGCACAAATTAATACAATTAAATATGTAGTACTAGGAAGTGACTCCTAGGTCGTCTCTCAAGGACCATCACTCAAGTTTCTATCAAACACAAGCCACAAGACACAAACACAATACACATAAAGGGGGGGGTTGTTTGTTTGATTTTTGAAAACAGAATTGTAAAAACAGAATTTCTAAACAAGATGAAATAATAAACTAAAATAGATTAACCTCTTGATTAGATTGCAACTCACTTATCCTTGATAACCAGATTAATTAACTAAGTGAAAATCAATCACATCAAATGTTCAATTTACTCAACTCTTAATCCAACTTCAATCAATTAACTAAGCGATAATTAATCTTAGTTTTCCTTATGTGAATTAAGCAAAAACACATACATCATTCATTCTAATTCTAGCAACTTATACTTCATTCCATTAAGCATGAGAACAAGATATAAGTTAATATTATTGATAGCAAGATCAATTGACTAAGCGAAAATTAATCTTGGTTCTCTTTATGTGAATTAAGCAAACACATAGTCATTAAGAGCTAGAATGAATGGTGAGAGTCTATAGCAAATTGAACAAGCAATCATGAACATAATCTCAAAGTATCATTGTAATCTAATTCAAGAGATTAATCCTTAAACTTAGCCTTCCATTTAAATCTAATTCCAAAGAAACTAATTGAATTGAAAGTGCATATAAACTAAATTGCGACACTTAAATTTCAAAGAACTAATTGAAGAAATTAATGGCGAACTGGACTTTCACAACTTGAATTCGAAATTGTAGTGCAGTAAAATTAAAAATGTAATGAAATTGAAAGTGCAGTAAAATGGAATTGCAGTAGAAGAGATAAAGAAATCAAACCGAAATATAATTGTATTGATTGAAAAGCAAGTCTGGACCATCCAACCAAAGAAGAAGAAAAACAGAAAAAGAAAAACACAATACGAAGAATAGCCCCCTCCTTCATGGCTGGAATGGTTTTTATGGAGAAGAAAAAGAGAAAAGAAACAAAAAAAACAAAGACCCCTAAACTAAGGACCCAAAACGTGAAATGAGGAGTGCATGTTTTCTGGCATGTTTCCTGGCTGTCTCCAAAGTGCATTTTTTTTCAATTCAATTTGGTGGTCCCTCATGCCTTGCACATGCCAAAATTAAGTGAAAAAGGGTCTCATGTTCGATTCCCACATACAGCAAAACAAGAAAAAGAATTAATTGCATGATTTACATAGCCTAATTGCTGAAATTTCCGTCCAGACTTCGTGGTCCAACTTCAAGGCCAAATTCACCCAAGATCCAATCCGAATTGGCTCTTCATGTCTTCATGACTTTTGTAGCTCTGTCAATCCTTTTTAATTCGATATAAAGTGGAGCTCAAACGGAGATCTGTAGAGGGAGTTATGCCTATTTTACCGAGACTTGTCAAATCCTTAAATGCTGGAATTTTCATAACAGTTCATATGCTGCATTCAAAGACATTTTTACACCAGATACACTCCGACTGGGAACTTTATGTCTTCATAAATGTTGTAGATCTTTGAGTCCTCTTTAATTTGATATAAAATTCAGCTCAATCAGAGGTCTGTGGTGAAAGTTATGCTCAGTTTTGTAAACCTTGTCAAATCTGAATAACAATAACGAATTAGACCAAATTTATCAATTAAAGCCAAAATGAGTCTAAACTCATAAATACATTAAATCATACTAATTGATTCTTAATCGTGCTGTATTAGGATATAATAAATGCAGAGAAAATGATCAAAATAACGACTCATCACCGAGCTGATCTCTTCGGGCAGAGGAGCCAATCTGAGAGCCCCCCTTGGCTTTGAACCAGAAGCCGGAGTAGGGCCACCCCGAGTTCTTGGACCCGAACTTGCACGGCGAGCTTGAAGGGCGCGAATGAGGTCGGTATTATCTGCCATTAGTCCTGCAAACAAAACAGGGGACACACCATGTTAAAAATGTCAATCAATAATAAGATCAAAGTTTTGTTAAAGGTTATTACCTAAGAAGTGCTGGTAAGGATTCTCTTGCCGAGTCGAGTGAATCAGAGCTCGACTACTCAGGGGCAGGGGAAGGCTGTCGAGAACTTGGATAATATTTTTATCAGCCGAGGACAACCTCTCCTCGGGAAATTTTGTATATTTGTGAGGAATACACCAATACAGTGGGTACCTCGGTGACAGATCTTCCTTCAAGAAGAGGGCTTTGACGACGTGATTATTGATTGGGGATAGCTTGAAGAACCTCTCCTTAAAGTTCTTGTACGACTCGGTGTAAGGAATAAGTAGCCCTCTAGCACGGGCACTTCTCAGAGAAGCCCAGCCTACCTTGGGGCCGCACCTCAACTGATAATAGTAAAGAAAAGTACGAGAGCTCGGCCTAAGGCCGAGCAACTTGCACAAAACTTGGAAGGCGCGAAGAAAACCCCAACTATTAGGATGAAGCTGACTGGGGGCTACATTTAAAAAAGAGAGTACCTCGGTCTCACAGCGGTTTAAAGGAAAGGCTATATCAAATTCTTTAAACATATACTCGTATACCGAGATGGCATACCGACCTCCGATAAGAAACCGACTATGAACTCTTTGATGAGGCTTACATACCCTACACATAACCCCGTCCTCAAAATCCTCTCCTACGATATTATACCTATCCACGATGGCTTGAACACTCTCCCTAGTGGTGAGGTAAGAAGCTCAGTTAGATACTTCTGCCAGGAGCCACGAAAAGTCGGGCTCTTCAACAGGGATGGGGACGATGAGATCGGCCCCCTTGGCTGGTCTCGCTACCCCCTCCTCGGCATCACCGGGAAAGGTACTCCCTACGTTGGCTATATCTGTAGCGACTTCGACCTCTCTCACCTCAGTCTCAACAGGGGAGATTTCAGTGATACTGACGGATTGCACCTCGGCTCCATCAAGGGGAACCTCAGTGGCGGAAGGAGGTCCCGATCTGAGATCGGCCTCCTCCGTGGAAACTTCAATGGAGGAAGTCCCCACTGATTCGGGTTCAGAACCCATGACAGAGGGAGGAAGTTGGCTCTCTACACTACGAGTAGCCGAAGAATGCGAGGAAGAAGACATACCTATCAAGAAGTAGAGATGAACACGAGATTATGAAGAGGAAACTTGGAGGAGAGGAGGAAGACCCTAAGATTGAAGGAGAAACGCGAAGGGAGCTTCGAGAAAATTCTGAGAAGATGAAAATGCAAAGGATAGAGTAAAGTGAGAGATGAAGGGGCAAAACAATTAAAAAGAGAAGAAAAGAGCTGTTATCAGAAGAGTAACAGTCAAACCCATCACCGCAACGGCCCATTATCCAAACTCGAGGCCCATCCATTGCATTTAATGAAAACTTAAAGCGAGAATTTCAGTAAAATTAATTAAAGAATATCAACCGTCACGGGATTCCTCACTCATAAACCTCGACCTACCGAACACAACTCATGACCAATAACTTGGACACGAGCTCGGGGGGCTGATGTACCGGGCTGGGGTGAGCTGCCGAGCTCGTCCCAGTAAATGCCGGGCTCACTCCACTGACCCCGGCCAAGATTGGACAGCTGACATGGACACAACGTATCTATCCCATCAACAGTACCCTCTCTCTGATATTCTGGGATTTATGCGTGTGACAGTATGTCTATCTCGTCACTACCGAGATTTACGGACCTAAACTCATCATTAGATTTTCCCTATAATGCCTATAAAAAGGACATTAAATCAGACACAAAACATGACATTCAATCTCATACAATATACACCTACAACAAGGGAACCAACCCTTCCGCCACGTGAACTTCGGAGGGCCGAGCTGAGCTCGGACACCCCAAAATTCAGTAAGAACAGAAATATATATTTTAAAAACTCATGATATTCACCATTAAATTTTCTACTTATCCTAATTTATTTATTTTTAAAATTAGTTGCATGAATTACTTCATTATGTTATTGCATATACAGGAGACATAGCAAAACAGAAGGGACTTTGACCTTGTTTTTAACACATCACAGTCGCATAAATGACGTGACATTGGTAGGGTTGGGTTTAAGGTTCATATGGATATATAGTTTAATATATGACGGGACTTTGCCTTCAAATAGCTCAATTGTCTAAAGTCGCATGACTGATGCGATAGATATTTAATATATTTCTTAAGAAGTTTAATATAATATATGTATATATATAATAAGTCCTAATTAATGATTTTTTTATTATTTTGTTTCCTATCTCTTTTCTAAGTTTGAATATTTTACGAATCTTTTACGGGATTTTTAATTTATAATAAAAATATATATTATCTTTAAGTCGTGTTACGATGAGTAGTTTATAAATTAAAAAGTAGAGATAGTAAGGTTGATCTTTTTTTCTAAAATTTGGGTATTTTTCTTGTGATAACAAGGATATGCATATAAATTTAGAATGTATATTTCATGAGACCTTTTTAATTTCAAAACGGTCTTTAGTTACCTTAAAATATGATAAATAAATGAAAATATCAGGTTGAAAAGAATTAGATTTTTATGTAAAGATATTTCTCTAACATCTTAATTGAGAATTTTTTTAATTTTATTTGTTATTTTTTCTACCCTTAACTATTTTTCTTAATAATAATTCTAGTGTTTTTTTATCTTTTTAAAATTATATATATATATATATATATATATATATATATATAAAGCATGTCAGCCAAGCTGGCCAAATAGGTTTTTATTAGAATTTAATGATTGAGATTAACCTTTTTATTTAATCAAATTTAAAAATATAAAAATATCTTAAACTAATCTTCCAAAGATATTTTTAATTGTGGTTTAATACATAATCACTCGTGTGATCAGGGATGATAACAGAGTAAGCCACGTATAAGCTTAATTTTTCTAATAGACATAGGTCTATTTAGATTTTTAGAAATAGATTTAAGATTTTAAATGTTATTTTATTTTTATCAGGTCTTACCAGGTTGAGTTAATATATGGGGAACCCACTTTTAAAAATAAATTTACTTATAACATTTTTCTTAAATACACCATATGTTAAATTATTAATTATATTTTAAATCAAATAATATGTAAGAATAATAAATAAAAATTTAATAATCAAATAAAAACTTTTATTAAATGTATTATTTTATGTGTTACTTTATTATTAAAATAATTAATTTACACATATTTATAGAACTAAACATATTTTATTCAAGTTTGAAATGAATAATAATACTTTAATATCCACCCTTGCCCCATCTAAAAAGAGTGAGGTAGATTCAGGAGGTAAAGAAGATTAAAGCGACTTCTCCCATCAATAATAGGTTGGTTTAAACGATTACTTACGAGTATATAATAATCACTCTATCAAAATGAATATGATGGAATAATTAGGTATTTTGTTTTCTTGTTTTTTTTGGTGTTTGTTAGTGTGTAGCCTAACTTGTCTTTGGCCTAACCTGTTTTATAAAAGAGTCAGGTACAATTTAATTTTTTTCCCTACCAATCTAACAAGCACTACACCATAATATTTCTTTATTACAAATATTATAAAAAAAATTATATCTATATTTAGAGAAACAGACCGACATATCAAATCACAGATTAAGTTAGACCTTTTAAACAAGTCAGATTATGCTAGAAAAAACAGTCTATTACAGGCTACAGGTCAGGCTCAGACCTACAAAATAGAAAACAAGTTTAGCCTATTAAGCATTGGGTCTGACCTGACTTAGTTTGTTTCCACCCCTATTGCTAGCTATTTTATTTTTTAAAAAATTTATTGACTTATACCTTTTAATAACTTCTTCTATACATTAAATATGATCAAATCAACCATTTAATTTGATGTTTTTATTAATAAGATCATATGTATAAAATTTTATATAATTTTAAATTTTTTATATATTATATGTTAGATCAAAATTGCTTTAAGAGAAATCATATATATGGATTTTGATAATTACGATATTAAGATAAAAGTTTCAAACTTGTAAAATGAATAAACTCATTAGACCTATCAGAGTTAAATATGATCAGATGTTTTGATATATGCAAAAAAGAGTTATCAGATGATAACAGAGGATAGACTTGAATCAATAGACGAAGTCAAGGAAGTGCATGTCAAGATAAAAGTTAAGTATCAATTCTATTAATTGAATCTACACACTATCTTTAATTATTTTGCTATTTTATGTGCAGACTAAGAATTCCTTATAAGAGTCCATGTTCAAAATTAGAAGTCAACTTAGTACTCATGAGAGAAAAGTAGGAAAAGCAAAAAAGATGTTTCTAACACAAAGATTTGTAACAAAAAGAAGATCAACTTTTCAGAATCTCTGAATGTTGTATCATAATAGCTTTCGGCACTGATATTAACATGCATATACTCACATTTAATGCAAATGAACGTTGCGTGATCAAGATATCCGTTAAATGAAGATTTGTGTCTTCTCCAAACTATTAATGACTACTTCAAATCTTCATTTATAAAATGTCTCAAGCTTGAAAATTACAAGTTGACAAACACACTGCATCTAAGAAGAACTTCTACTTAGAAAAATAAATCTTCTTGTAATATATTCTTACAAACTGAATTTGTAAAAATCTCTCTGTATAGAGATTGAATTTTGAGAGAACGTCCTTATAAATCTCTCTATAAGTATAGGTTGAACTTTGAGTGAGTTGAATTTATAAATCTCTATATGCATAGAGGTTATTTCAAAAAGAATTAAACACTTTCTGCACCTTCGATAATGTATAACTTAAATAGGTTATTTTTGAATAATATTTGATTCTATATGAAGAGAGCGAAATAAAAAGAAAACTCATTTCTACTTAAAGAAACTAGAATAAAAGAATACTCGTTTTTGTCTAAAGAGACTAAAATAAAAAAATAAAATAACTTAATAAACTCATTTTAAAATTATATAAATTTTATATACATAATATAATTATATTATACATTAAATTTAATTTATTTAAAAGTATAAAATAATAGATTTTATTCGGGTGTATATATATATATACACGTGCGTGTATTGTGTGTGGATAAGTATAACACACAGGGCCTATTCATACTTCGTACAATAGTAACCATTCATTTAAAGAACATACAATTGTACGGTTGAATATATTTTATTAATATTTTTCCGTTGGCATACACGTGAAGCACGTTGCTGTACTTGACATTAGTTGTTGTTGGCCGATTTCATCATTCTATAAATATTGAAAAGAGGACACAGTGTATCTATCTTATAACTTAATTTCCTTCTTCAAAGGAAATATGTTGAAGCTACATGTGACATTGTTGACACTGTGCTTCATCAATTTGAGTATCGTTTTTGGTCATCAGAATGGATTTGGAGAGCAGCCACTGGCCAAGATATCCATTTACAACACCCTTCTCGCGCTCCATAGTGACGCTTCCATTACACCTCTCAAGTCTCTCCTCGGCACTCAGGTAACACTCTACTTCTCTTCACCTTCCATTAACTCAACACTCCATTAAATAAAATAAAATAATTTTCTTGTGAAAATTTAAATTAATTTATGAATTTTAATATTTTGAAAAATTGAATGAAAAATATTTTATAATATAATGCCTCGTTAGAGAAAATGAAAGAGAAGAAAGCAATTTATATTAAGTTTTATTTGGTTTAATTTTAACAAGAACAAAGAAAAAAATTGGTGGAGACCCAGCTTTTAAGTGGATTGAATTTTTATATATATAAGTTAGAATAATTATTTTCAACCGAAATGATTTTAAGAACATTTTTAGAAGCACTTATTCTGCAAAATATTTTAGAAATTTTTTAACCTTTTTCTCTACTAGCATATATTATATATTATTTTTTATTTATTTTTAAACTATATTTTAATATTCTGTAAAAAATATTACCTATAGTTGATTAAGAATAATTTCAATTTCTATTAAATGAATTATTTAATGAGTGAGTTTCATTCCCCTCACATAATATCTATGCATGTTACATTATTCTCTTCTTTTAGGTATAAAGATATATTTTTTCTGTGAAAGATTTATCGCGTATATACTTCACTCTTTTTACAAACATATATATTTTATTAAATTTTTATTAAAAAATATTATAAACATATATTTTAAAATCATTTATTTGTTTATTAATGTCCTGGCCTACAGTGACACCTGAACAAACCTAGCCTTTTCTATTAAAAGAAATATATTATCTATTATAAATTTAGTTATATTAAATAAATTGCCCCCACGCATGGCATTGACCAAAATGTTAATAAGAATATAATGATAAATTCATTTTTAAATTTCTCTTCTCCTTGCGTGTAAACTAAAAAAAGAAAAAAAAAATTGTTTTCTCTCTCATTCTTGTTAAAATCTTATTCCCTTTCACCCTTATATAAGAAAATGGCCAGCAGTTTAGCATGTGCTGTGTATAGATTAAATTTTTATTTTATATGTATAGCTAAAATTCATAAAAAGTAAATATTTTTGAATGTGTAAATTATCATATGATTGAATAACAGTGTAAAATGTTATATATAGATAAAATCAAATTAATGATTTCCTACTTTTATTAATCCTAGATAATAAACACATGATATATACAGAAGTTTGGTGTGTTGTGAAATTCTATTATCAAATTCTCATTCATTTGGTGATTTGCTATGTATTGGTGAATCATATTTGGTTTAAATAAGCATGCATGAGTATGGTTAATTAGGTATAGTAGTTGGTCTACAAAATTTATAATTGTGGTTGATTGGATGAAATTAATGGCAGGGAGAGGATACTGATTGGGTCAGTGTGGATCTCAAGTCCCCACACCCGTCTATAGATGACTGGGTCGGAGTTTTCTCTCCAGCAAACTTCAAGTAATGTACAACTATCTTTGCCACAAAGGAATACATATGTAATATTAATTATGTATGAAAAATATTTACAATATATTGATACTCTTTGAAATATACCTTACTATAGAGTAAACTTCATGTAGACCATGCATGTTAAATTATACAAGTCACACTCTATGTTTGAGGGCATTTTGAAATTTACATAAACTTTATTTAGGTTTATGAAACTAACTTGCTATACCAATAAGTGTTATTTCTATTTTATTAGGGAAGCTTATCAGTATATAAAGTTTTGGGTCAAATATCTTTTTCTCCATGTAAATTCTAATTATACAGGCTATGACGTGAAACTCCAATTCTAATTGAATAAAATAGTACACAAACACCAAAACATTTGTATATAAAAATCTTAAAATTTAATCAATAAATAACATTTGGATGTTTAAATACGTTAATATCATCACTTAAATCATACATTACACTAAAATCCATTTCCTGAAGAAATATAGTTCCAAGACTTCTTTGGAATTTCTAGGTTATAAAGGTTAATGTAAAAATACTTAATTATAATTTTTACGATAAAATAAGTGATTTATCCTATTTCTTTTATAAGCTATCAATATATCTTTTATACCTTTAAAAAAGTTTATAATCAAATTTATCTCATAATTTTTCAATAGATTAGAATTTATTGATGAATAAAATTTATATTTAATTATTTAAATATTTTTTGATCCCTCTATTAAAATTGTAATTACTCTTATCCGTCTCGACTATAAACAAAAATAAATAAATAAAATTGATTCACGCTTATTAAAAAAATTAGTTAGCCACAGTAAAACAAGGAGAGAATTAGTTAGCATCATTTAATTACATCGATTTCAAATCAGTAATAGACTTCTTTTTCCTAAATTAACCCTCATCATTGGCACTTGCTATAAGAATAAAAAATGTCTTTAAAAATTAAATCTCTATTAAATGAATAATATTGTAAAGATTGTAACATTAAATAAAATAAATATATCAAGATTTGTTTATTTTTAACATCAATAAACAAGTGGTTTTCTTTTCCTTATATTTAAGATCAAGCAAAGTGGAGTTTCTCATTTTAAAAAAGTAGGTTGACATTTTTTTTCTCCAGAAAGCTAGGTTGACATTGATGTAAACTTATTACATAGATTATCATAATATAACTCCAATTCTATTATATATATATATATATATATATATGCATAAGAAACCAAAAACACATAACATGCTGCATCGAAATTTTGTTTTTTATTCACTCGCATAAAATATGTATATGAAAGGAGTGTAAAAGTATATATGCGACGAATTTTAGTTGTATAAATTTCATTAGAAAAACCTTGTAAAAAAATGGACACTCTTCCCAGTTGCCACAACCAAAATTGGCCATGCAATACCTTATTATTTTCATGGTGGTGTAGAGAACAATTTTTTGTCATGACAATAAACTAAGAACATTATTGTTGAAACATACTAAAGGACATCTATTTTTTTTACATCAAAGTTCATCAACATGTCCACAAATTGGCGCTGGCAAGTTAGAGAAACCATACATATGCACAGCCCCAATAAAGGTAAATCCAAACCCACAGGATTAACTTGTAGATATGGACCAACAATTTAACAATGCTGAATTTTTTATCTTTAACTATTTGAATCATTATATCAGTACAATTATGCCAACTACTCTGATTCAAAGTATACCAAGACTGGGAAAGCTACTTTGAAGTTCCAATTAATCAATCAACGTGCAGATTTCTCCTTTGCTCTATTTTCAGGTGGATTATCAGAGGTATGCTATATTTTCCAATCTTATGTTAGATATCTTCAACTATTTTTTTAGTCTAAAGTATTATAGCATGCCAATGTTCTTTTGCTTAACATTTTAAGAAAATCATCATAATTACAACAAATTATTCAATCATATGCTGACTAGTATTCATGTAATTGAACATTACAGCCTAGACTTGTGGCAGTTTCGGATTCCATATCATTTGCAAATCCTAAAGCACCTGTGTATCCACGCCTTGCTCTTGGAAAGTCTTGGGATGAAGTAAGTCTATCTACTTGCTGTAGAGTAGAGACCCTTGGTTTTATGTTTGTGCAATTATTAGTATTGTATTCACCACAAGTTTAAATTAATAAGCAAGTCAAGACACAGGGCACAAACAAATTTTGGAAGGACTAACTTCTGTTTTGCTGACATTACATAATTGTAATTGATGTTAAGGTTTTAACTATTGCTGACCATTCTGAAATTGTTTATGAGAATTGACTATGAGGTTTTAACTTTTAACCTCTCTTCTGAAATTTTTGTAATGGAAATTTCTGCATGAATTGTCCAACGTAATAAACATAGAACAGTTTTAAGAGATTTTTAATGTAATACAGATGACAGTTACATGGACAAGTGGCTATGACATAGATGAAGCTGTGCCTTTTGTTGAATGGGGTCCTAAGGGAGGAAAGCAAACACGAACTCCAGCTGGGACATTGACATTTAATCGTAACAGCATGTGTGGTATGAAATATTTCCATTTTCTTAGGATTGAACCGGATTGGCATGTTTATTACAAAGCCTTAGTTTTTATCCCAAACCAAATATGTCATGAAAAATGTTTTTGACTTAGAAGCACAGTAACTCAATTCAACACATTTGCTACTTAATTTTTCTTTATTATCAGTGTATGGCAATTAAGCTCAATTCTATATATATAAAAAAAATTGCTTAGCGTAATGAGGATATTCTGTTATCCTACAGGTGAACCTGCACGAACTGTTGGCTGGCGTGACCCTGGTTTTATACACACAAGTTTCCTCAAAGAACTCTGGCCAAATATGAGGTATGCATGTGACTAACTATCTTTTTATGTTTATGGTACTACGATGAAATACTATATTTTATTCTGAAGGGTTCTGTTTTGTTCCCATTCTCAGGTACACTTATAGGTTGGGGCATTTGCTCTCTGACGGTTCATATGCATGGAGTAAGAAATATTCATTCAAGGCATCCCCATATCCTGGCCAGAACTCTTTGCAACGTGTTATCATTTTTGGTGACATGGGAAAGGTAGCATTCACAAAGAAAATATTGAATGATAACTCTAATTTTAAGCATGATTAAAATAATGGAGAAAAAAAAATTGTTTGCATGTGTTTTAGGCTGAGCGTGATGGTTCAAATGAATATGCTGATTATCAACCTGGTTCACTCAACACAACCGACCAACTCATCAAGGATTTGAAAAATTATGACATTGTTTTCCACATAGGAGATATGCCTTATGCAAATGGATACATCTCACAGTGGGACCAATTCACAGCCCAGGTGCAAGATATTTCGTCAACAGTACCATACATGATTGCAAGGTTCGATTAATTGCAATCATTTTATGTCATTGACAATTAGAACAAAGTTTGAAACTTCTTGTCAGACTGAAAATATCCGGTTCATTGATACTGTAGTGGAAATCATGAACGTGATTGGCCAAACACAGGATCTTTTTATAACACTAAAGATTCAGGTGGAGAATGTGGAGTTCCTGCAGAAACCATGTATTATTTTCCTGCTGAGAATAGAGCAAAATTCTGGTACGTTACAATAATGATTAAACTAAACGCAAGCAATGATACGTTGGACTTTTAGTAAATCATATTTGTCATTCCAGATGGTGAATATTACCTTCACCAATTTTTCGCAACTAAAAAATAAACATATTTTCTATTGTTATTTTATAAGGATGCACCTTAATAAATGATGGAAATTGGAAACATGCAGGTATAAAGCAGATTATGGTCTGTTTCGTTTCTGCATAGCAGATAGTGAACATGACTGGAGAGAAGGATCAGAACAATACAAATTCATTGAGCATTGTCTTGCAACAGTAGACAGAAAACATCAACCATGGCTAATCTTTTCAGCTCATCGTCCCCTTGGCTACTCCTCTAATGCTTGGTATGGCAGGGAGGGTTCATTTGAAGAGCCAATGGGAAGGGAAACTTTGCAGAAGCTTTGGCAGAAATACAAAGTTGACATTGCATTTTATGGTCACGTCCATAACTATGAAAGAATATGCCCAATTTATCAGGTATGTAAGCTGGCTAGATATACTATTTTTCATTTCAATTCAGCAACATTGCTTTTCTAATTATCTAAATGCACAATGCACGTGATGCAGAATCAATGTGTGAATTCAGAAAAGCATCACTACTCTGGCACCGTGAATGGAACAATTCATGTTGTTGTTGGTGGAGGGGGCAGTCACGTGTCTGACTTCAGCTCAGTACCCCCTGTTTGGAGTCTTTTTAGGGACCGTGACTTTGGGTTTGGCAAATTGACTGCATTCAATCATTCATATTTCTTGTTTGAGTACAAGAAAAGTAGTGATGGAAAGGTTTATGACTCCTTTACTATTTCAAGAGACTACAGAGATGTTTTGGCCTGTGTGCATGATGGTTGCGAGGAAACCACTTTAGCATCCTAAATTATGCCATGTGTAGACCAGATATGGTTTTGAAATTAAATAAATTTCACCCAAGTGAAATAACATTTGCGTATTTTCCAGGAAAGATTTAGGAACCACGGTTATAGATCATTCAAAGATTACACAATTCTAATTATATGAACATGAAACTCAGACGGGGTATGACTATGATTATAAAATATAATATTAACACGAAATCACATTTTTTATTATGAAAAAAAAACGCATCATTGTTTCTTCAAAATTCATCTTTTATAGTGAAATTAATAAAATAGTATATTTATCTGATTGTTGGGAATAATTCCCTCCTGTGTATGCAAAATAGGCACTATAAGAAAGAAAAAATAAGTTTAGAATAGAGCAATGACAATAACTTTTACTAGAAAAACCTTCTCAATGTGAGCAAGGACCAATCAAACAATAGTTCAGTAAAAAGATTTTCACTATGAAAGTACGATTACTATATTTGTCTCTATCAAGAGAATCACTCAAAGAATCTCACCTCTCGAATGGTTATCTCTCTATTCTTAGCAAGTGTCGAGAAAGCACAACTCTAACAACTATGTCACTCTATTACTCTCTCTCAGAAGATTTCTGAACAGATGGGATTGAACGTTTCAGTACTTAAACAAGATTCTCTATTTAAAGGGGGTGAAAGGATTCTTCATCCATGATAGATTGTGATTCTTCATTAGAAGTGCATTTTAATGACCACTAACCGAATGCATACTTTAATGTAGTAGATAGTAGTGGTCTTCGAGAGTCGCACATCTTGGTATAGTCAACTATTAATTCCCAGTGTTTCATCAGTTAAAGAGAGGAATTCCAACAAATCATTGTAGTATATTGGCAACAAAAAAATAAAAAATGATAGTAATTGAAAAGACACAAATTAGAAGTATTTCAACCATTTCAAGTATCAGTGCTTGTAAGAGTAAGATAGAGGAAGTCCGGCAGATAACTTCACACAAATGTAGTGAATTCAACTTTAAATTTATGATAGACTGTACATGCATACGTTACACCGTACACTACATGACTCGGAACTTTAAAATTTTAATTTTAATTTTAATCAAATACAATGACCCTGCTACCAGCATCATATGAACCAGACACAACATGGATCACAACCGTTTGTGCACCTGCTCCCATCTCAGTAGAAGAAATTTCATATCCAAATCACTATTTAGATATGGCTATTAAATCTGTCTCTGTACTCGTGGTATCGATCTTCTGAATCCTCAACATAAATTATGGAAGCCTTCACAAAAATAAGCATCCCAGTGAACCAAAAATTTAAGGAGAAAACCTTTAACATGGCACCCGAGATATTGATGCAATACATTGTGCATTCCGTATCATTCATCAACCGTCCATCTCAACATCACAAGCTTTGCTTTCTTGATCAACTGGTAAGCTTACAGATTCCAACAGACCATCAATTCTGAGGGGGGAGTGTCGAACACTGTATTGGAACATAATCTGAAAGTGTAAAATTCCAGCATTATTTTAAGCAACCTCCAAAAACAATAAATTACCAATCTGGTCCAACAAAGATTGTGACATCAGGTAAGCCTTCTGAAGATTGCAAATGACATCAGAATAGTTCTTCTGTCAAGCATACTACCTTACATCATAATAAAGACCAATTTGAAGTGATTTTTAATCTTTGGAAGACATTAAATGTCAAAATCTTTCAATTGATGTCAAGGAAGTCTTCAGAAAACTCAATTGGTAGTTCAGTAAAATATATTCCCTTAAAATTGTTTCCATTGACATTCTTACATTTTCCAAATTCATTTACAATTCATCCAGAGTCAAATGTTAGTCTTTAAGTGAAAGGAGAAGTTGATATCCCCTTACAACCTTAGAGAAACTATCAGCCGAGGCACGAGCTCGATTGGCCTTGCCAAGATAATGTAGATCAGCATTCTCAAGCTTCCCATCTTTCAAAACTAATCCTCCCTCTCCAATTGAAAACCGTATAAGACATCCTGAATGCAGCCCTGACTGCAAAATTAACGAAAGTTACATAAGAATTTTTGGTAAATGATAAAAAGAAAGGTATGCTTGATGCCTAAAACGCAACTTTGTTTATTGCTAAACTTCATGACTGGAACTCTATCATGCTAACCCATTCAGAATTAATATTTCCCATCCAACCATTTTTACCAGTTCAGTGCTGTAAAAAAAAAAAAAAAAAAATCAATTTCCTATAAACAATGTAAGATTATTTTCTAGTGGCAGAAAGTTTCAATTGGTTGAGCCTTATAACTCATAACTGGATTAAGCATGGAATGCCAATTTACAATTATATGGAGACCTCTTTCAAACAAACCTGCTGCATAAAGCTTCCATTCAAACAACCAAATACCACAGGAGGATCATCTGAGGTAGTCAGTTTTCCATCTTCTTGAAGGTCCAAAACCACCTGTTTGGAAAGCCAGGGAATCTAATTAAGCAATATCACATATGTAGAGTACTGGCTCAAATATTATATACATATATATAGTAACAAGATCTCAAAAGGGATTAAGTGTGTACAGGTGCACATGTTCAAACACAGAATCTTCTCTACACAACCTAAAACTGTATCAGAGTGACCATATGTTTGCATTGGTATTGCCTTAGGAGGCATGCACTTCTGCTTCAATGTCATAATTGCACAATTTTCTTAGATAGTAGAAAGTTGCAATGAATGTGAAGCAAGAAAAATTGATCCATACATTGCCTAACAAGGGCAACCAGTGGTCCATACATACACTTCTTGATCACAATAGCTAGAAATCCACAAAAGATTGAACAATAGAAATTTAAGCAGCAGACAAAAGACACAGAAAGTAAAGCAACGATAAGCAACAAAGGAAGTAAGAGAAAAACCTGCTGTTGGTTTGGAACCTGTCCTTTACTGTCTGTGTCCATAACATATTGACTACAGTTCTCATCCTTCCAAACCAATGCTAATGGCGTAATTCCAGCTTGGTAGTGAGCATGCCTAAAAAAAGACATCAAATCAAAAGGATCAACCCAAAATAAGAGCCTTACGAACAAAAATCGCAAGCAGATTTAATAACTGAAATCTCATTAGACACAACAAGTAATTCATTCGGGCTATAAGAACCATGACATAATGAGAAAACACAATAACTCTAAACAATTATGCAGAACAATCCAGTTCACTCCATTGACCCCAAAATTGAAAGTGAACTCGAGCAGCGTGAAAAATCCATTAGGCTGGAGCTTGGCACTAACAGAATAGTTTGCTCCAAGACAAATCATGCAACAAAAGAGAGAGTTACTAATTACTTGTTATAAAAGAGAAGACCGTCTTTGACATAAGGCACCGATGCCGAATAAGCTGCATTGAGCCCATTGGAGTCACAGCTATACACCGGAACCAAACTGAACCTATACTTATGATAATGCGATGGAGGCTCACAAGCACCACTTTCCGCAAGCTTCGAATTCAACCAGAAAAACCTAAACTCCGCAGTGCAATCACTCAGGGAGTAATCCCGCCAACAAAGCATGTCAATTACGTAATAGGTCTGATCCCTCTACCACTCCAGAAAGCACACACAACACAAGTCAACACTCAACACAAAACATTAACAAAAAAAACACAAGCACAATTCAATATTCATTCAAATAGGAAAGTAGTGAGTATAAACCTCGTGAAAGATGCAGTCCAATATAGAATAAGACTGCGAAGGACCGGAATCCTTCTTCCTTGCTCCGCTGGGAAGCGCAGAGGGAAACCGATGCAGAATGGAACCGTTCCGCAAACGGCTTATCGTCGTTCCGTTACACGAAACGACGAAACACCGTTTACCGGAAGGGCGAGCAAAGACGAACCTGAAAAACAATGAAAACGGTAAATTAAGTTGCGAAGCAGAGAGAGAGAGAGAGAGAGAGAGAGAGGTTTGAGGAAATTGAGGTTTGGAGAAGAACCAGTCTTGTGCGAGGTTGTTAGGGATATCGATCATCCACTCGGGAAGCATGAGTTGCTTCGCGAACCATTTGCGAGCTTCTGAGGCTTTGAGCTTCGATGCACCAAGCACGTCGAGGTTCTCGTGCGAAGACTCTAGGGTTTCCGTGAGTTCAGGTTCGGGTTCGGGTTCGGGTTCTGGTTTGGAGTCTGGTTCGGATTCAGGTTCAGAGGTTTGGGAGGGAAGAGAGAAGGCCGCGGAAGCTAAGAAGCGCGCGTGGTGTTGAGCGTCGCGGCGATTCTGTGCTTGGCGGAGCAGAGATAGTTCCCTACGCCGCTCTTGATCGGTGATCAACGGTCGCTTGAACGGACGGCGGACATCGTGCGGTGCCATTGCACGGTCACTGAATCATAAATCAGAAAACAGTTCAACGAGCGCGTCGTTTGTGTTTAAATGTTTTGAAAGATATAATGGGCCGGGCCTGATAATTATGGGCCTGGGGTTTTATCCAGGGACCAAATAGCAATATTGACTAACTTGAATGGGGTATGAAAATTGCAATGGAATGGATTGTTGTTTGGGGAAGGTGATAATGGAGCAAACGTTATGGGGTCATTTGGCGGTGCTGGTGAGGGCAAATTCGAAAGAATCTATTGAGTACATTCTTCAGGCGCTTTGGAGAACTCGAAAGAGTGGTCTTGGTACTACTGATCGATGCGTTATTCAAGACATGCTTCAGCTTCAGAATGAATCTGATCTCGACCCAGTATGTTTTTGTTGAGTTTTTCTTTAGATGATGATTTGTTGTGGTATGAATTATTGTTTTAATTTTGTGCAGCTTCTGGTTTGCCTCAGAATGTTAATGAGGAGGTGTGTTTATGAGAATACAAGCAAGGAGGATATTCCCAAGCTGTTTCCCAATGAAGTTTTGCCTGAATTGCAAAAACTGTTGACTCTTTTGTTGCACAAGTTTCAGAGACAGTGGCAACAAGATGTCATGAAAGATCAGGTATGCTGCTGTTTTACTGCATATTTACTTTGTGAATGTGAATTGAATTGGGTAATTTAATCTCAGATGGGGTATTTAAACTGTGCTA
The DNA here is from genome assembly GCA_026586105.1 of Hylodesmum podocarpum. Lineage (NCBI taxonomy): Eukaryota > Viridiplantae > Streptophyta > Magnoliopsida > Fabales > Fabaceae > Hylodesmum > Hylodesmum podocarpum. Next base: position 15,134,001 of record JALJEV010000623.1, on the reverse strand, counting down.
TGTTCAGAATATTTTGCCTCGATTGAAGGGAATGACATGGAATATGGAAAGCCTCGATAAAGAATCAGCACACCCTGCAGCTGTTATTAATTTGAAGGTGATTGATTTTTCTTCAAAATGTCCATTGCATGCTGCTCTTGCTTTTTTGTAAACAAGTATTGCATGTAAAATGATCAAATGTGGTTTTTTGTGATTCTATATTTTTTACTGCATTTTTTTCAGCTTCAAAATGATGCCCCATTTTACTCAGGAGAGCAAGATGTGAAGTTCAAGTTGGCTACTGATTCTCTAGACAATATGCTGAAAACCATGCACTGCATTAGAGACCAGTTTTCTACTGTGGTAAACATTATGCTCAAGTTTGCTCTTTTATCTAGATTGAATTTTATACTAGCATTCGCTGTGTGGTTTTCAAATGAACTCATTATATGTTGTCAGGATGAGCCACTGAACGAGCATTAATAAACCAATGGAGTTTCTAACAAGATGTCTTACAACAAAGGTATGCTCAGCTAAATTGTTGTTTGTTCCTTTTAGTTAACAAAGTTGGCCAAATATAATGGGCAGAAGTAACTAGTTTTTGAGATTTTAACATGAACTCTGTTATGAACCCACAGATGAAATGAGATAGAAAAGAGATTTTATTGAATAGAATGAAAAAGAACAAAGAATAGGAGAGAAACTCTCCTATAAGAGTTTCCTCTTCACAGAATTTCTCCTTTCACAAAGAGCTAATGCTCAATTTACAAAATGATCAAGTCCTCCCTTCTATCCTTTCCCCCCTATTTATATATAATAAACTCCTCTAACTAACTACTAATATTCTAAGCTCCCTTATCCTCATATCCTAACAAGCTCGGTGTATGATTTGATCATGAATTGAATTTAGTCAAATTGCGGTTCTTCACATGGCTATCTTATAAATTGTCTTCCTGCAAGTATAAGAGAACGAGCCTAATTATGGTTCAATTACCTGATCAACGAACCTTTATCTTATTAGATTGAAAATGTATGAAATTAATTAGAAGAATACCGATTCATAATTTAAAAGTGACTAAGCGTTCCAGATGCTAGTTTATTAGGACTAAAAAACTGCTATGTAGATCAGTTGTTCTGTAGAAAGAAACTGCTGTTAAGATGGTTATTGTGAGAGGGGAGAGTTGTGTCCCTATCTAGTTATATTCTGTCACATAGGAAATAGTAATTGTGTAATATTCTGTAATGTTGGAAACACTAGTTTACTAGGACTTGGATCCAGTAATTGGTCCTCCTCTAACCCATTAAAACCTCAGTTTCTATATTAATCTGGAGTTACAATTTGATAATTGAACTTTCTTTCTATGGTGTCTGGGAAGGTGGGACTTGAGTTTTTAGTTTTTGGGGGGAGGGGAATATAGTGTGGCTGTTAACTAAGAAAGTAGAGGAGCAAATAAAATGAATGCTTGCTGTGTCAATGGTGTTTGCTTACAAGTTTCAATAGAGACAAATTTGCTCTTTACAAACTCTTATATTTTACAAGTGTTTCTCCTAAAATCTCAGTGTTTTATATTTACTAGATTGAAAGGATATTAGAAAATCATTTAAAATTAACTAAAAATCCTTGTTATTCCTTTTTGCACGGTGCAGTTTTCAAGTCAGTTTGTATTAACTGGTTAATAAAATTTAAAAAAATTAACTGAATTAAATTTCAGCACAGATTTCTATTTTTGTGTAATTTAGTTACAGTGAAATCTTTTTCCTTTTCTTTGTTGCGATTGGCTTCAGGTTGGAGCTCAACTGAGAACATATGCAACATTTTGAATATACATAGTTTTTATGTAATTTAGTTTCTCAGTTTTGAAAGGATGAATCTTATTTAGTACAACAGGGAGGGTAGGGGTGGCAAAACAATCCCTTCATCCATCCTACATTCAATCCATCCCCAAGAAAATCCATCGAATAAAAAAAAAATTATTAAATTAATGTATTGATCCGATCCATCTATTTACTTTTGTGGATGGATATGATCCATCCATTATTTTTTCTTAAAATCCAAGGGTAATGAGTACTTATCGAATCAAGATCAATCCAATATACTTTTTATATTTAAAATTTTATAAAATTCATGAAATTTACAGTAATGATTAGAGGTGGAAACATGACCGATTGTGAAAGGTTTGTAGTCACACTTGGTCTCATTTTTATTTAAAAGGTTAGGCTTTCCAAGAGGCCTTTTAATAATTAGGTCAAGCTTTAGGTTTTTAAGAAAATATTATCAACTTTGATAGGTTGGTTTGTTTGAATATATAATTATAAATTATATATTTATATTAATAAATATATCTATTAATAATCATATTTATTAATGAAAATATAATATATTAATAAATATAATTATTTGTTAACATAGGAAAAGAGAAAAAAAATAAAGAAAAGGAAGACAAAGAGATAAAATATTTTTAAACTAAAAATAGTTAATCTTTTATATAAAAAAATTATTTTGGTAGACAGATGGATATCTATGAAAATATGGTTAATGAATGGATTGGATGGATTTTTTATCAAATGGGTCAAAATGAATTAATGGATTATTTTAATCTAATCCAATGTGATCCAAAATAAAATGAATCCGGTCCATTCCGTTTTGCTATCCCTGGATAAGGTTTCCGCCATGTGAGTTGTGACATGGAGGTCCAGTTCAAATCCTAGAAAGAGCCTCTCCAATTAGGGGAATAAGACTGCTACTTCCCATTCTACCATATGGAAACCTGAAGCATTGGGCCACCATTTTGGGTTCACAATTCTCTTATTTGTCTCTCTTGTATATTTTATAGCTCGTAGCACCATGTAGTGCCAGTCAGATATTGTGATTGAAGTTTATGATATGTCTGATACATGAAGCTGATGATGATTTCAGTATGATCTGATTTTGGAAATTTGTTGTTTTTTCTAATATTGCAGCAGGGCATAGATGACAGACCCAGGCAGCATTATTCGGGCTAAAGCATCAACTGACCAGATAATTTACGTAGGTTGATATTTTTTATTTAGGGAGAAAAATGTTAATAGTTACACCCTTTGGATCAGCAAATTCCAGTGTAATCTAATTGAATTTGTAGTTTAATGATGGAGCAGTCTTCTTTTCCAGACAATATATTCCTTTGGTCGTGGTTGTGACAACCTCATGCGTAACTTTGCTACACGGTTTTTCTCTTATTTTTCCTCTGTTTTTTAAAGTGAACTGGTGCAAACATACCTTTTATGGATTACTTTGCCGGTGCAGAACATAATGTCCCAATCAGTTGGATTACTTAATAACGCAAGTTATAAATGTTCAAAACAAACTGTCAAGTATGAATTCCCACTTATACTACGTTGGTATAATTCATCTTTAGTTACTGTTGTTCCAAGCAAACAAAAATTGTGATAAAGTACAAATGGTTGGTGTTCTAGGGTCAGCTCATACCAACCTACCCTTCCACATTGAGCAACCTAGGATTCACACTAGGACAGGGATCCAACCAACCATCTCTCAGATATACCAACCATCCCCAAAAGAACAGCACGTCTCAACCAGAGGAAAGATAGTCCACGCCCTACAAGATGCTATGTCCTCTAGAGATTTTCCTTGAACTCTAATTCTTATATATAAGAACTCACATCACAGATCACAAGGTAACTAACTAAACCCTGATCTCCACCCTTTTTACCAAAAAGTCAGAGTGCCTGCAAGGAGGTCTCTCACCAGTATAAGTGGTTGTTCTTGCTGCTGAAGGGGAGCTCACCGTTCCCTCCATGACCACTCCCATTACATACACAACCAGTTGGTATTCCAGGGCACCAGTAATTGTGGTTCTTAATTACAGAGGATGTCTCAACATAGTGCGACTGAGGATCAACTTGTTCTAAAGAAAAATGTTACCAAACTCCCAATTATTACATTAGAATTTACACAATTTCACCTACGTTAAAACGAGAGCAAATAACTTGCAAAGTGCAAAATGCTTATGTTACAAAGACTCCAAGACCTTGTCAGTCAGTTCTGATGAGAAATACACCTCAATTTGTAACTGATGGAACAGAAGTTATTCATTCTGAATGCCTATCAAACCCTGCTGTTTAGAGGCATAGGGAGAACCCCATCAAAGAAATCACCAAAATATCCATGAGGTTCACGTACTAGCCTTGAGATGATATCCCTGAGCGTGATCAGTCCTTCAAGGTTCCCATCATTGTCAACAACATAGACTCGATGAATCTTCTTGTGGTCAAGCAGTTGAATCAGTTCTTTGATTGTGAAATCTTTGTTGCATGTAATCAGGTCACCTGACAATGGAAAGGCCCCTCCATGCTTCTCTAAGTAGCTTCTAACGGCTGTCAGAAAGTCTTTTGCAGTAATAGATCTGTCATAGTGTGAACATACAATTAGGATGAAATGGATAGAACAGCAAAACAAAGATGGTAATAAAGAAGTTCTAGTTTATCAGATCAAAGATGATGACAAACCTATAATCATGGTAGATTTCAGGAGCAGTTAGGAGGAATTGAACATCTCGGAGGCTTATGTTACCAATTGCCCTGCTGCCACCCCTTTCTATCACTGGCAACCCTCCAATCCTCTGTTTCCTCATCAGTTTAAATGCTTGAAGCACTGGCTCATCCTCATAAACCTGAAAAACAAGGAAACTCATCCATTACAAAGTTGATAAGATAAAATCAACTTGTTCACTTTAACTTCTGAAGAAGTTAAATGAAAAGAATTCTATGAAAGTTTAGTGCAAAAGTTTATTTTAGCTTATCCAGGTAGCTCAACTTATTTGACCTTCTTATTTCTTTCTTATGAAGAAGTTATTCAATTCCAAACTAAGGTTTAAGTGCGCTAGTTCTGGTTGTAGGCTTAATAGGACATCTAGGGAAGCTTTTGCTTTAGAATTATGGGAATCCATAGTCATACTTGATACATTTCAATGCATTGAGAAGCTTGATGTATACCACATTATCATGATGTAGATGAATGTATGCACTTACACCTATACGACACATGCAGGAAAGTGTCTTGTGAGGGTTGAAGGCATAATGGATAGCAGTTACGTTGTGGCATATTGTAAGAACTAAGAAGGCTTAATGTTAGTATAAATGTCAAGTATTGAAATTTTATACAGTATATCATAGACTTGTGCCAATAATAGTATTGTAGTGAAAGTACTGCAATATGGAGGGGCTTGATTATTAGTTAATGTGATTCAACTTAAGACTGTTACCCACCTTGATAATATGATTTGGTGTCACTGTGGGAAGACCAACTTCAGATAGTTTCTTGGTTCCCCAACTCTCGAACCACTGAAGACCAGCACATTCTGCCAACATATGAATTACAGAAGACTGTGTAATAATGTTGTCAATTCGACCTGCACCTAAGTCCACCACAGGAATACTCTTCATCTTGTACTTGGAAAGCAGCAAGAGCATGGTCAAAAATGAGTTTGATCTCTCCAAAGCAAGAAATGGAGCCCAGCGGAATGACCCTGAAATGTCACGAACCTGTTTGCTAAAGGATTAGCTAGTGACATGAATGAAATAAGAAAATTCAAACTAAGTGAACAGCTGCTACAAGAATCAATTAATACAAAATCACTTCTTAGTTTACATTGATAATGTCAACATACAACCTTTGTATTCTTATAAAGTTGAGAAGAAGTCAGATCCTCAAAAAAATTGCCTGAAGTTGCCGCAGCAGATTCAAGGCCTAAGGCTTCATGATCTAGAGCAGAAGTTATTGCATTAACTGCAGCTCCACTGGATGGACTCCTAGGAGATGTGGGTTCAGACTGTCAAAAGCATTGATTGTCATATTGAAATAGTTTGAAAAAACACCCACGAAAATCACTTACAACATAAACCAGGTATCATACCATTTTTCAATAGTTCATGATTGAATTGGAAACATTTACCATGCAAAAGTCAATCAAATCAACCTTCTACGAAAACACATCACCGTACCAAAACACTGAATTAATGTCAAAATGATAGTTGTACTATATTTAATTAGACAGACTTCTTAGCATGTTTTAAGATTAGAGAGAGAGAGAATACAAATTAGTTCTTTTAGCATGCTTGTACTTCCTTTACGAAATATCTCACTTCTGAACTTTACTAAACCCACAAATGTCTTATATTTACATCACTTGTCATATGACATTTTTATTCTCTCTGTGTCAGAGGGGAGAAGAGGAAGGCTGACATCAAATTATGTAACTAATTCAAAAATGATATACCAACCTGATGCAGAATCCATACAACAATTCCTGCAAACTCAACTATTCCTATATATCTATCAATCCAAGTAGCATCTTCGGGTGCATCTACATCCACCACCGGTGCACTGAGAATATTGCGTTGTGCAAGTATTTTTACTGCCTCGGCTAGGGTGGCATCTGATTTTATCTCAATTTCTGAACACACAAAATTATAACAAAAAAAAGTTACATTTTGAGACTGAAACTAAAATAGAGACATAAAGGGGGCAAATCATAACAAATACCTAGATATACTATGAGAAGAAATACGCGTCAACATCGTATCAGCAACCCAAAATATTTATGTAGTGTGTCAAGTGTCAACCAAAAGAGATTAAATTGCATGAGGGTATAATCAAAATCTTTTTTTTTTCTGGTCACCCCTCAGAAATCAGAATTGATATGATATACCACCAAGCGCATGCACAAAATCTTTTTGTATCAGCTTAACTAGTGATTTCATGTTCGAGTCTCATATATATAATAACTGCATTAAATACTCAAAATCAAGAAAATAATTTTGTCACCTACAGTAATTTTATCTGATTCGAGTAAGATTGTGACTTGTAAAGAATACATGTGATCTCTATTAAAATAAATTGATATGATGTATGATAAGAAATGATAGAGAATGAATGAGTACCTTGATTTGAAGGAGGTGGAGGGAAGGCAGAAACAGGGATGCTTTCAAAGCAAGCATTAAGCTTTTCATCAGGACTTAGCTGTGGCTCCTGAACATCCCATAGATCCTCTACTCTCAACCCCAGCTTTGCCTCTGGGCTCCGTGGACTCTCTTCCATTGTCACCATGTCTCTCTTACTCTCTCAGTAACTGCAATGCTGACAAGTTAGAATCCAATAAATAACTGAAGACAAAGTACATTTAATCTGCTACCACTTCACAAGTTACTCCTACACCTAAGTAAGATCATGACCGTCTGATTTTAAAACTTAGAACATCATTGATTGACTTTGGAACATCAAGAAACGTGGACCAATATGATGAGAGTGCAAATTCTGTGTCATGCACTGCATCCTGTCCACCTAATGTGTTGCAGGGCATGCTTATCCAAAATCTGCATTATTTTTTGTGACACATCCTCATATGGACAATAACATGGTGTGCTGTGCTAACATGCGCCGATGTGTACTTTAGCACATTAATGGCTGATTTTATCTTTTTTAAAAAAAGAAAAATAATTATTTACTTTATTTTAGAGTTATATCATTCAGTGTGTAATTTCTGTCTTGAAAACAGTTAATCACTGACTGTAAATTGGGAATGACTTAGATTCACATAAAACAAAATATTATAGATATACTTACTCCACTCCTAAATTATTGATGTTTCAGCTTACGTCATACGTTTTAAAAAATATCTGATGTTATCTACAAACTAGTATATCCAATCTAAAATATCCATTAATATCTATAATGGGATTAGTTGTTGAATAAGACATGCTTATTAAATGGAGGTATATGTGACAAAAAGCAATTATTGAGATTTAAAAGATTGTAAAACATCGCTAGTTTTAAAATAAGAAGAAAACTAAAACACAAAACGGAAGGGGTAAATACTAAATATACTTTCATGCTTACCTTTTTTATCTCATAATTTTTTTTATACAATGTACTCATATAATAATGATTGATGATATTCATAAAATGCCGAATTTTCTTTTTCATTCTTTACTCCTTATTAAAGAAAGCGTGCGATATTCACTATTCACTACGCTGATTCGAAAAGAGGACAAATAAGTTGGATATTCATTATACATTAAAATGATTCAAGAAGATATCATTCTTGTCCTTTTCTTGACTTCTGCAACTGAATGATATTGATGTTGTCATCCAAAACCCAAAATATCTTAATTCAGCTCGGATAAATTAAGATGAATTATTGGTATAGTTTATGGGAAGTAATAAAAGAAAGGTTTGATTTATCCAAAGGAAGATTTTTTTCCACATTTTCTTTTGACCTTTACTTATTCTTGTAATTTTTATATACGTCTAGTTAAACTTCTTTTTCTTTAATTAATATTTGAGTTGTTGATCTAAGTTCAAAAGAAACCTTTCGTGTAGTAAATTATTTTTTTTACCAAAATATGAATTAAATAAAATAAAAATAGACAGATTTTGCATTTAAAGTTGGCCCAAAAAAATTATGAGTGTATTGGTATTTTTTGAGTGACAAAATCTCTTTGTTTGTTTGTTTTGCTAAAATATAGTAGTAAATAGCACAAAAAAATTTGTCTCACATTTGAAGTGAAAAAAATTATGCAACTATACAAAAATTGTATTTAACAAAATAAAAATACAATTTTTAATTCCTTAATAAAATATGAAACAACTTTTTGTCTTACATAAAAAGTATTAAAAAGACCAATATTCATTTTTATTTCTTATTTAACTATTATAATTTCTCTTAATTGTCTCTTTTACATTATCATTATTCTTACCATCAAAATTACCTTAATGTGTAATAAATACACACACAATCTAATGATGGAATTATATGCTATGCCACAACTCATTGTCTCAATGGACATGATTTATTGGTATTCTAATTTGATCCCCTTCTCCAATAAGGTTTCTATCCATTACTTCAACTTCTCCACCACTTATCATTTAGGGTAGGTTCATCTTGGTTAGAGAGCAAAGTTGTATCCAATGATTCCTTATCTTGCTCTTGTCTTTCCTCAAGATGTTAAAGAGCTAAAATCTCTAGGCCACAATATCAAATGTATTAACAAAAGGGTACTCAATCTTAACATATTCCAAATAGACAAGTTGTTAGAATATGGAAAAATTTTCTAGGGTATAACTTGTTTTCAAAACTAAACGATGACCACCCTTTCTCTCGATATGGATAACAACACATTTTCAGTTTTTACTAGAAAAAATTACCTCCCTTCCTATTTTGATTTAGTGCATCTCAAAGACATGCAAACATGTACATCTAAAACTAAGATACACATGACACACAGAGTTTCACCACTTGTAGGGAGTTTTAGACTTGTTTGAGTGAATTTTTCTAGAAAAACTTCTAAGAAAAGAAAATAAGAAAAAAGAAAATGTATTTTTTCAAAAATTAAAATTAATTTTTCATTAGCTCATTTGTACAATTTTTTCTCATTAACTAATTTTTCATTAGCTCATTTGTACAATTTTTTCTCATTAACCTTTTTGGAAAATGTGAGATTTTCTACAAATTATCTAATGAAAAGATAGTTTTCACTATTAGAGAAGTAAATTTTATCATTTCTTCTTATTTTTCCATCCTATATGTTCTCCAAGAGAAAAATCACCCAATCAAGCCTCATCATCCAATATAGCGAGAGTCATACTTAATAAATACTCTACAATCAAAACACATTATGCCCCCCAAAAATTGATAAAGTGGATGACTTTTAATTGTAAAGCTCATGATATGCTAAAAATGTGTCTATGTTTTCTCTCAACTCTCTCGTTTTATTATGGTGTATGAATATACGAGATTTGAAAAATAATCTCATGTTCATAAAAATAACATTTCATGCAAATGAATTTCATTCCATTATTACTCCTAAAAATCTTTACTAGTTGTCAAAATCTCTTTTGATCTATGTAAATATTAGGCATTTTCCCTAAAGTTTTTTGTAACGTTATAAAGTTTGTTTAACTCTTTGTGCAGTCTCATAATGTTGTTCACCAACGATTCGAGGTTGTAGCATAGTTGATGTTGAATCTAAAGGGTCTATTGTTGGATAGATACCTTTAGATGCTAATTCTCTTGATAGTACAATAGTAGCATCTTAATGTGCAAATGTCGTGGCAGGGGCAGGATCAGTTAAATCGCCTGTGGATACATAAACTGCTTGGATAGAAATTATGGACCCCTCTTTGGTAGAAGTAATTCTTTCTTGTAAAGAACCCATTTCAGTACTAAGAGTGGGTTGATAACCCACAACAGAGGGCATGCATTCGGCCAAATAGGCCAGATACTTTAGATCTTGCTTGGACAAAGCGGAAGATATTATCAATAAATAGAAGTACATCTTACTCATTGACATCTCGAAAATATTCTGCCACAATTAGGGTAGCTAAACCAACTCTCATATGAGCTCCTGAAGGTTCATTCATTTGACCATATACTAGAGCTACATTTGATTCCGCAATATTTTGTTCATTAATTACTCTGGATTCTTTCATTTCCATATAAAGATCATTTCCCTCATGAGTATGTTCACCTACTCCGCCAAATATAGATACACCTCCATGAGCTTTGGCAATGTGATTTATCAATTCCATAATGAGTTCTGTTTTACAGCTCCACCGAAAAGTCCAATTTTTCCACCACAGCGATAAGGAGCTAAAAGATCTACTACTTTTATTCCTGTTTCAAAAATAGATAATTTTGTATCTAATTGGATAAAGACCGGTACAGATCTATGAATGGGAGATGTTTGATAATTCATTTTATATACATTTTCTTTACCTTGTTTTTGGTTCAATTAGCTTCTATACGTGTCATATATTGATAGTTTATCTTAGATATTGTGTTAGAGGTATATTTTAGTAGTAGTAGTAAATAATAGTTTAAATTCCATAAGTTCTTATGTTTGTATATGGATTCTTGTGCAGTACACCTATAGCTTTGAGGATTGAAGAAGAGATTAGCAGCAAGGATGGACCCAATTCAAGAACCTAGAGTGAACCATGGTGCAAGGAATCACCCAGCAGCTGTCATGAGACGCCCTGGCGCACTAGGTGGCGCATTCCATGCCAACTTGCTGGAATTTTACGCCCTGGCGCACTAGGTGGCGCAAACGATGCCAAGCTGCTGGAATTTTACGCCCTGGCGCACAGGGTGGCGCAAATCCTGATAGCAATGGAGTAGTTTCACTAAAATGGGCATAACTTCCTCCACAGATATCGTTTTGAGCTCTGGTTTGTTGCAAATGGAAGAGGATTGATAGGGCTACAACCCTCATGAAGACACGAAGAGTCAATTCGACCGCATCTGGGCTGAAATTAGCCTTGAAGTGGACACATGCTACCAGAATCACACTTCCGTGGGGGCGTTTCACGAGACGAAATGAGAATTTGCTACGGACGAAACAGAACTAACGTAACTAAAGTTGCGTCTAAGAGCCCGAGGAGTAAAGAAGAGATAGCAGCGGGAAGTGGTTAAGCGCTAAAAATGAAAGCTTGGAGTGAGAGCCTTCCGTCGAGCATTCATGAGAGCCTTCCGTCTCGAGCATTCATGAGAGCCTTCCGTCCGAGCATTCATGAGAGCCTTCCGTCCGAGCATTCATGGAACCCTTTCGTCCGAGCCATTAAATCTCGAGCTGGTTTCGTTTAAGAAACAACGACGATTCCAACGCAACGAAACATGCATAGAATGAGCACGATGATGAAGCATCATGGGAAGAAGAGTCAAAATTGCAAGCTAGGAATGCCTGAGTGGGAACTCAAGTTAATGAATAAAGGTCGCGAAATGCACCGGACGGATTCTCGTTAATTGGGGGACACAGTTCTTCACTTATAAAAAGGAGTCCCTGGGCGCGAAATAACAACTTTTCATACTTTTCATAATTCGGTTTTTTCCAGTTTCTGGTGGAAGGTTGAGTTGTGCGATTGCACAATTCTCTCTTCGTTCTTCTCTTCTCTTCTCAATTCTTGAATCTCTTGTATTGAATCTTCTGCACAAACCTTAAATATTTCGCAATTGAATTCAGTTCACAGTTTCTTACTTCTTCAATTTCTGGTTCCATCTACAATTACATGCAATTATTCTGTTCTTCGTTGATTTAGGTCTTCTTCGAATTGCAATTCACTGTTCACTTCACATTTTACTATTCATATCTCTCTTATGCTTTTGTTCTCTTAAATTGAATTTAGTTCTTGAATTCTGATTCCTCTACTCTTCAATTCTGCATTAGATTCTTGATTCACCTTGCAATTACACGTTATAACTCTACTCTTGATTGTTTAGATTTTCTCTCCACGCTTTATGTTTCTACGCTTTGTTCCTTTACTGCAATTGTATTCCGCATGATTCACAGTTTCATTTTGCTTGAATTCTTGCTTCGATTTACATTTCTTTATTCTACTTTCAATTCCTAATTCTCTTTGCGATTTATGTTACATGTTCATTGTTCATTTTCTGCATTTATCATTTGTTGCTCAATTTACATTTCACGCTTCATATCATCAATTTCTCGCTTCTACCTTTAGTTCTTTGTTTCATTTTGTAATTTCAACTCGTTTAGTTTTTTCTTGCATTAATTCATGAAAATCCCCCTCTCAATTGTGAATAATTCTGAATTGAATAGATGTATGTCTTCTGAGAGATGACCTAGGTTGATTCCTCTATATTACAAATTTAATTGGGGATAAATCTAGCTTTTGCTAACCGTTCGACAGCGGTTATCAAAATGGCGCCGTTGCCGGGGACATGCGTCGTTGGATTTGGAATTATCACTTTCTCATGTATATAATTTGTTCGTGAATATTACATTTGTATATACTAACCATAAATCCATACAATAGTAGTTGTTCCTACGGAAAAAAAACAAACAAATTTAGCAAATAAAGGTATCGCCTCGTAGGAGATTCCGTTTGAAGGTATCGTCTGTAGGTTGGTATCGTCAGAAAATATTTTGCTTCCACCTTGGGTTCGGTTTAGTCACGTAACTTTCTATCGTCTCGTTTTCCGGTACTAATTCTTTGTAAAATTTGGTATAGGTTCTAATTCTTTCTCGGATATTAGTCTTTGTTAGTTTGGTGTAGTATATGACCAGATCTAACCTTGGTAATCCACTGAAATACGATCCTGAAATTGAAAGAACACCGCATAAGTCGAGAAATCAAAAGAAGAATAGCAACCAACCTTCTCATTGTGATTCTAACCTTGATTCTAATTCTGAAAATATGGCAAATCCAATTGAAAGAACTCTCAAGGAATTGGCTACACCTCGATATTAATTATCACCTTTGTGCATCCAATTTCCCATACCGAGAAGGTGTTGTCAATTATGAGTTAAAATCGGACTGATTCATTTGTTGCCTAAGTTCCTAGGACTTGCAGTTAAGATCCACATAAACATCTTAAGGAATTCCATGTGGTTTGTTCCACTATGAGGCCTCATGATGTTCCCCAAGAAAAGCTGTCAAAATGAAGGCATTTCCATTTTCCTTAGATGGTGTCTTTGCAAAGGATTGGTTGTACTTTCAACCAACACCTATTACCACATGGAACGACATGACAAGAAGGTTTCTAGAGAAATACTTTCCTGCTCTAACTCAGCTATTCGGAAGGAGATAAGTGGGATAAGGCAACTCAGTAGGAGAAACCTTATATGAGTATTGGGAGAGATTCAACAAGTTATGCTCTACATGTCCAAACCATCAAATAATCAACAACTCCTCATCCAATACTTCTATGAAGGACTCATGCCTATGGAGAGAAATATGATAGATGCAGCAAGTGGTGGAGTTTTGATGGACAAGACATCACCATTTGCAAGATATTTGATTGCAAATATGGCAGAGAACTCCCAAAGAGCTTCGGTTCTGAATTCCACATCTTCCAAGCATGTGAATGAAGCTTCCATAGTCCGCTACTGGATACGTATAGGTTGGAAAATAAGCTAACAGAATTGACTTCACTAGTGAGGCAATTAGCTTTGGAGCAACAACAGCAAAGGCAACCAAATGTGAATGCAGTGAGCCAGGTTAAGCAATTGTGTGGCATTTGTGGTGGAGCTGAACATTTTACTGATGCTTGCCCTCGCCTACAAGAAACCGAACAAAGAACAACACCTGGTCCAACAAGTCAGGATGTGGTCGGCATGTACTCTGGACAAAGAATATAGACCTCCGACACAGAAGTGCAATCCATATTCTAACACGTATAATCCTGGTTGGAGAGATCATCCGACTTCGGGTATGGTCCAGGACCTAGCCAACAACAACCACAACAAGAACAAAGAAAGGTTCCAACAAAGAACAACCATTCCAACCACCTAACAAGTATCAACCTCCTCCCCCATGAGACAAGAACAAATGTCCTAATGCTCAACCACCACCTGTGAACAAGTCTTTGGACAATCTTTGGAGGAATTGATGAAACAGATGGCAACTACCAACCTGCAAATTCAGCAATTGACAACTTCCAATATGCAGTTTCAACAAAACGTAAATGCTTCAATTGCGGATTTGAAAACTCAAATGGGACAGTTGGCCACCACTGTGAATCATTTGCAGCAGCAAGGTTCTAGCAACATTCCTTCTCAAACTGTAGCTAATCCAATGGGGAATGTAAGTGCCATCACTTTGAGAAGTGGTAAGGAATTGCAGCCTAATGTTCAGGATCCTGAAAAATCACAACGAAATGAGGTAAAACAAATTTCCTCTTCCTTTTCCTTCAAATATACATTCAAAAAATCGACTTAGAAAAAGAATTATTGGAAACATTTAGGAAAGTAGAAGTTAACATCCCTTTGTTAGATGCTATTAAGCGAATTCCCAAGTATGCCAAATTTTTAAAAGAACTGTGCACACACAAAAGAAGATTTAAGGGTAATGAAAAGGTAAACTTGGGAAGGAATGTTTCTGCTCTTATTCAAAGCACACATATTTCTCCACTCCCTCAGTCTAACCTTCCACAAAAGTGCCAAGATCCTGAACTTTTACAAAGCCTTGCACAATTGGAGATCGCACTTTTGGGATGCCATGATAGACTTGGGAGCTTCCATTAATGTCATGCCTACTTCATCACAGTCATTGCAGATTGGTGAGCTAAAACCAACCTGAGTTGTTATCCACTTGCAAATAAGAGTCTTTGTTCATCCACGTGGAGTCCTAGAGGATGTATTAGTCCGAGTTAATGAATTAATTTTCCCCGCAGATTTTTACATTCTTGATATGCAGATAGATCACCTTCACCTACATTGATCCTAGGGCGACCATTTTTTATGACCGCAAGGACCAAGATTGATGTTCATTCAGTGCACACCGACCATGGAATTTGGAGATGATATTGTGAAGTTCAATATATTGGAGAGCATGAAACTACCACGAGGAGCACTGTTTTTCAATAGATTTGGTAGATGATTGTATAGATAGTTGCATAGATTTTGATTCTCAAATTGGTTTTGATTTCACCGATATTTCAACTCAATTCGACTTGGCTTGCTCTTCTTTGTCATGATGGAGATACCGTTTGTACTATATGTGCGAGATTAATACCGCCATTGCAGATGCAGGTTCTAACTTGCATGTTGCAGACCTTGGTCTTCGTGTTCTCGCATCTACGGATATCGCAAGAACCAAGCCAAAGATTACCTTCCATAGAAACGACCACCAAGCTTGAATTGAAGCCACGCCTCATCACTTGAAGTATGCTTACTTGGATGATGCTCGAAGCTTCCTCGTTATCATTGCCAAGACTTTGCAAGATGAGCAAGAGGAAAAACTGCCAACATTCCGAAAGTGCACAAGAAGGCCATTGGATGGACATTAGCCGATCTTCCCGAATTAATCCAGCCATTTGCATGCACCGAATACTACTAGAGGATGAGTCTAAACCTGTAAGACAACCACAAAGAAGACTCAATCCTACCATTCTGGAAGTAGTAAAGAAAGAAGTCATGAAATTACTTGCAGCTGGCATCATATACCCCATTTCAGACAGCAAATGGGTTTCACCTGTTCAAGTGGTCCCTAAGAAATCTGGCATAACTGTGGTGCAGAACAAGGACAACGAATTGGTCCCAACCAGAGTTACCAACAGTTGGAGAGTCTCAGATTGATTATAGAAGACTCAACCAAGCCACCCGAAAGGACCATTTTCCTCTTCCATTTATTGATCAAGTCTTAGAGAGGTTGGCAGGTAAATCACACTATTGCTTTCTAGATGGATTTTCTGGATACATGCAAATTCACATTGCTCCAGAAGACCAGCACAAGACCACCTTCACATGTCCATTTGGGACTTACGCTTACACTAGGATGCCCTTTGGGTTGTGGTAATGCACCGCACGTTCCAAAGATGCATGGTGAGTATTTTTTCTGACCTCTTAGAAAGTTGCATGGAGGTATTCATGGATGATTTCACTGTCTATGGTTCATCTTTTGACACATGTTTGGAAAGCCTATCTAAAGTTTTGAATAGATGTATTGAGACTAACTTAGTGCTGAATTTTGAAAAATGCCATTTTATGGTTAGTGAAGGTATAGTCTTAGGACATCTAGTTTCTAATAGAGGCATTGAGGTTGATAAGGCAAAGATAGATGTTATTACTGCCCTGCCTTACCCCGCTTCTGTGCGGGAAGTGCGTTCTTTTCTTGGACATGCAGGTTTTTACAGGAGATTCATTCAAAATTTCAAGAAGATTGCCCTGCCATTGTCCAAACTGCTTCAAAAGGATGCAGACTTCTCTTTTGACCAAACATGCAAGGAGGCTTTTGATGAATTGAAAAGAAGGCTCACCACAGCACCTATTGTGCAGGCACCAGATTGGGAGCTCCCTTTTGAGTTAATGTGTGATGCTTCCAACCTTGCAGTGGGAGCAGTTTTAGCTCAAAGAGTGGATAGATTGTCCCATGTCATTGCATATGCTTCTCGCACATTGGATGCTGCCCAAGCAAACTACACCACCACCGAAAAAGAGCTTTTTAGCAATTGTCTTTGCTTTAGATAAATTTCGTGCTTATTTGCTTGGCTCTAAGATCATTGTTTTCTCCGACCATGCAAAGACCAAATTTCTGAAAAAGGCCGATGCCAAACCCAGATTGATTAGATGGATGCTTCTTCTCCAGAATTTGATATAGAAATCGAGACAAGAGTGGTGCGTAAAACCTAGTTGCTGATCACTTGAGTAGGATTGAGGGTAACCTTGATCTTTTACCTATTAGAGATAATTTCCCTGAACATCTTATGCTTTTATACTCTTGTGATGTAGTACCTTGGTTTGCTAACATTGTAAATTACTTGGTTACATCTCTATACCTCCTAATGCATCTAAATCGCAAATTGAAACCGAAAAGTGATGCAAAATACTATGTATGGGATGACCCTTATTTGTGGAGGTTTTGCGGTGATAGAATAATTCGCAGATGTATTCCAAGCCATGAGATTCAATCACCCTCCGGTTACGCATGCATCACCAGGAGGGCACTATGGACCTCAAAGAACAGCCCGCAAAGTATTGGACGGTGGATTCTATTGGCCTACTATCTTCAAAGATGCATACAAGCTTTTCAAAGACTTGTGAGCAATGCCGTAGAGCTGGAATGGCCATCACTCAAAGGCATGAGATGCCCCAACAGCCCATCATTTGTCATTGTGAGGTATTTGATGTTTGGGGTATAGACTTCATGGGCCTTTCCTCGTATCCTCCGGCTATTCTTATAACTTATTAGCTCATGATTATGTGTCAAAGTGGGTTGAAGCCAAGGCCACCAGGACTAATGATTCCAAAGTTGTTGTGGATTTTGTTAGATCCAATATTTTTTGCAGGTTTGGTGTGCCTAAAGCCATCATCGTGATAGTGGAGCCATTTCTGCAACTTCAAACATTTAGTCTCTACTCCAAAAGTATGGGGTAGTGCATAGAGTGTCTACAGCTTATCATCCTCGACTAATGGTCAAGTCAAGTGTTCAATAGAGACATTAAACTCATATTGCGTAAGATGGTTCATCCAAATAGAAAGGATCGGAGTAAGCGAAATGGGATGCACTCGGGCTCATAAACGCCTATAGGACACCTATCGGCATGTCTCCATACAGGATGGTCTTTGGAAAAGGCTGTCATCTCGCCCGTAGAGATTGAGCATCGCTCATACTCGGGCTCAAAGAAGTGCAATCTGAATTTGACCAAGCCGGTGTACAGAGAAAGCTCCAACCGCAAGAACTTGAGGAGCCGCGCTTAGAGGCCTATGAGAACTCAAAAATCTACAAGGAGAAGGTCAAGAAGTACCATGACAAAATGATTTTAAGGAAAGAGTTCAAAGTAGGACAAAAAGTGCCGCTATTCAATTCTAGATTGAAACTCATTCTTTGTAAACTTCGCTCTCGATGGGATGGTCCTTTTGTTATTACTAATGTTTTTTCCCATGGTGCAAAAGAGAAATAAAAGATGAAGTTACCAAGAAGATTTGGAAGGTAAATGGACACCAACTCAAGGAATTCCATGAGAGTCCGGCGAAAAGAAGGCGAGGCGAGTTGTCCTCGTCGAACCTAGCCGGCCTGGATGTGCAAATATTTGGCCCTTGAGGAGTTCTCTCGTCCCCTTCTATCTTGAATTGTATTTGACCTCATTGATGCAATCTGTGATACATTAAGGGCAATGCATAGTTTAAGTGTGGGGGGGAATGCAGAATACCGCCGTGAATATTTTTCCCATGTTAATTCTCTCGTGAATACATTGTCGTTTTGTTTTGTTGTTATCTTTAGAACTTTTCATTGTGAAAATCTGTTAATTGTGATACACTTGTTAATGGGTTAGAGTCGCAAAGACGAATTCAAGGTGCAAGGGGGCGCGTTTTCTATTTCTCTACTGCGCCTCACCACCCAAATAAGTTGCGTCACAACGCAATTCACCGGGAAGCATGGAATCTTGAGCCGGTACCACCTACACAAAGCCATTCGAGTGGCCAAGGGAGTCTTCTAATTCTCTCTCGATTTTAATTTTGATGCATTCTTCATCGGGGACAATGTAGATTTTAAGTGGGGGGTTTAATGACTATCTTGTGAACTACTCTTTCTGCTTTTGTTTTTGTTTTGCCTATTTCACAAATATGTTTCAGCATTATTCTGTTTTGTCTATATGTTCTGTTTCGTTTCCTATATGTTCTCATATGTCTATAATTGAAAAGAAAAAAAAATAAAAAAAAAAAAAAAAAAAAAAAAAAAAAAATTATGATACAAAGGTGCATGTGAACCACACTTTTGCTTTGAAGTTATAGGTGTATAAGTTTTGAAAGTACAAATATTCTTAGTAGATGGATGTTCAATTCTCTTATGACCTATTATGTACCCTTGATTTGAAATTGACTGAAACTAAAGCTTGGATGATTTGTGATAGAAAACAACCTTGTGAGAATTTGAGCTTCATATGGTGGAACCATTTCTTCCACCTAGTTTCTTTCTTGTATGATTAACACTCATCTTGTTAGTTGCTCTGGATTTTTCCTTGACTCTTGTTGATATTTCTTGATCACATGCATTATTGATATGATTTAGGCGTATTTCTTCTTAAGCTACTAGCCAAATGAGCCCACCTTACATATTTTTCCCTTGATTCTTCCCCTTTGAGCCTCGTATACCCCTTTATTCAATTTTAAGCTCATTACAAGCTGAAAAATGGAAAACAATGATGTCCCCTAACCTTAGGGATTAAAGGAGCTTTGGAACCTGTTTTGGGAATAATTTCTAAATAAGTGTGGGGGTATAACCTTTAAACAAGCTTGGTATGTGAGTTGATGAATTGGCAAAAGAGCTATGAAAAGAGTAACAAACATGCAGAAAAATTATGTGCATATGTATATAGAAGGAAATGCACAGAGGAAAATACTATAAGCCACAAAGAATGAAATCTAGAAAAGAAAAAGAAAAAGTAAAAGAAAGCAGAAAAGGAAGGAAAAGGAACCAAAAGAAAAACAGATAAGCAAAAAGAAATAAAAATCCATGATGAAAATAAGTGGGAAACCAAAAGAGGTACATGCTAGGAGGGTAATTCTCATGCTTACTAGATTTATTCCCCATTGCTCCTCTTTTCTCTTGGTTATTAACCTAAATAACTTTTCTCTAATCCAACCTTAACCTTGGCCCCATTACAAGCCTAATAAAGACCTTTTGATCTTTAATTGCATGTGGTTCGGTTATTGAAGTTAGAGGCTTGTAAAAATCTGGTAGAGCTAGCTTGTATGATGTGTTTGAGTGAAATTATAAGCCTAAACACTTGAGAGCTTAGAGTAAACACCGACTTGTGAGGTTCTATCACTTTGAATTCATGCTTTAACTCATTTGTCAATTTGGTTGTTTTGGATATGCAATAGACTCATGGATTGTTGTTGATCTTGATATTCTGAAGTTTGTTCCTCTCTCTTTTTATGCGTCTGTGGTTCAACTGAAAGTGGTTCAGTTCACATAGCATCAACTTTTTAGTAAGTTTTGCCCCGAGTGCAAAAGAATAAGTGTGGGGGTATTTGATAATTCATTTTATATACATTTTCTTTACCTTGTTTTTGGTTCAATTAGCTTCTATACGTGTCATATATTGATAGTTTATCTTAGATATTGTGTTAGAGGTATATTTTAGTAGTAGTAGTAAATAATAGTTTAAATTCCATAAGTTCTTATGTTTGTATATGGATTCTTGTGCAAAGACACCTATAGCTTTGAGGATTGAAGAAGAGATTAGCAAAGAAGGATGGACCCAATTCAAGAACCTAGAGTGAACCATGGTGCAAGGAATCACCTGGAGCTGTCATGAGACGCCCGCGCACTAGGTGGCGCATTCCATGCCAACTTGCTGGAATTTTACGCCCGGCGCACTAGGTGGCGCAAACGATGCCAAGCCGCTGGAATTTTACGCCCGGCGCACGTGGTGGCGCAAATCCCGATAAAGAATGGAGTAGTTTCACTAAAATGGGCATAACTTCCTCCACAGATATCGTTTTGAGCTCTGGTTTGTTGCAAATGGAAGAGGATTGATAGGGCTACAACCCTCATGAAGACACGAAGAGTCAATTCGGACTGCATCTGGGCTGAAATTAGCCTTGAAGTGGACACATGCTACCAAGAATCACACTTCCGGGGGCGTTTCACGACGAAATGAGAATTTGCTACGCACGAAACAAACTAACAGAACTAAAGTTGCGTCTAAGAGCCCCGAGGAGTAAAGAAGAGATAGCAGCAGAAGTGGTTAAGCGCTAAAAAATGAAAGCTTGGAGTGAGAGCCTTCCGTCTGAGCATTCATGAGAGCCTTCCGTCCGAGCATTCATGAGAGCCTTCCGTCCGAGCATTCATGAGAGCCTTCCGTCCGAGCATTCATGGAACCCTTTCGTCGAGCCATTCGTTCGAGCTGGTTTCGTCCAAGAAACAAATGACGATTCCAACAGACGAAACATGCATAGAATGAGCACAAGATGAAGCATCATGGGAAGAAGAGTCAAAATTGCAAGCTAGGAATGCCCGAGTGGGAACTCAAGTTAATGAATAAAGGCCGGCGAATGCACCGACGGGATTCTCGTTAATTGGGGACACAGCTTCTTCACTTATAAAAAGGAGTCCCCAAGCGCCAAATAACAACTTTTCATACTTTTCATAATTCGGTTTTTTCCAGCTTTCGTGGAAGGTTGAGTTGTGCGATTACACAATTCTCTCTTCGTTCTTCTTCTTCTCTTCTCAATTCTTGAATCTCTTGTATTGAATCTTCTCGCACAAACCTTAAATATTTCGCAATTGAATTCAGTTCACGCTTTCTTACTTCTTCAATTTCTCGTTCCATCTACAATTACATGCAATTATTCTCGTTCTTCGTTGATTTAGGTCTTCTTCAATTGCAATTCACCTGCTCACTTCACATTTTACTATTCATATCTCTCTTATGCTTTTGTTCTCTTAAATTGAATTTAGTTCTTGAATTCTCGATTCCTCTACTCTTCAATTCTCGCATTAGATTCTTGATTCACCTTGCAATTACACGTTATAACTCTACTCTTGATTGTTTAGATTTTCTCTCCACGCTTTATGTTTCTACGCTTTGTTCCTTTACTGCAATTGTATTCCGCATGATTCACAGTTTCATTTTGCTTGAATTCTTGCTTCGATTTACATTTCTTTATTCTACTTTCAATTCCTAATTCTCTTTGCGATTTATGTTACATGTTCATTGTTCATTTTCTGCATTTATCATTTGTTGTTCAATTTACATTTCGCTGCTCTGTTATCAATTTCTGCTTCTACCTTTAGTTCTTTGTTTCATTTTGTAATTTCAACTCAGTTTAGTTTTACTGCATTAATTCATGAAAATCCCCCTCTCAATTGTGAATAATTCTGAATTGAATAGATGTATGTCTTCTGAGAGATGACCTAGGTTGATTCCTCTATATTACAAATTTAATTGGGGATAAATCTAGCTTTTGCTAACCGTTCGACAGCGGTTATCAATGTTGTGTGAGTAATCTAAAGGACCCAAATTATCAATAAGCTCTCCAAGTATGTTGAAAATCCGTCCTAGAGTTGCTCTGCCTACTGGAACACTTATGGGAGCTCCTGTGTCAATCACTTCCATTCCTCTCATTAAACCATCTGTCGCACTCATAGCTACACAGCTCTAACTCGATTATTTCCTAATAATTGTTGTACTTCACAAGTCACATTAATTTGTTGACCAACAGTATCTCAGCCCTTAACTACTAGAGCATTGTAAAAATCACCCAAACAAGCCTCATCATCCAATATAGCGAGAGTCATGCTTAATAGATACCCTATAATCACAACACATTATGCCCCTTAAAAATCGATAAAGTGGATGGCTTTTAATTGTAAAGCTCATGCTATCCTAAAAATGTGCCTATGTTTTCTCTCAACTCCCTCGTTTTGTTATGGTGTATGAATACACGAGGTTTGAAAAATAATCCCATGTTCATAAAAATAACATTTCATGCAAATGAATTTCATTCCATTATTACTCTTAAAAATCTTTACTAGTTGTCAAAATCTATTTTGATCAATGTGAAGAAATTCACGAGTGACTGTGAAACCCCTTTTTTACCATCAATCAAGAAAATCCACACAAACTAAGAATAATTATCCATAATGGCCATGAAATAAAATGCACCACATGTTGAAGCAATTCTATAAAGACTCCATAAATCACAATGAATTAATTCAAATACGTCAATAGTTGTATGTTCCATGATCATCAGGGAAGAGAATCCTAGTTGTCAGTGTCATAACTCAAGTTGATTTACTCTTGCAACTCTACCTGCTTACACTCTTTGAACTATTCAAAAGTAACATCCCTCCGTTCATCCACTCTAATCAACATCCTTAATATATGATCCTGCACAACACATAGTTTGTCAACAAACTTAACAATAAAATCCAAGTTATCCATTAGTTGCAAAAGAGGATATCGATTGCATTGAAGATATGGAACATAGAGAACATTATATAGCTTTGACCTTCTATCCAATAAGATAACTCGTTCTTTAGTTGTACTACTGCTTTACTCCTTCCTTAGTTGTACTAGTGTGTTATCCATTATGCATACCAACAAGAAGAGGTTAAATGTCACACGAGTCACACATGACTTCAAAATTCCATGTCATGTGATTCAATGCCACATTGTTTTGTGACTTTTGAGTCATTTCCTTCGCCATGACTAGCTTATATGTGTTAAGTATCTCCATTAGCCTATGTCATTACTCACCACACAACATCAGCTCCTTTTCCTTGGCATGCTCCTTCTTAAAGCTAGCCCACCACACAACATCAACTCCTTTTCCTTGGCATGCTCCTCCTTAAAGCTAGCCCAGCTCCTTTTCCTTGGCATGCTCCTCCTTAAAGCTAGCCCCTAAATGTACTTGATGGCATGAGGCTCTAATGCCATTAAACTTGATATGGTAGAGTTTGATTTCTCGTCTTTGTGGGTTTGGACCTAACTCAAAAAAGCTAGCTCATGAGGTCAGGGCTATCTCCCACTTATAAACTTTATTTTGGCTTTGTCTCTAACCAATGTGGGACTTGGAATTTTTTCCAAGACATCCATTGAACATCTTAATATATACATCAAGACTCTTACGTGATTGTTTTAAGGAAATTAACTACAAGGTTAGTTTCCTTAATTACATATATGTTAAACTAATTTCCCTAATTATATGTATCCACAAATATGTTATAGATATGTTGGATTTTAGTCTATAGAAATCAAACGCAAGTGTTAGGGAGTTTTCAATAACTCATGCATCATACTTAACCAATTGAACTAGACCTTAATAGATATGCTGGATTAATTTCTCCAATAATAAATATGCTTAAATGAGACAAATTAATTTTACAATTTACTTCCATGATTTTCTCTTTAGGAAATGTTTTGGTTTTACAATATTTTTAAAAAGAATTGAAGAGATGAAAAATATTTATTTTGGAAAACCAAAATAATTTGAACTAAGTAGATATTTAACTCTACCAAAAATTATTTAAACCAAACAATGAAAAAGTTATTATAATTTGAATATGTTTATATGCAAGAGTCTAGAACTATAGTTACAATCTCAGCTCAGGAGAATGACTAAATACTAGATTGAATACATTAACTATTGTGTTCATGGAAATGGATCGGTTTGCATTCCTATTGTTTATATGTTTTACTCAATTTATATATGAGTATTATTGTTGTTGCTCACTTTTAAGCAAGATATATTCTCCAACGCAACTAGGTGGAAGAGGCATGCGGACCAATCCTCGGCATTGCCCGTAAACCCTTGATGCGCGCCTTCCTCAAGAAGTATGTGTCCTAATGGACAAATGACATGTTTCAACCGTCTCATCTCACAACGGAGGAGGAATATGGAAGAAAAAGAAGAAAGAAAGCAAAAGAATGTTGTTGTCCAAAATCAACTACAGCAGCAACTCACTTAATCAATAGCAGAGGGTTGCTAAAGATAGAAGATATGATTATGCTATTATGTGGAGGGTGCCCTATTATAAAGTGAGAACAAGATTAATCTAGAGATCATTACTTGTGATGCAATAGACCACCTACCACACTATCACCCTAAAATCCATCCTAGCTTATTTAAATGTTACTCACTCCTTCAATTATCAACCACAAGCACCAATGTAAAGATAGCTTCCACAGCATGAGAAGAGTTTGAAGTTTAACTATCAATTCAAATCTTGGCTAATGCAATACCTTTTTAAAAAAAAAAAATACAATGCCAATAGAAAACAAGATTTATTTAACCTATTGGGGTTGATAATATTAATCAAAGAAAATAAATTTTACAAGGATAATAGCAACAAAGATTTATTTCACCTAACGGGGTTGATAATATTAATCACAAAATATGCCAGCAACACATTTTCTAAAACACCCTTTTGAACACACTATTATTGGTTGAAATTTATTGAAAACACAGTTTTGTAGGTCTCTGATAAGCCCATGAAACGTGTATAAACGGAAAAAAAAAAAGATTATGGGAAAGAAAGCAATGGTTAGTGAGCTTGATCAATTGGGCTTGGGCAGGGAAGAGAGAGAACAGAATGTGAAGGAGGAGAATAACAAATGAACTCGTGGCACGGTCTGAGTGGAGGAGAAGATACCGGGATCTCATACACAAGAGAGGGATATTTTTATTTTTGTTTTCGGGGGGGGGGGGGGGGGAGAACAGAAAAGGGAGGTGGAGAGAAAAAAGAAAGGGGTTGGCAAGGCTGATTGAAGGTGAGTGACCTTCATCAGGAAAGGAGGTTCAGGGAGTTTAGTTTCTATTCCATTCATTCTGTGGATCAATATATGGATCAAATATGAAATTCTGTACAGAATTTCATATCACACTCACCTTCATTTTCCCTATCTAAAGTCTAAACATTTTCTTTGTCCTGGCATTCTTTCCTTTCTATCTAATACCTAGCAAAGATTACAAAAAGCAAGAATATTGAGTTGTTATGAAAAAAAAAAAAGAAACTCCACCTCTACAATGTTTCTTAGTTCCGTCCAGAAGCATCACTTCCTGCAGTTTTGCGGTTCAAGTAACGGATGGCAGCATCCTCAACCCTGAAGATATTATAAACAAATTAAAAAATATTTTGACAAAAAATATTATAGAATATTGTTCCCCCTATATTATACATATATCAATTAAGGATTTTGGGGAGGGGGGGATACAGACTACTGGTTATCCATGTCATAACTTCTATTTTCTCTGTATGATAAATAATCTATGCACTATTTTCAGTGTGAGGCCCCACGGTGTTGTATTGTGATTTCCTATCAATGGCCACATAACAATGGACATCATCCATGACACATCAAAATCTGAAATGTCTAGGTTTTGACATGAACTATAAGGTGTCATGTTTGTCACATAAGTGTCTGATACTGATGCAGTTTCTTTTCTTAATTACAATTGCAAATATATTCAACTCCTAACTTTATCAAGTGAATACTCACATTCAGGTCATAACCATACCAAATATGTGCATTATGACTACATGCCTCACAACAAAAAGAGAAAAGTTAAAGCATCATCATACCATGGTTGCTTGTAAAATTTAGAACGCTGTTCCTTTTCAAAATTATGGCTGGCATCCCCTGCAACAAGTTTTAGATCCTTGCTCTGCGAAGCAATCAGAGTATCAATAAACTCTGCTGGAGACTGACTAAAGCTAAGAAAGAAAGCTCGTCTCCTACGGTGCTCCTGGATCTTCTTTAAGGAAGCACAAATCGCCTCATCATAAGCTTCAATCTCTTTTTGACTCTCAAAGCGGGCCAAGTATGTAGACTTATCCTTTTCCATTGGAAAAGGCACATCAACCTGTACATCGTAACATGCTGATACAGCTGGAGAATATCCAGAAAGCTTAATTTTATGCTCCAGACATATAGGCTTTGGTGGTGACAAATGCTGTGATAACTTCTGAGAAACCATGGTGAAATCCATCTTCTCTTCCCCAAACACCATTTGTAGAGAAGGATCACATATGAAGGATGAAGGGTCATTTGGGTTCAGTAACTTCCTGGACTTCACATAGTTAACAAGTGAAGATATTATTCTTGGGCGAGTCTCAACCTCAATCCCTAAAAGTTGAGACAGTTGTGATGAAACCATAAACTTCCCAGGTGTATAATTCATTTCTATTACAATCACAGCAGTGAATTCTTTGTTTCCTTTCCTCTTCACCTCAAAACCATCCTGTTGGGCAAGTGAACGTGCACTATCCCATACAATGACATGATTATCAGGATAAAGGCTTTGATCCAAGTGTATGGTAATTTTCTTGAAAAATGCAGAAAACTTCGGGTATGAAGGACTTGATCTCAGTGAAATTCCAGACATGGAATCCATACCATCTTCCAATATCCTTCCAGTTATCTTGAGAGACCATGAAGATTCATCAGCCTTTTTATTCTCAACATCAATTGTTGCATGATTTGAGAAGGTATTGAAAACATAAACACGAAGAGTTTTCCGCACATGGGGAGGGAGCCAAGCCTCCTGCATATCAACTACTTTCCTGGCCAAAGCAGCATCCACCTGAGCCTCAAATTCAAGCAATTGAGTATAAAGAGCAGACTCAGGCAAAAGCGCACACACCTTTTCTGGTGTTAGCTTCTTTTGGTTAGCAGCCGGGGATTCCTTGGTCTTAAAGGGCGCGAATTGGTTCGTTTTCAACGAACCCTGAGACCTCAATGGGGGCTTTGGCGTTGCTCTCTTGGAACTTCCAGTGGCCGGAGTTGATGTACCATTAGCGCTAGCAGTATGAGTATTTCCATTGTGCAGGTGAGCAAAAGGCGGAGTTTGAGGTTGTAGATGAGCACGAGCAGCCAGAGACTGCAACTGTTCCTGTGCAAACTGAGCTTGCGAAAACACCTGAGGATGGGGTTCTGCAAATTGAAAGAGACCAGGGAATTGGGTTTGAGGGTGTGACTGTGACTGTGACTGTGGCTGAGAGAATAAAGGATTTGAATGGTTCCACTGATGAATGGGGTTAGGGTGGTGTGGCTGTGACACCATTCCAGAACGACCAAACAAGGATGATCCAGCAACATTCTTGGATTGAGAATTCATTGTTATTGCTCCTTCTAAAATCTAAAGCAGAATCATAAATTCCTAATCACACACAAATTCAGTGAAACTGAAATTAAAAAAAAAAAAAAAAAAAAAAACAATCAGAACAATATTTATCAATTATCACAAGACTAAAACGAGACTCTCTGGGAACTCTGGGCGAAAAAAGAACGAATTTTTATGTGAAAAACATTAAGGAAGTTCAAAGAACAAAAACCCTAATCACGGAAATACAATGCATGAAATGAAGATGCAGGAATTGGAGCCGAAACCTGACAGAATTGAATTCGGATTCATTGAAGTTGAGGAATGCATAAATTATTGTAGTTTTTGCAAGAAAGAAAGAAGACAAAGAAAAGACAGAGAAGACGAAGAGGATATTCTTACTGAAAGCGTTGGTTTCGGAGTCTCGGAAATTGAAGCGAATGAATCAGTGCACGATTGCATGCTCAGTTTTCGCTCTCGTTTTTTCATCTTTTGTGCCCGAAGAAAGCGCTCTGGTCTTAGAATGCAACGTTGTCGTTTGAATTATTTTATTTTATTTCACTGCAATAACACACATGTTACACGTGAGAAGGCCTATTGTAAGAAAATTTGATATTGAGATTAAATGATATAATTAATATACAAATTAATAAGCCTCAAATTTATTTCCACAAATTTTAGCTAACGTGTTCGAATTAATTTATTTTAAAGATATGGTTATATCTAAATTTTAAGAAAGAAAATGAAAAATACTTTTATTTTTTAAATCAAATCAAAACATGTAAACCTCAAACCTCAAAAATATAAATCTTATTCCTTTAATACCACATTAAAATTTTATTTTAAGTATTTATATAAATATGACATTAATATTTTATTTAAATAAATTTTATTTTATATTATTTTATTACTTTAAACATTGTTATATGAACAATAATAATTAAAATAAAAAGATTTTTATGTTATTTAGATTTAAAACAATTTATGGAAATTTATTGAGAAATATTTATTAAGGATAGAAATTAAGAGATAAATTTTATTTATGATATATTTTATTAATATATATATATTATTATTGATGTATATTTGAATTTGAGTTTGATTTTTGTCTGTTGACAGAGTAAAAATATATTTTATTAACCAAATAAAAATATTATCACATAATTGTAAGGATAATTATGGTAAAATTTAACAATTTGCTTAATCATAGTTACTAGTATTGACTGGTACTCCTGAAACTGAAACATTTTTTTTTGTAAATATAAGAAATAAAATGTGTATCATTTTCAAATTTTTCTTATTCTTAACTAATCGTAAGGTCTATTAATAATATAGTCTCATTTTCCCATGAAAGTATGTGTATTTATTGAATGTGAACAAAATAATGTATACTTATTAGTTAAAAAAAATATCTTCTAAAAAATAGTTATTCTTAAATCATTTATTGTTAAGGATAATCTTAAAAAAATAGAAATTTGTGACAAATTAATCTATCTAACCATTTCTATTTCTCTTGATAAATTATATGTTTATTTGAGAAGGTAGTCTAATGCAATGTTATAGTACTCCTTGGATTTTTATATTTGTTTTGTATATTTCTTATATTTTTAATACATTTATAAAGTAATTTTAAATATTAACATGCTGTTAGTAGAATCAGACTCGGTATGTTATGCTGCACTTAATCCTAGCCAAAAGGCTGAGAAAGCCAGAAAGGTATCCTCGGTATCTTATGCTTAATCAACTTTTTTTTTTCGTAAGAATATCTATTTTAGTTTTGATTTTTTATAAATTATTTTTTAAACTTTTACTCTTTATTTTCTTAAAAAAAAAATTCATTTCCAATTAAGATTATTTATTAAATAATGAATTGGCGTCAGTGGTGTATGTAATTGTCTTGTTATAATTCATGTTATTTATTCAATATTTTTAATTTAATAATAATTTTTAAAAATTAAATAATAAATTTAAGTATTAACATAAAAGTTTTGTTAGCCAATTAATCATTTAACGAACCATTTGATGATAAGGATGCTTAAAAAAATTTAATGAAAACTAAAAATTAAAAAAT
The DNA here is from genome assembly GCA_026586105.1 of Hylodesmum podocarpum. Taxonomy (NCBI): domain Eukaryota; kingdom Viridiplantae; phylum Streptophyta; class Magnoliopsida; order Fabales; family Fabaceae; genus Hylodesmum; species Hylodesmum podocarpum. The sequence goes on along the minus strand of JALJEV010000623.1, from coordinate 15,103,883 downwards.
AAATTTAAAATGATCAAAATCAAAATAAAGTATCTCAGAATGTTGGAATCATTTAAATAAAAATGATTGCGAGAGAGAATTTCCTGGGAAAATAAAGAATTACGTTTTTTAGATATATATTTGAAATGTATTATAGCAAATGGTTATTTGGATTTTTGACGTCTTTGGTTATTAGAAAAAGTAATCGTGTAAAATATCGGACACCTTCATTATAAAAAGTGAAAACATTAGAGGTGAAACTTGTTCACCACATGTGAACCTTAGTGTTTCCTACCACAGCTGGTAAAAGAGATAAGGAAAATAAAACTGAAAGAAACGAAAGTAAGGAGATTAAAAATGAAAATGAGGGAGAGTGAAACAAAGAGATATTGAAAGGGAGAGTGAATTTGGGAGAGGGAAAATGCTGAAAGTCTTGTTAAATTTTTTAAAATCCTCTTTTCTTCGCTTCCACCTCTTGTATTTTCTGTGTGTTAATTTCACTCTCTCTTTCAATCTTCCTCTTAATTCTTGAGTTTACTCTCTTTCACTTTTATTTTCACTTTCAACCTCCCTTGAGTTTCATTTTCACTTTCTCTTTTATGGACAAGTTTGGCCTTTAACATAATTACTTTGAACGCCTAGCCGCAACTGCTTTCACTTTTTCGTATAAGGAAAACGTTTATCCTCTGATGAGGCGATTACTTTTTCTAATTACGAAGACATCAAGAATCCGACACTTTTACTTAAAGTGACACTCTACTGTAATATATTTTAAAGCAACCTCAAAAACATAATTTGATTACATGAGTGTACAGCGGTGAGAATTCTATATTTATATCATTATTATCGAAATAAAAAGTAATTTATAGATAATTAATTAAAAAACCATAATAAATGCTCCTGCAAGAACCAACATTCTTATTTCGTGGGAACACCTCCGATCCAAGTTGCTGATGCATGACTGATGCATCTCTATTCTCTAGAAACACCTCCCCATATTGCAGAAAATTGAAGTCATCCACATAACACTTCATCCACTCATTTGGGGACATCTCTATTGCCTTGTATTCCAATGGCATAAACAATCAAGGAAGTGATCATCAAACCTTCTAATAAAGTTGATGCCTCCTTCACGTGAAAACTTTCTTCATCTTCCCATTCTTTCTATAAGGGAGCGGAAATGTACAAATCAAAACTATTTTCCCCTCAACTCTTTTAAGCTATTTGACAATGTTTCCAATAAAGAGCACAAGAAACATGAGATGTGTTTATTTGTTCATGTGTGGCCATCAACCGGCCACAACTTTTGTAGTGTGAGGCTATGACGAAGTCTTAATAATATGATTTATATATGTACCATACTGGAAACCATTTAGCTTGAAGCCATGATGAAAGAATTTACTGAAGATGCTCTCAAATTTAAGATGGATGACACTTTTTGTATCCGTTGACCACGTGTTGTAGCTTTAAAAAAACAGTATTTGGTTCATCATTACAAGTTTTGTGCTTCTATTGTTTGTAGCTTAGAGTTGTTACTATCGATATACTTTCTTTATGTTGCTGCTCAGTAGTGAGTTGCTTTCTTTATGTTGCTGCTCAGTAGTGAGTTGCATGATTTTGACGATGACAACGTAAAAAAAGGTTGGACGGGTTGTTGAAAACAAGCAGGGTTCAACTGAAAAGCCATGTCATTTGAAAACATTCTTGATACTACGAACAGCATTGTCCTCATGGTCAGAAAAAAATGTGTAGCTAGCTTAGGACAGATTAAAGCTCCGTGCTTTGCAGGAACTCTGGAAATGGAACAATGAACATAGAGCAGTGGTAGTTTATGAGAGTAAAATATTATTGTCCAAAGCTATATTAATTGCAAATAAATCAATCATTTTGTCCATCATCGCAGTTTAATTAAAAGTTTTTTTTTTTCTTTACAGATGACATGTTCTTGGGGCAAAGATCAAATTACCTAGTCAAGAATACAACTTCGCTTTTAGGATTTAATTTGATCAATAATATACCTTCAATGACAGTATGCCACTCGGCTTACGAAATTGAACAAAACAAACGATCATCTGCAACTAAAACTTCAGGAAAAACAAACATACAACACACATAAAAGGCTTTTATTAAAGCCTAAAATGATTACTATCCAAATAATCCGATGACATCACAAAGACAGACCCGATAAATAAAAATAACAAGCAGGTTTCTAAAAACAAAAACTCTCAATTCATGGTAGTCTAAAACTTGCGATTCCCTCTCGTTGCCATGATCTCCATGCCCCACGATTATAGATTCTGCAACAGAAGTTATGAAATAGCATTATAGCAAGATGCAAAACCAAATAATAAATATATGGATCTTATCACCAAATACAAGACCAAACTTGGAGATTATTAAGAATATATAAAGCCGTCCAAAAATACTTACAAATTTTATTGAAGGCTACAATGTCACAACTCTGGACATATTCATTGATGGGCTCAACTGTGAGGCGTTCCTCAATAAGAGTGTCCACAGAAACTAGGTCATCCACAATAGTAAGCATAATTTGCAATTTCTTGATACCGTACCCAACAGGAACAAGTTTGGCTACAACACAAATAATCTAATATCAGAATCCCAAAGAAGGAATAGCCATGTAAAACAAAAGTATGTAATGCAAACACAATGACAAAGGAAGGAGCAAAGCCTCTCCAAATCAAGGGGCAGTGATTTACATTCTTAACAATGACATAGCAAATACAGTAAATCAAATCTTGTAAATCAACTATTTTATGAGGTAGATCAGAATTAAAACAGATAACAAAGCAAGACATGTACAAATATCAATAATAACCAAGGCCAAAAATATACAAAATAAAAATAACATACATGCACCCCAAAGCAGCCCTTCCATTTCAACAGATCGCACTGATTCTTCTAGCTTCTTCATGTCAGTTTCATCATCCCATGGTTTCACATCCATTAGAACAGATGATTTTCCAGCTGAGAATGGAATCATCAGAAAACCAACGGTGTCACAAAGTGGTATAACCAGGGAAGGAGCAGGCTAAAGTTCAAAGATAATTAATGACAAGAAAGAAATTTACACTCTTTCTTCTTAGAAGATGCCTTCACTGCAGCTGCGCGTTCCTCGGCTGCCTTCTTCTCTTCCTCTGTCTCCTCACCAAACAAATCCACATCATCATCATCATCTTCATCAGCAGCAGCAGCCTGAAGATCATGTTACATTCATTCAAAGGTCAATCATCAAATAGACTAAAGGCACTAAGAAACTGAAAAGAAAATGTTAAACCAGCCAAATTCAAATATCATTAAGAAACTACTTGCCTTTGTGTCAGCAGCCGGGGGAGTTGCAACAGGCTCAGCAACAAGAGAACCCTTAACAGTCACACCAGATCCCTCACCAGTAACACCACTGTAGACACAAAATTTGCATAATTAATATAACCAGATCACTCAAAGTAACAAAACCATCATACTATACTACTAGCCCAACATGAACTATACCGTGTTGAATTATTCATTGATTCATTCATTAAATTACTTATTATGTATAATTCACATTAAATTAAGGGAAGCAAACTTACGAGATTCTCAACAAAGCATCAATGTGCTTATACCACCGAGACACATTCACATATTCATCTGATGGAGCAGATGACAAAGCAGCATAGACAGTAAGATCGTCCTTTGAAGCTTGGTACCTGAAAATTACATGCAAATGAAAAAAGCATGAAAAACAAGGATTTTAAAAAGAAAATACAAACGAAGAAGCATAAATCAGTGACATACCCGGTGATATAACTACGTGAAAGAAGGTACTCATTGAGCTTCTTCAACCCAGTGGAAGAGCTAAGGTCGTACAAAGTGACTGCCATGCTTGCTATATGCGTGTTAATTCTTCTGCAAAATATACATAACATCACTAACATGGATTACAATAGCAGCAATAGTATTATCAAAAAGGAGTAACAAATATCGGATTTTGATCGGAACCCAATAGCAGAATGTTTGAAACTGGGAAGTTAAAGGAAAAAGAAATGAAACCCCAAATAGTTGTAAATTAGATAAGAGAATTCAGCAAATGAGAGAGAAAAACGCTGCGATTGGCGTAGGAATTGAGAATAGAGATTGCAAAGGAAGAGATCGTGGATCGAAGAACTTCACTTACCAGTGAGAGAAAAGCAAACGAAGGCAGTGAGAAACGGAGAAGGCAAGAGTGATAGAAAGTAGGTCTCTTTTTATTGGATTGACATCGAAACCCTAACCCTAATTCGCAATTGGGTTTAATTTTTCTAGTTGATACCCAAAATGGCCCATTAACGCAGGACCTATTTTTCTCACATTACTGTCCATAAATCATATTTCCTCTCCTTTTATTTTTTTTTTATTTAATATTTTTTTCTCATTTTTATTTTATTCTGTTTTATTTTACGATTTATTTTAAATTTGGTAAAAAAATTAGATAAGTTAGATCTCGAATAATTTCTTTCATTCATTGCATTTGACTTTGCTTGATGCTTAATTTAGTTGTGATATTTTGATAATGTCACAATTTGAACTTTTGTATTTTTAATTACAAGTGAATTAGGATAAATAATATATTTCGTCTTTTTATTATCTTTTATATATATATAGATAAGATAAATTTATATTTTTTTATATTCTTTATTTTTTCTCTTAATTCATTGATTATAATAAATTGACTAATTACTTGTAATAGTTGACTAATCTTTCATTGTTAAAATGTTTATTCGGCAATGTCTATTTGGCAAAAGAAAATCTTTTAGAGCATCGTCATACTCTTAGGTATTATTTAACACCGTATATGTTGTGAAACTTTCATATTTTTTCATATTTAATATATTTTTTATTTTTAATTAATCACATCATAATTCATTAACAATCACATAAACGAAATATGAAATTCCATCAATAAATCAGATGTGGCTTACTACATACATCATCTCGTCCCATAGTTGTTAACATACATCTGATCCGTGCATGTCTCGGTAATACTCGTGCATTGTATATCAAAGGTCATTACAACATAATCACAACATTTTTTTTTGCATACTTATAGTCTTTTATAACTAGGTTTTGTCTCTCTTCAATGACATCACTCTATTGTAGAAATTTTATGATTTGCTCTTGTTCCTTTATAATCATAATTCATAAATGGATACCACAATTCCAATAGCTTAGAATAATTATCAAGTGTTTCAAAGCTAAAATAAGGGAGAAAAGAGTAACAAAGGATTTTGTGGTATCTCGTATGAGATAGAAACTCATCTTAGATGAGGTCTTAGAATGGTCATTAAGCCTCTACCACTTCATCTCACATGATATGGAACTCATCTCACATGAGACGGGCTACAGAATGGTCCTAAGCCCCCTTAGCACTACATCTCGCATGAGACAGAACTCATCATGCGCGAGATAAAACTTATCTCACGCGAGACAATGTGATATGTCATCGTCGATTTGAGTTCGTTTTACTCGAAACTTCTTATCATTATTTATAAAATCAAAATAATCTCAAAACATGAATTCAAATTTTAAAATAATGGCTAGAATCAAGGTGGGAAAATTGCACAAAGCAGAACAGCATTTTCGTGTAAAACTTTAGCTTACACAAAAATCATTATAACATTCTCATTTTAACACCGAATTGCATGAAATCAATTCCTAATGTTTAAGCATCTCTAAAGCTATCATTTCAAACATTAATTACAATTTTACAACCTCTGAAGGAGTGCAGTTATAACAAGGAGGTTACAATAATCACAATTGGCTCTAAAATACAGTAACCTACTACGATATGTGTATTATAACTTTGCCCATTGGAGTTAATTTTAGTTGAAACTAATTCTCAACTTTTATGTACCCAATATTTTTTAAAACATGTTTTCGTTGTATCAAGGCAATGTTTGAAAAGGGAGTGCATCAAATAAAACAGGTTTTCTATTTTCCATACTTTAAATAGTTATTTAACTTTTTACCAAATTAGAAAAACAAGGCATACAACAAAATTTTTTGCAACTTCATTACCAAAATACATTTAAGGTATATTATCACTAGCGTATAACATAACATTCCCACAAACACACACACATTTATACATATTGACAATAAATTCCCAGACTTTACTCATGAATACATTTATTATTTCCTCAACTTACACATGTCATACCTTTTCACATATCATCAAAATTCCCAGACTTGTACAAGAAAATAGTCCACATTTTCGCAATTCACATACACCACTCATTTACACATGTCAACAAGAAGTCTAGCTCTACACACATAATCATTCAACCATTTTTATTGCTTACATATACCATACATTTCTCATGTTAGTGGAATTTCCAAATTGTACCCGAAAGCATTCATCCATTTTCCATAATTCACACGCATATATTCATTTGCACAAATCAACAATAATTTAGACTTTACATGAGAATTCATCCATCCATTTCCATAAACTCATACACAATATACATTTGCACAAATCAACAAATAAATTCAAAATTTACACAAGAGATCATTCATTCATTTCCACAAACACACATAGAGTATACATTTTCACAAATCAACAAAGACATTTAGACTTTACATAAGAAATCATCCAGCCATTACCACAAACTCACACACCTTAAGCCTTAGTTTAACCCATTAAAGCTTGGTTTAAGTCTTATTATTAGAGTAACCATGTTTAGTCTTAAAGCTCATTCATTTAGATTTAAGTTCATCATTTTCAAGCATCCAAGTTTAGGTTCATCATTTTCAAGAGTCCAAGTTTAGGTTCATCATGTTGTAAGTCCATCTCTATGATTTTGCAAGAGTCCCATGAGTAAAGGTCACAAATTCCACAATTTTGAGAGTTTGGGTTCGTTTACGATATTCTCTTTTGGTGTTTAAGTTAGTACGTTTACATTATCCATTTTATAGTAGAAATCAAACACAAGGATTTAAGCCAGTACACTTGGGTTTTAGATTCCGCGATGAAAAGAGAAGAAGAAGAAACAACACAAAGGCAAGTTATGAAATTCACCCTTGAAACAAGAACTCCTCATACCTCAGTAATGGTGTTCTTGGGTTGGTGTTTAAGAGTGTGACTAGCCTCCTAGCTTGAGAGTAAACCCCTTCCAGATGCGGTGGGTGGCGTTGTGACAACATGCTGGCAACGACATGCAGCAAGAGTGGAAGAAAAGAGAAAGAAGAAAGGTAATGGTTGGACAAGAAAATAGTGAAGAAAGGAATGAAAAGTCGTATAGGAAATGTGGACAAATTTGAATATGAAAGAAAATGAAATGTGAGTGTGGGAACACCCTTAGGGTTATAGACCTCGAAATTCATATTTGTTTTCTAAAAGGGTCCACATGTAGGAGTGTGGGGCTCATTTTGCCCTCAGGATTTTGAATCCTACTATTTAAGTTCCCCGAGTCTTAGAGATCTCGTGACACTGTGTTTTATGTTTTAAGGATATATGTTCATTATTTCTCCCATTATTTTTTAATTCATGAGTTTAATTTTAATTATATAATTAAAGTATTAACTTTCTACACTATTCATAATAATGTTATTAATGAGTTGACTTTTCTACTTATCTTTGACTTCTCTAAACTAATGAATTTGTTTTCATTAATCACTCCAAGTTATGTAGATGATTCAAATGAAATAGTGGACTCAAAAGGTTCCAAAATTGCTAAGGGCACAATATTGGATGTAGGGGGTTTAGCCAAAGAAATTGGAGATGCATACACTAGAGAGGATTCTTTAACCATAGCTTCTGGTGAAGGTGGCAATGGAAGAGCAGGGAACATGAGAAAAGGCTAGGGTGACTCGTGAACTTCAAAGTACTTGAGTTCATAAACAAGTTTGCCCAAAGATAAATTAATTAAAGGACCATGAACCTCAACCATCGAGTCATCAAGATTGAAAATATTCATAGAGCCTTATTCAAAAATGACTTCATGGAAATCAATGTTTGCAATAAGTTTGCTAAAAATGAAGCCATAGTACTCCTTCGCCTGGAAAGTCTTGAACATATGGTGTATGAATGCCTAGATGTATGAATGCCTAGATGAAGGTATTCGTTCTCATCAAATGCTTTTATTGAGAACATGACTAAGGAATCAAATAATGGTATACCCTGCAAGGTTTAGTGGACGAATCTCCTTTAAGAGTAGGTATAAAATGTTTGTCTTTATCTGATAGGCCACTGGCTCTAGTGATTTTACAACACTTTGCCAAATGTTTCTTACAAACCATGGAAACATGATCTCCATGAAATAATGACAATTTGGAGATACAAAGGATATGAGTAAAATCTACCTCATGTTGGAAATATACCTTTCTTTAGTAGGCATACATTCTAAGTGCTTTGGATAATTTGCGTAGAGTGTCTTTCTTTTATTAAGATCAATAATAGGAAGCTTGAGACAAATTGCATCAAGCTGAATCTTTATTTAAGTTTTCTTGGTGATGCAAAGAGAGGGAGGAGCAGACAACCAATTCCTGAAAAGTAGATACTTGGTTACCTTGGCAACAAGGTCAAGATCTATAACTTTAGGGAAAAAGCTAGGTTTATCTGGAAGTATTAGACATAATTTATTTTTACTCTTGATTAGAAGATGATGGAAGACCATCTCCAAGCATGAGAATTACAAGAGCAATGTAAAGAAGAATTGAAGCTCAAGTTGAAGAAGAGTTGACCAAGTCAAATTCAAAGTCAAAAGTCAACTTTTCAAAGTCAACAACTTGGACTCATGAAGCCTTGTAATTTTCTAAGTATTTTGTAAATAGTTTTAACTTTAATTCTGTAAAGCTTGGAACCTTAAGCTTACATGTAATTTTCGGCCAAACATATTTGGACCTTAGGTTGACATCTAAATTTTGGTCAAAGCCTTTTATGATGGGCCTAAGTGCTCTTATGATCTAATTAAGCAAATGGATTACACTATTCAAAGAGAGAGTGAACGGAAAAGGAGAGAGAGTGAGTGAAATTTCCACTAACTTGATTTATATCTCCACCACTTGATTAATTCATAATCAATGGTGTAAATTTAAATCAATCTTCTAAGATTGGATCTCTCATTCAAGAAGAAATTCTAACCTTAAGATTACTTCTAATCCAAGACATAAAATTCCATCTTGCTTCTCCCATGATCATCACACTTAAGATGGATTATAAGTTGAACTATCCTAGGGGCTTCTTCATAGATACCTTGAATCTTATCATAGATTCATGCATCCAAGTTGCAGTTCATCATCGAGCTTATTGAATTCACCATTCATGGCGCTCCCATCTTCTTAATCTTCTCCATTTTATCTTTTCTTCTACCTTTGAGTGAAACCGTGAGCTTCGCCATTTATTCCACAAGTTTTCATGCTTAATCCCTTGGTTTCCAAGTTGATTCAAGAGTGATTGAAATTGGTGAATGAAGATTTGAGCACACATTGCATAAGCCGTGAAGATCACCATAATTGTTTCATGGGTTTGCTTCAGAAGAGGAAGTGATGGAGCAGGTGGCAAACCAATGACACTTCTTCTTCTACTTACATTCTTTTTGTTAGGGATGATAATTTGTGAAGCACCAAATGAATTTCTACATACAATAAGAGTCCCCAAAAGGATTGGACGAATCATCTCTTTATCATAGACTTTGAAATGTAGAGGTTGTAAAGTAAGTCTGAAACTAGTAAAGCCTGCACCACTATCCAATCACCATGATATGTACTAATCGTGTCAAGACGTGAAAATTCTTCCCAATGAAAATGGGTTGGTTCTTCATTATTTACACCAGTAGTAGTATCTTCATCATCATAATCTACACTATACTTAATGAAGAGGAGGTGTTATTTCTTTTACAATCAACCTAACTTTTTGCTTTGTTCAAGAATACATACTTAGGAAGAAGAAGAAAGAGACCAATGACACATTTTCGTCTTTGTGCATGCGTCTCTGTTGATTTGTCGTGATCAACAATAATGATTAACAATAATATCATTTCCTCCAACATGTTTTATTGTGTATTTGAGGTAAAAAAAACATGATGTCTATATACAGTTAAAGGTAGTGATGGAGGACCATCTCCGAAAGCCCAACGACTCTCCAACTCAAAGCTAAAAGAGGAGGTCAATGCTCAAATCAAAGTCAAAGAAGAAGGAGGACCTTACTCTTTTAAATTAGGTTTGAATAAAATTCGCTGTTATTTTTGCTGCCTGATAAGGTTTAGTGTTTAGGGAATAACTCGAGCTACACAACTCCAATTTAGTTCGTCTTGGTGTCTTTATAAAGCTTACTTAAAGGGATACAAAAAGCTATGAAAACATCAAAGCCCAATTCGGACTAAATCTAGGAGGAAATGGAGCTTAAAGTTAACGTTTGGATACTGTCACGATGTTTCAGCGAGGTGCTGACCTAGTTCAGTATTTCGAGCATAACTTGGGCTACACAACTCCAATTACGTTCGTCTTGGTGGCATTTTAAATCTAACTTAAAGGGCTTCAAATGCTATGAAGACACCAAAGTCCAGTTCGAACTGCATCTATGACAGAGCTTGAAGTTAACGTTTGGAAGCTTCTAGGATTTTCCAGCGAATTAATTAAGTGTTTAGGCCTATTAGTTTCTTTCAATTGTGTATTTGTTTTAAGATTTGAATTTGGGCCTTGTAATTGTAAAGTGTGTTCAGCCTAGGGTGCCTCTCATCTCACCATTGATTACTCATTTCATCCTAGGGTGGAGAACATTTCAGATTTCTAACCTTAGGCTCATTGCACTTTCATTAAGTTAGTCAACTTTCTCATTGTACTCACTTTGGTTAATATATGAAATAGAGAATTTCTAAGACTTGTGTCTTGAGAAAAGGAGAGAGCTCTCCAAGGGTTTCTTTCAAGAACCTTGAATCTTATCATGAATCCATATCCAAGTGGCGATTCTCCAACTAAACTTATTGGGTATTTCATCCATGGGGCTTCCCACACCTCTTCCTTCTTCCATTTTTGTTATTTCTTCTTCTTTGTCCTAAACCGTGAGTTCTAGTGTTAATTTTGTAAGCTACTTCAAATCAATTGAGTGTTGAATGATTGGTGAATGAAGATTGGGGCAACCCCTTTGCTTATCCATGAAGATCCCTTACAAGTTTCTCATGGATTTGCATCAGGTAGTGTTTGACCAGGAACGTTTATGGTAAATATAATGTGCAGAGGAGGTGAAATAGGTATCACCAGTTTTAGTGTAGGTAGTCTGGATAATATCCAGTCAAACTCAGGTAGAGTTTGGGTGAGAATGTCATGGGTGAAATTTCATTGGGTCCCTTAGTCTTGTGTTTGGGTGGTTTGGTAGAGAAGATTGAGGTTGTTGATGTGTTTGGGATTTTGATGATTATTGTTATTGTTGTTGTTTCTTGGTTTGTCTGGGATTGGGAGGAAGAAAAGATGTTCGGACGAAAGAGGAAACAAAAGTACTTAAAGTAATTAGTGGACATTGTCTCTTTTTATGGACGGTGGAAAGTTGATGGAAGTCAAACCCAAACTCCTACAACTACAAGGATAACAAGAACCGTGCTTAAAAGAATGGAAGAAGTTGAGAGACAAATGCAAAGTTAGAGTTAAGTGTTTTTTCATGCTTTAAACCAACGTCTTGTAACCTTTTAATATATGTAAATAGCTTGTAAATATTACTTGTAATACTTGTATGAGTTTCGGCCAAGATGTGAGAAACTTCAAAAAGAAATTGAATTAGGAAATTTGGATCATCTGAGGACCTTCAAACAATTTTAGAATGGACATTTGGACTTGTTAGGATGAGTTATGTGTTGACTTGAAACCTTAGGCAAGTAAATGAAACTCTTTGAGTAAAAGGATAAGTGCAATAAGTGATTGATTTTACTTTAAGGGTTTTGATAGTTGACTTTTAATTCTAGAGAATTTTGAACTCAAATGATCCTCCCTTATATAGTTAAGAATAAATATACTGAACTTAGTGGAACTATTGGTTTGGTTAGAGAATCCTTTGTATGTAGTTTCTATATGTTTTGGGATTGATAAATTTTCCTAGGTGCCATTTCTCGCTCAGCTGAATTACACGACACAAGTAAAATTCACCTGAGCATCATTTCCCGCCCAAGTGGATGAGGTGCCATGAGCAAAATTTGTCTAGGCGGAAAACTCTAGTGTTTTAATTTTTTGTTTATTGTGGTTGTGTGTTTGATAATTAATTCCTTTTCAATTATCATCTCCTTTCTATTGCCAAGAGCATATTTTACGAATAAAAATGATGAGTTATGGGTTAGTGGAGATTATGATTGATTGTTAGGGATCAAGTTGCATTATTTAAATGACTTAGAGGATTATGATGGTCATTATTTTTGGAAATTGTGATGGTGTATGCTCACTATGTGGAGATAGTTGAGTTGCCCAATTTGATATATGTTCATGGGACATGGATGTGTGTTTGTCAAAATTTGAGAAGAACATCGTAATTGCTCATTAAGAATGCTTGTGAAAATGAGAATGAAATGGAATTAGGACAGTTGGTCTCTAATTAGACTCTTGAGATATAGATGTACTAGGACTTGGAGGGTTGTCATTTGGTGGGGAAAGCTACTGCTATGGTCAATCACCATGACTGGGTAGTGAGTCTCGTTGCAATACTACTGACCCTGATTGTAATTATCTAGTGTTCTATAGTGAAAGTGTTCGAGGACACATATACTCCTAAACATTACTCTATAGTTTTGATGGTATAACTTAGTATCGTTGAGTAAAGTGAGCTTTCATGCATCATTTTGGGTTATGCACATCATAATGTGAATTTATGTTTATATGACTCATTTAATTATATGCTTATGTTATCTATTTATCCTTGTACTTGTTTTATTTACTAACCTTTTCATGTCTTGTGTGTTTGACACCTACTATGACCTTCAGATGTTTGGGTGAACAAATAACAAACATGTTTAGTTGGTGTTGAGATATTAATAATGAATGCTTTAAATTGAAGCATTCCTCTTTTTGTGAAGATCCTATTTAGTTCTTATTTTATGTTTTGGTTGTATCTTATGCCTAGAGTAGACAAGATTTTAATGTTTTTATGTTTCAATTTCAAGAATAGTGAACATATATAACTATTATCAAATGTATGGCCTATTTATAACTTGATATTAATGCATTATTCCCATCATATTCCTTATGTGTGACGATTGTCTCATATTTTTATTAATCAAAATAAATGAAATTTTGGAAAATTAAAGTGAATTTCAAATTAAATGTTAGATAATGTGACACTAGATTAGGGTGTTATAGTTTCATTAACATTCTTAGGTTATATCCTATAAATGAGAACAACTTGACTAGTTTGATAAGATCTTCTTGTCCTAACTGGGTCCTATGGACTACCAATAACTTATTTGTTTCAATGATATTTCTTCATTCACCAAATTCATCCAACATGTTCTCTTATTTTTTCGTATGATGTATTTTATGCCTTCTTTTTTATATTATTTTCAATCTTTATAACTGCAAAAGAATCTTGTAGCTCTCATAATTCTTTATCAGACTTATTATCATTAAATTTAACATGGATTATCTTTTCAAGTGTCAAGGTTCTTAAATTAAACACTTTATATGTCGATGTTTCTAAATAGCTTAACAAAATTCCATTATCACACTTAGAGTCAAACTTTCTAAGATTATCTTTAATGTTAAGAATAAAACATTATTATTCAAAGGAATGAAAATGTGGTATATTCGATTTTTCGTTCCTTTTATAATTCATAAGAAGTCTTATTTAATAAATGTCTTAAATATATTATGTTTTGAAAATAACATGTAGTATTCACTACTTCTGCCTATAGATGTCTTAGAGTTGAATTCTCTTTTAACATGATTTTGACCATTTCTTGTAATGACATGTTCTTTCTTTCCACTACACCATTTTATTGTAGTGTTCTTGGAATAGAGAAATTGTGGAGAATTGTGCTCCCCTATGTAACCTTTGAAAACTTTCATTTTCAAATTTACTCATAATCATTTCTAATAGAAATAATGCATAATCCTTTTTCTTTTTAAACTCAATGTCTAGTAAAGAACTTCCACAGTTTAACAATACATCTAATAACTGCAAATGAACATTAGACAACTTGGAATAACTTAGTGGTTCATTCCATCACTGCGGATAATCACTAAACAACTTAGAATAACTTAATGGTTCATCCAATCATTGCAAATAACCACTAGACAACTTGGAATAACTTAGTGGTTCATCTAATCACTACAAATGACCACTAGACAACTTAGAATAACTGAGTGGTTCGTCCAATCACTACAAATGACTACTAGACAACTTGAAATAACTTAGAGGTTCACGCAATCACTACAAATGACTACTAGACAACTCAGACTAACTTAATGGTTCATCCAATCGCTACAAATGACCGCCAGTACACAAGAACACCATTTTCAGAAACTAAAATAGTTCCATTTATAAAATCAAATGCAACACCCATCATAATATTATTCTATTCTCAATTAAGTCCAAAAGGAATAAAAGATTTAACATAAGTAATTATTTTATAAATGAAAACATATAAATTAAACTTCCTTTACCCTTTTCAATTCACTTAATTTCTTTTCTAGGTTTTTCCTCAATATTTCTTCTCTCTTCTCATTCTCTAAAACACATCTCTTTATAAGAATTAAGGTGAAAATTTTTCAAATTTTGGTTAAGGTAGCAAACTTGAGAAAATGATTATTTTTCTAAATTAATTTTCTTCCCATTTCTCACTATTTTTCCTCTTTAAATAGGAAAGAATGATTGGTTCAAATGTAAGAGGTGACAACTTACAAACATGATGCGTAAGGTTACTATGAGGTGTGAAACTCTTATCGAGATGTGGCTAAAATTTTCAAAATTATAAACATAAGGTGAAAGATTTTTGACTACCTACTTCATAACTAAGCAAGATAGTTTTCTTCATAGGTAAACACCTTATCCAATGCATGTCACATCTTTATGGTTCTTTGACACCTTAAACATAATTTGTCATGGTTTGGTAAAGGCTTTGTGTTTAAGTGTCAATTTTGGTGAGTTTCTTATTGGTTCAGGATTTTAGATTTTTTTTTCTAAAGAATTATTTTTCATCTAACTAGACAACTAACTCAATTACTTCATAATTCTTTTAAGCATAAAAGAAGTATTTAAAATGTACTTATGCATGAAAATAACTCACATTGTTGCACAGTTACTTAATCTAGTGGCTGCACACTTGATTATATAAATTGTTAATCAGGTCATGAAAAATTCTTAGATGAGTAAAATCTCTTTTGAGTTAACAGTACCTGAACAAAGTTTTAACAAACAAAAAGTTATAATATTTTATTAAATTAAATTTCTTATTTAAATTGTTACACATTATCACTTACACAAAAGCTATTATCCAATTATTTTTTTTTTAAAAATAACATTATTTTAATATAATTTCATATATGTGATATCTTTAATTTACTAAACTTTAAAAGACTAGATATACAAACAGATAGTCTAGACAAATCTTAATTAAAAAATTATTCTTAAATTAGTATTTATAATAATTTTAATTTAAACTAATGTTACGATCGTTAACTATGTTTTGCCTTTATTAAATCAATTTAATTAATCATAATAAGAAAAATTTGAAAGTGTTATAATATTAAATTAAATTAATATATTTATTATTTTAGTAATGAAAAATATTTTAATATTTCACTTGAAATTTTAAGTTGACTTTGAATTCAATATCATTTGATCTAATAAGTATGATCATTAACGAGAAGATTTATAGAATTTAGAATTTTCTTAAATAAAAAATGAGATTAATCAATTTTAAACTTTGCGTTATTATAAGAAAACAATTCACATTTTATTATATTATTATTTATTGTTTATTATATTTAATATTTTTCTATTTTTTCGAATATGCTGTGTGAAAAATCAAAATATGGTTTGTCCATTAAAAGTGTGTTGTTATCTTTTCCTCGTAAATATAAAGAAAACTTTGGGTAGCTCGAAGTCTCGAACAACAAAGCAAATCCCTCAACTTCTGCGCACGATAAGACGCTACACTAAAATGCGCGAGCAACGTGTCCCAATCAATCACCACCGCTCTAACCTGCGCCTCTCTTGCGGTGCTGCGCACCAAACTCTGAAGCAGGCACGGCACAATCCTGGAAAAAGACGAAACAAACAAAAAAACACACTAATTGATCAATTAATAAATACTTAATAATTAATTAATAATTGATGCGTTGTACTAAGTAAGTACTTACTTTTTGCATTTAATTTTATATAACATTTCTACCAAAAAATTTTAATTCTAAATTATTTATAACTTACAAAATTAATGAAAGATTGCCTAGAATTTTACTTTTTATATTTTTTTATTATTCTTTATTAAAATGAAAGATATCAAAATATCATAACCAAAAGAGAATTTAATTAATATAAAAATAAATAATAGATTGAAAAATTAAATTTTAATTTTAATAAAACTTAAAATATTAATTATTTTTCTTAATATTTATACCAAAATCTTAAAAACCATATAAAATAATAGAAAAACATATAATCATGACTAATAAAGATCAGTCAAAACTAATAAAATAAAAATTTAATAAACATGCATCATTAATTAAAAAAAAAGATTGTTGACCAAATTATTAACATTCATTTTATTATTAACCAAAATTTATGTTAAATTACAAATTTTGGTAAATTAAAAGATATTATTAACTTTCTAACGTGACAGGTGACTAACAAAACTGTTAACTAATAAAAAATTACTTCTAATATTTTTTGTGGTAAAGTGAGTAAAAAGTTATATATTAATATTTTCAAACTACAAATTATATAAACAATAAATTTGTTAATTTTATATAATATTATTAATAATTATTCACAGTAAAATGTATTAAACTATTTTATATTATTAGTGTATTACTGTTAACTATAATTTTGTCTATTATAATACATATAATAATATTTTTGAGTCTAATTTTCTCATAAAAATGATTATAAGCGAATTAATAAAATTTCTCTTTTAAAAATGAGAATAATGATGAAGAATGTTGTGAAAAAATATCACTAATAACACCGATTGATTGATTAATAACATGACACAGTGGTATATATAACCATAAGTAATAAAAAAACAAAAATAAAAAAGATTGATTCATATAATATCCCCTTTGTTTCTCTATTCTCGCTTAGTTTTTCTTTCTCTTCTTCTGTGTGTCTGTCGTTGAAGCCAAAACGAAACAAGAAGAATAACAACGAACAAAGAAGAAGAAAATCAGAACCATGGTTTCAACCAGACGCAACAGTGGATCTTTCTCCAACACCAACAAGAGGTCTTCTTCTTCCGAAGACAAAACTCCAACTCCTTCACCAAAGCGCCAAAAGGTTTTCGCTTTTTCTTTTTCTTTTTTTCTTTTAAACAATCCCTATTTCTCCCTCGATTCGTTTTTCCGATTTGCTCCGATTTTCTTTTCTTAGGTCGACAATGGTGCCACCGCTTCGGAGAAACCGATGCCGCCACCACCGGAAAATTCTAAGGAATTGAGCACGCCGGAGCCGCCCGCTGATCCCGGAGAATGCGGTCCTCCGGCCACTCAGATCGTCGGAGCCGCCGCCGCCGACACCAAGGCCGAGGCCACGCCGCCGATCGCCGATGGTTCGTCTTTGCCGCTCATACTTTTCACACTTTTCTGTTCAATTTTCATTTTTTAATTAATTAATTAATTAATTTTTGTTTTGTCATGTGAAGGTTCTACACCGACTGTGGTTGCTGACAAACCTAGGGGTTCGTTCTCTTCGTGGAGTGTATATCATAAGCAAAACCCGAATTTCGAAACTTCAGTTCCCTGGTGCAGACTTTTGTCTCAGTCTGCACAGGTAATTTATTTATTATCTAGTATTTATTTGTTGTTTGTTTCTGAGTGATTCTGAGTGAAGAAATTAACAGAAGATGAGTTTTACTACAAATTTTGTTTACTTGGGATTTAACGTTGTTAATGCTTGCTGCAGAATCCGACTGTTTTAATTTCCACACCCAACTTTACTATTGGTTCTAGTAGGAGTTGCAATTTTCTGTTGAAGGATCAGACTATAAGTGCAACTTTGTGCAAGATCAGGCTTACACAGGTACATAAATCTTAGGGAGTTTGTGAGTGATTGATTCTGCATGGAACTGTGGAAGGGTTTAATTTTTCCAAGCACACACCTTGGCCGCCTTTACTTGCTAATGGATGGATTTTGTACTCAGTTATTGTTTGAGATTTTATGTGAATGTTGGTGTGGAGGTGTGTGCTTGGTTGCCTTATTTTCCTTTTTTCGGTTACTAGTTGTTTGAGGTAAATTTCATAGGATATGTATGTGCAGTATGATTACTACTGTTGTTTCTGGAAATGATCAGCGTGAGGGAAGTCCTGTGGCTGTGCTAGAGAGTACGGGCAGCAAAGGATCGGTGGTGGTGAATGGGACGCTTGTCAAGAAGAGTACCAGCTGTGTGCTTAACTCTGGGGATGAAGTGATTTTTGGTTTGATGGGGAATCATTCATATGTATCCTTTTATTTTTTGCATTTGAATATGTTATTGGTCTTTCTTCGCTACTTCTCTTTCTTGAAGGAGAATTATCTAAATTTTCTATTGCTTCCTTGTGTTAAGCTATTTTGTCTTTTTTTATCTGTGTCTACACTCTGCAATGGGGTTCCTTGATTTATTATTTGGTGTAGATTTTTCAGCAAATAACTGCTGAAATTCAAAATAGCGTCGGCAAGTTTTTTCAGATTGAGAGGAGGGCTGGAGACCCGTCAGCTGTAGCTGGAGCTTCTATTTTGGCTTCTCTTTCTAGTTTCAGACAGGATCCTACGAGATGGAAGTCTCCATCTCAGGCTGCCAGCAAACCTCATCAGGGAAATGATGTTTCTAGTCATTCTGTTCTCCCTGATGGCACAGAAGCTGAGCTCGATGGCCTGGAAGGCAACTCAACTGCAAATGTAGGGAGTGATAAAGCTGCTGAGGTTGGAGCAAGCGACAAGAATTCGCCTATGGATTGCGATCCAGATGACGCAGGCACAGAGGCAGGCAATGTAAAAATCTCTGGGGCTTTCCTAGGGCCTATGTTAAGGATTCTAGCTGGACCTACTTGTAAACTAAAATTGAGCAAAAGTATCTGTAAACAGGTATTGGAAGAAAAAAATGGGACGAGGGATGCGCAAGCTGCATCGACTTCGGGTACTTCTGTACGCTGTGCAGTTTTCAAAGAAGATGTCCATGCTGCAATACTGGATGGGAAAGAAATAGAAGTGTCCTTTGACAACTTCCCTTACTACTTAAGGTATAACTAGTATAGATGCTTCAATCAATTCCATGGAGCTTTTGACTTTGTTTTAACTTTTGAGATTGTACATACTTGGTGGATTTCAAACTGTCATTCTTTTGTTCTTTTCATGTGTTTTCTTATTATTCTTTTATATTTTTTTAAAGTAATTTCCATTTCATACTTCATGTTTCTCTGAACATTTACATATTTGGCTTTCCAATTGCATTCTTTAAAATATCATTATAGTATCAGAATTAAATTAATTTTTTTTTTTTTTTGTAACAATTACAATTTTGTATTATGTAACTGTAAAATTTGAAATCCTATTCTAGATTTATAGATGTTAGGACTACATTGCGAACAAAGGTTCCATTTGACTAATTGGAATTAACTGAGTTAATAATTTCTATAAACAATGGCAAATGATATCAAACATTAAATAGTAATTATGCTTATATGATTTATAATTCTGTAGTAAGTGGATTTGTCCAATGTTAGTATGCTGATTTTAATTTGTTGGCTTACCTGAACTTGATGTATTTGAAAATTTAGATAAAACAACTATGACAACAATTAGTCTGTTCCCTCTATGTGAAGTCAGTTACATGAATCAAATGGCACCATTGTGTTCTGTTAAACAATTGATAATTTATAAATTCAATTCTAACCCAATCCTATGTTTTTTCCCTTAACCTTGTATGTCTCATTTAAGGTCAATAATCAAATGCTTTCAAACAGGATCTTCCAACAAACTCAGGCTTTTGTTTTGAAAACAAAACCTAGTTTACCCCTCTCATCAACCAAAAAATTTTGCAGCCTTTTTTGGTTCACCCAATACATTTACTAAATATAGATATAAGTGTCCTCTTATGTCATTTTTAGAGTATGTGTGGTATGATGTGGATGCTAGTTAGATAAGCAGCCTAAGGAAGGTGGAAAGATGTCAGTTGTCTACGCCATCAGCTGAAATCTGAAGTAGGGAGAACAGTAAATGTTGGTTCTAGAAGAAGCAGTACTCAATGAGAGAATGCCACATGGCTTATAGAGGCCGTTGCTTCATTTATATATAATTTGTTCTCTTCTCTTCTTTACTTCTTACTTCATTTATATATTATTTTATATTTTATATTTGAATTTATTGTATGCATTTGGATGTTATATCTCTGGTGCTGCTTTAATCAATGAAGTTCCAAATTAATATTTTAGCTGTCTTTTCATGTTGTTGCTTTCTTTTCTTCCAATGTCTATTGGTAGAACTTGGCAGCGGCATGTCACGGGGTTGTAAATTTTGAACAGTTTTAAATTACGGTCACAGTTGCATTACAATTAATGTGGTATGCAATTTCAGTTTGATGCTGTTACTACAATGAGATGTTGTCACTGCATTATGTGATATCCACAATTTAAAACCTTGATTGTCAACTACTTATTGAATTTTCTTCATTTTTTTGTTCCTATACAAAATTAAGACTGATTTTTATTTGTGACTTGAATGTCCTTCATGTATTTTGCTTTATTGTCATTCTTTTGTACCTTCTTGGTTTGATCATTGATTGCATTTTTGATCACAAATTTGTATCTTTTTACAGTGAGAATACAAAAAATGTCCTAATTGCAGCTTGCTTCATACACCTGAAGCATAAAGAACATGCGAAGTACACCACGGATCTTACAACCATAAACCCTCGTATTCTACTCTCAGGACCTGCAGGTGTGCGGATATTACATTACTGCTCTGCTTTATCTTTTCTTTTTTTGATGATCTTGTTTTGTTTCTGACTTTCTTCATTTTAACTCATTGTTTCCCTCAATTGCCTTTTTTTTTTTTCCAGGGTCGGAAATATATCAGGAGATGTTGGCAAAAGCACTTGCAAATTACTTTGGAGCTAAATTGCTCATATTTGATAGCCATTCGCTTTTGGGTGTAAGATAAAGTTTAGTTTTTGGTTCGATATTTAGATCAATCCACACACACCTTTTGTGTTGATTTGTCGTTGAAATATTCTTTTCACCGACAAATCTGATATTGAATCTTCATTTTTGTGTTTATACTTTATAGGGTTTATCTTCCAAGGAAGCTGAGCTGCTCAAAGATGGATTAAATGCTGATAAATCCTGCAGTTGTGCTAAACAAAGTCCTACAGCCTCGGACATGGCTAGGAGCATAGATCCACCATCTAGTGAACCAGATACGCCTAACTCCTCAAATGCACCTACTTCATATGGCTTTGAGTCTCAACCTAAGTTGGAAGCTGATAATGTACCATCTACCTCTGGGACAGCTAAAAATTGTGTGTTTAAACTAGGTATGTGTGCTTCTTTTCTCTGTTTAAGAAGCCTTAATTTATGACAGAGATTGATATTTTCCATATATCTTTCTGCAGGTGACAGGGTAAAATATAGTTCATCTTCTGGGGGCTTGTATCAGCTTCAGACACCTTCTTCAAGGTACCAAATTATTTTGCACATCCTTTTGCTTTTATCATATAGCTACAGAACTTGAGTTGTCCACAATGATTGCCTATGCAGATCTAACTTTTGGTTCTTGATATACTAGTGTACTAATGTAGCAGGTGGGATTTTATTTACCAAATCTTAGCAGTTGTAGCAGACTGACTAAATCATGATTTACAGCATGGCAATCCAAATCATTTTAAATATCTAGTTATACAACATTTGTTTTTTTCTTTTGGTGAATTATGTTTGACAATGAACAAACTATTCCACTTATGGGATATTTAGAACTGAACTGTGAGGGGGCAGGGGGTTTAAAGGTAGAATAAATAAATTTAAATCTAATGTTAATTTAATGGTGGGTGACAAATGGCACTTCATCCTTGGTCATTGCCAATGCCAAAGCTTCTACTTTTGTGTATCTGCATAAACATTATTTTCTCTCTCTCCACACTCTAGGTTGCAACTTCAACTTTGCTTAAGAGAGAAATGTGGCAGTAAAAGAAAACGAGAGGATAGAAAAATAAGAGAGATATATTAGAATATTTTCCTTCTCTTTTTTGGTAGTCATCATATAAATGAAGGGCAAATAAATGGAGAGACAGACTTCCATATTCACCATTTTAAGTACTTATTTTCAGTTTCACTACAATGATACTTCTATTGTGGCTTTATTGCTTTCATGTGGTGTATGTGTGTGTGTGTATATATACATTTTTGCCAAACAAAGTGCAATAGTTTTTAGTTTTAGTTATAACTTTCATAGCAATTGCATATACAGGGGTCCAGCTAATGGAAGTCGGGGGAAGGTTGCCTTAATTTTTGACGATAATCCCTTGTCAAAAGTTGGTGTGAGATTTGATAAGCCAATACCTGATGGAGTTGATCTTGGTGGTGCCTGCGAGGGTGGCCAAGGATTTTTCTGTAATGGTAATGACCTATCTGTCTAATAAATTATATTTTTGTATCTTTTATATTCTTATCTACAAACTTCATCCTGTTCCTATATCTTGAACTTGTCTGTCTCTTTTCAGTCACAGATCTTCGATTGGAAAACAGTGGCACTGAAGAACTGGACAAATTACTTATTAATACGTTGTTTGAGGTTTCCATTTACTCCACTCTCTGATCTAATAAAAATTTCCTCTAACCATATTATCATATTGTGCATTAATCTTACAATAAGAATTTATACATTTATTTTTCAGGTTGTGGTTAGTGAGAGCAGAAATGCGCCTTTCATTTTGTTCATGAAAGATGCGGAGAAGTCTATAGTAGGAAATGGAGATCCAATTTCATTTAAAAGTAGGCTTGAAAATCTTCCAAATAATGTGGTGGTAATAGGCTCACACACTCATACAGACAGTCGAAAGGAGAAGGTAATAATTGTTCATTTAATGATAACATTTTTTTAATGCTAAAATGGCGTTAGTGTTAAGGCATTTGAAGCCATCATATTTATAGTATTACAGAAAAAGATTTTAACATCCCATGACAAGATAATCTGAGCAGCGTTTTTTATATGCATACAATTTGGTTTAGGATGTTGAATTGATCAAAGTCCAACGGTCTGTAATATTTAGTAGATGTGGACTTTATATATCTGGTTTTATTTTATGAATTGAAAAACTGAGGAAGAGGTTCATTATGGTCAAAGTAAGATACAAATTGGATATTCCATGTATCTGATCCTTTGAATTTTCCTTTCATTCTTGGTTTAAATGAGTGTGTATAAGTGATTATTTTATTCATATTTAACTATTTTTTCTTGCAGTCACATCCTGGGGGTTTGCTTTTTACAAAGTTCGGCAGCAATCAAACTGCCCTTCTTGATTTGGCTTTCCCTGTAAGAACATCTCCTTTTGAGTATAGCCTTATATTGGAAAGAGCAAAATAGGAATTACCTGTATATACTTTTGTTTTCCATGTCTTCTTTCAGGCTTTCTCTGCTACCGTAACATCTCTCCCTTGTTTTCTCCCTTACAGGATAGTTTTGGAAGATTGCATGACCGAGGAAAGGAGGTCCCAAAGCCAAACAAAACCTTAACTAAGCTTTTCCCAAATAAAGTAACAATTCACATGCCACAGGTTTGTATGCCATCAGTTTTTCTCCCTCTTTATATAATACAATTTTCAAACCAATTGCCCAAATGTTTAATTTGTTGGGTGAAGATACAATACATGAATGCTTCTAGATTTTACATGCTCGAGATCCTTTGGGCTTGAAGCAATAATAATGCATACATAGAGTTAGAAATTTCAGTTTCAATTAGGAGAATGGGAGTGCCAAGGATTGAACTCATGACCATTTGGTTATAGAACCTTTTATACTATGTTATGCATAAAAAAGCAAATTGTTGGGCAATGGTTCATGTGTTTCATTTCTAACAATATTTGTTGTATGTTTCCTGATACAGGATGAGGCACTTCTTGCATCTTGGAAGCAACAACTTGATCGAGATGTTGAGACTCTCAAAATCAAAGGAAATTTGCACAATTTACGCACTGTAAGTATCTTGTGTGATCTTGTAATTTTTATTCAAACTATTTGATGGAAAGTCATTATATTATTATTATTATTATTATTATTATTATTATTATTATTATTGTTTTTGCTTGTTTTAAACCTAACACCTTATATTGGTTTGAAAAATCATTATTTTGGTGGATTTTGTGCCTTTTTCATTGTGGATCCACTCTATTTTACCTTCTGAGCCACCCCTTTCCACAAAAATATCTTTGCGCTTATATTTTTGGGTTTTATGCTTAAATTGGTGACATGGAACAGTGCTATAAGATAATTTGGTTGTTCTGGACCCAAGTAGATTTTGTACAAGGCAGTTAGGACATGGTTCTGAGGACGTAGCACCCAATTACTCTTAGCCTAGGAAATAGTATTCTCTTATTCTATAATGCCTGTGGATGTTATGCTTAACATATGGACTATATATAGGAAAACATTCTTCATTTACTAACTCTACCTTAAATCTCCCCATCTAAATTCTGACACAAGGGAAGGGAGAATTAGTAAGGGATAGCTGGTGTAGTTAGTTGGAGGGTATTAGTTATATAAGTAGGGGAGAATAAGGATGGAAGGGGCATTCAGAGAATTATAATATTTCTAAGAAAAGGGGAAGCCTAGGAGAATTATTTCTGCTATTCTCAACTGTTCAATAAAATTGTTCATTTTGGGTGTTGTTACTTGCTAGGGCAAAGGGGAAGGAGAAAGTAGTCAAGTACAGTTACAGTAGTTAGTTAGAGGGGATTAGTTGATTGTAGATTAATCCTTTCCTTCTCTTTGTTTTGTTTCTGGGTTCCTAAAGACTATGGTGACATATTATGATATAGACTAAGCTAATTATGAGAAACAGGATGAACCTTAAATAACTAAAAGCTAGACAAACTCCAGTTTCATGTGCCATTTTTAATCAAAATTGTTCATTGCCTTCTGTCAACTAACATGGTGTTGCCTACTTTTTGTCTCTTCAATTCATCATGTTCTAAATGTTTAATATTTGAACTTGTTAGGCTATAGTTACATTTTATATTATCTAGATTATAATTGCTGTCATGGTGTTTCTGACTATAATTGATTTAATCTTCTTGTTTATAGGTTTTGAGCCGTTGTGGGATGGAATGTGAAGGACTTGAGACCTTGAGCGTTAAGGATCAGACACTTACTATTGAAAGTATGTTCTACCACTAGGTGCTTAAGGTTTTGTGGCTCACTTCTCTTCTATATCATTTTTTCTGTATTTCAGATGCAGAGAAGATAGTTGGTTGGGCTTTAAGCTACCATCTCATGCAGAGTACTGAAACTGATCCTGATGCAAAGCTTGTGTTGTCTTGTGAGAGGTAATTATTAGTTTGCATTGCTTTTTATTTAATATACATACGTGCATATTTACACATATAACACAATGTTATGTTATTAATCATTAATTATTCTTTCTATAAAAAATATTTATTCTACCAGCATCCAGTATGGGATTGGGATCTTACAGTCTATCCAGAATGAATCAAAAAGCCTGAAGAAGTCTCTTAAGGTGATTGCAATGAGCTTTTGCTTCTGCGATTGTTGGAAATAGTGACATCCAGTAGTTTGTTCCCAAGTTACTGCTTGGAAATTAATCTGTTTATAGAGTTTAACCAACTTATTTCACGAATTCTGTATTCTGAATTATCCTCTTTATGTTTTCTGAAATCAGGATGTTGTAACAGAAAATGAGTTTGAAAAGAGGCTTTTGGCTGATGTGATTCCACCTAACGATATTGGTGTTACATTTGATGATATTGGAGCTCTTGAAAATGTCAAGGATACATTGAAGGAATTGGTTATGCTCCCTTTACAGAGGCCTGAGCTATTCTGCAAAGGGCAATTAACCAAGGTTTGACTTTACCAATTGAAATACATTCTCTTGTTGAACATTCATTCTTCTGTGTCTGTTGACAGTTGGAGTTAAATCCCCTTGTTTGTTTCCTCCCTGCCTTTCACTAGTTTTTAAGCTGATTGACTGATGACAGAAAAATAAATAAGTTGACCCAACTCATGATATCTTACTTTTTGTAGTCTTTATGTGTGATATAATAAGCCTATCTGCAAGCTATTTAAGTCATACTTTAAAAATTCCCACGAAACTATGCAAGCATCAGTGACATGCAATTGGTTTTGAAAAACTAGTTTTAGGAGAATTTTTGGAGCTTTTTACCGAATATTGAAATAAATTTTTATTCCAGTAAAAATATAAATATTAAAATAATATAAAGTTATATAGCTCACCCGTGTGAAATTATTACTCATTTTGATTTTGTGATTGTGAATTACCTTCCATGCAGCCATGCAAGGGCATCCTATTATTTGGTCCCCCTGGAACAGGTAAGACAATGCTTGCAAAGGCAGTTGCTACTGAAGCTGGTGCAAATTTCATCAACATTTCCATGTCAAGCATCACTTCTAAGGTTAGGTTTGCTTCACTCGGTTTATTTTAATGTCTCTGCTATCTTGTTAGTTGTACATTTTAACAAATATTCTTTCCCCCATTTTGCTTTAGTGGTTTGGTGAGGGTGAAAAGTACGTGAAAGCTGTTTTTTCCCTGGCAAGTAAAATTGCTCCCAGTGTTATATTTGTCGACGAAGTAAGCATTTTTCATATTTGTTATAGTTTGTATAATTCATCAGCTAAAAAGAAATCACAGTGAAAACTAGTATGGTTTCTTGTTTAGGTTGATAGC
This sequence comes from Hylodesmum podocarpum, assembly GCA_026586105.1. Classification (NCBI taxonomy): domain Eukaryota; kingdom Viridiplantae; phylum Streptophyta; class Magnoliopsida; order Fabales; family Fabaceae; genus Hylodesmum; species Hylodesmum podocarpum. The sequence continues at coordinate 15,076,848 of JALJEV010000623.1, read as the reverse complement.
ATGTTGGGCAGGAGGGAAAATCCTGGGGAGCATGAGGCCATGCGGAAGATGAAAAATGAATTCATGGTAAATTGGGACGGTTTACGCACAAAGGATACTGAGCGAGTTCTTGTGCTTGCAGCCACTAATAGGCCTTTTGACCTAGATGAGGCTGTCATTCGAAGGCTGCCTCGGAGGTGAACTCCATGTTCAACTGCTATTCAATTTCTTATTTTAAGCTCTTTTTATGGGAGGGGGGGGGGGGGGTGGTGTTAATTGAACTAATAATTTTTTGTTTTCTTAATCATTGGTCTTCTGCAGATTAATGGTAAATTTGCCAGATGCTCAAAATAGAGCAAAAATATTGAAAGTTATACTGGCAAAAGAGGACTTGTCTTCTGATGTTGATATGGATGCAATTGCAAGTATGACTGATGGATATTCTGGAAGTGATCTCAAGGTTACGGGCATTTTCTTTTACTCTACATTTTTAAATTAAGGTTATGGGTGCCTTCATGTTTGCTCTTTTATTGCAGAATTTGTGTGTAACTGCTGCACACCGACCAATTAAAGAGATATTAGAAAAGGAAAAAAAGGTAGGGCTTTTTGGAATGATGTCTCAGCAGTATGCTAGGTGCTTCTGAGTTATTCATTGTTTGTTGATTGTAATTACATGAATCATTCATACTATGTATTATTTGTTGATGCATGACAGGAACAAGCTGCTGCTGTAGCAGAAGGTAGACCTACTCCAGCATTATGTGGAAGTGCAGATATCCGATCTTTAAACATGGAAGACTTCAAACGTGCTCATCAACAGGTTTATGAAAATGAAATTTCTTTCATGCAAGCAAGCCCTTCAGAGCTTAATTTTTTTCTAACTTTATCATATTGAAATAGGTCTGTGCAAGTGTTTCCTCTGAATCAGTAAATATGACTGAGCTTCAACAATGGAATGAACTATATGGTGAAGGTGGTTCAAGAGTAAAAAGACCACTAAGCTATTTCATGTGAGAAAACCCTTTGTATAAATGTTTCCCCCATTGCTGCCCCCATGTCCAGAAGCCCGCGAAACTTTTCCCCATTGCTGCCCCCATGTCCAGAAGCCTTGCGTATATGTAGTTTTTCGCCGGCCTCAACGCTCCCGTCGTTTGATGCCTGGTTTTGTTAAGTACCTTTTTATTTTTTTGCTTTAATCCTAATCTGTGGGATGATGGGTTTTGAAAGGAGTGGAGTCTTACAGAATTTTGGTGAGGCTCTGCTGCATCTATTTTGTTCCTCATCCCCTGCCGCCACCTCAGATGTTTGTTGAAAGTGTCGCACTAGAAAAAAGAAGAGTAATATGACCCTGTGAAATCATTTATTCTCCTTCCTAATGGAATCTGCTAAAACAATAAGCATTTTAGATCATCTCTGCTTTCTGTTTTATGTACATAATGCATGATAGAGCTCCCTTCAGTTGAATTTCCTTAAGAATGCAAGTCAATGAAAATTTTATTTAACTTAAATATTTGTTTAATCCTTTTATGTAACATTTTACATTCATATATAGGGATGAAAATGGGGTAGGTTAGATTTTCCTAGGCCTGAACTGACAAAAATTTTAAAGTTTGGTTTAGTCTATTTAATTTTATTTGCAATCTTTTTTTCAAGTTTTAATATTTTCCTTAATAGCTGAACATGTACAATTTATTCATTAAAATACACATGGGAATTTTTTCAATTTAACAATAATCTTGTATTATTCTAAGTTGTGTTTTTATGAGTAATTATACAATAAAAAGTAAAGATATATTTTTTTTCAAAATTTAGATATTTTTCTTACAATATGTTCACATACATATAAAATTGATAATTTATTTTGAGACATTTTTAATTTTATAATAGTTTTAAGTGGAAATTAATATATAAACAAGATATACATGAATCTGAATAAAATTATTGATTAATTTTAATTGAGGATTTTTTAGTTGTTTTTCTTAATAATAAAAATAATATATATATATATATATATATATATACTGGCCTAACAGACTTTTGTTTTAAAAAAATTGAAACTGAACTTATTTATAAACAGACATTTAAAAAGGTCTTAGCTAACTTTTGTTGCAGACGAGGCAGGTTAAACAAGTCAAATGTTCTTAATAGGTAGTCATTTCATTTCCAACCCTATTCATGTCAATTTCAAAATGTTGCTCGCTGAAATAGCCTAACTAATCATTTACTTTCCTGTTGCTTGCTTCGTCTTAATTTAGAGTGAAAACGAAAATTGTCGTTTAGGAACATATTTTCACCTTGTTTTTTTTGTTGGAATGTGATATGTACGGAATTTTGTCAAATAAAGTGTGGGTGCTTATCTGTCTTTTTCTAAATCATTAACTAAAACAACCAAGTTTATTGGTATAGTTTGATCTATAATTTTATTTTGTGTTATACATTAATAATTTATAATTTAATAATTTCATTTTACTTATAAATTAATAATTTATAATTTAAAATTATTTAGATTTATAACATATATAGTAGTTTAAAACATAGATAATTAATAACAATTTTAATTATCATTCAAGTTTACAGGATAGGTTATTAAAATTTAAATTAAAAATAAAGAAATACAATCTAAATCATCACCTAAGTTCACATCACATCACATGATATCCAAATTTAAAATATAGGGAGTTAATTGTTATAAATTTAGAATTTTAGTGTTTTTAATTATAGAATCATTCTTTAATTAATATTTATAGGTGCTGGATGTTCCATTCTAATGATTTAGTATGTCTTGGTCAAATTGTTTTAAATATCAAAACACTTTGAAATCATTTTAACCATCTTTTATTAATAAAATTTCTAATTTCACTTGAAAATCTTTATAAACTTAGATTACTTTGTAACATCCCTTATGTTTTTAATACTTCAAAACTTCTTTTAAGACTTATAAATTCAAGAATATAAGATCATATAAAAATTAAGACATCAAGAAGTTTAGAAATTTTAAACACAAAACTTTATAAAATTTATTATTCTAAAATTTTTAAAAACTTGAAAACTTAAGAAATTTAGAAACTTTAATTACCTTCATTATTCTTGATCTTTCTTTAATACTTTTTGAAAAGTGGAAATTGAAATAAGGTTGGACTAATACTTCACAAAAGGTGATGTCAATTAGCTTTGGTAACTATGAAAATTTTTGGAACTTTTCCTAAAATGAAAGCAATTTTAGTTGTTTTTAGGTGAAAAAAATCATTAAACAATTTCATTTGGTTACTTTAATTACTAGTTATTTTAAAAAATAACTAAGTAATTAATGGTCAAGATAAGTCTTTACATATCTTGACTTAACATTAGTGGTGACTTATCTAGATATTAAATCGGATTTTTCTTCTTACTTTTGGAATGTTTGGCCATGTGTTTTGATGGCTACTAAAATCCCAATTTGCAAAATTTACCAAACATTCAAAAATTTCCAAAATTTTATTATTTTAACATTTTGTTTGAAAAAAATGGAAGTTACTGTAACTTCCCTTCACCCACTACTCTGTGTCTTTCTTTTATTCTTTTCATGCTTATTTACTTAATTTATAATCAAGGATGATAAATTGTGCATAATTTCACACAATTGCAATTTTAAAGTTACATAATTTTAAGGTTTTATGATGAATTAAAACCATAATTTTTATGTTTTATGTTATAATTTTGATTCTAACTAGAAAAATATTACTTATGATCATTTTCCATAAAAAGACAAAATTATAAGGATTCTAAACATTATTTTTCTCTAATTTTTCGGTTTATAATTGTTCTTGATAAAATTTTAAGATGTTTTCTCTATTTAATTTATAGAAAATTTGTTATACAATATTTTACTTCTAACTGCATATTTATTTATCCTACTCATAATTCACTTATTGGCCCCTTTTTTTGTTATTTCCTAATTATATTTTTCTGAAAACATATATTTTTGGAACAATAATTTTTCCATATAACAATATATAATTTTTACGTATTAATTCTTAATAGGATTTTCATTCTAAATACAAAGACAAAATTGTCTACGGACAATAATATAATTCAAACAATGATTATATAATAAATCGAAAATATTTAATAACGTTCAAAACTCAAATAGGAATTAAAAACATCAAACAAGAGTTTCTTCTACTATGTTCTTATTTAGAAATGTAACCGCAATTCAACTGAATATGTAGCAACATTGCTACGCAACGGTAAACTGTTTTGAGTTATATTTTTCACCCAATTAAATTATAATAGCAATCAATCAATACACACGTCTTTATGGAAATTTCAACAAATGTTTTAACTACGTTTTTAGTATACATTGTTATTTACGAAAATTAATTTTGATAATGTTACATCAAATTTAAAACCCCTTATTAACACAAACATCCCTCATTAATGTCCCAACGGCCAAGTACCCAAAGGTAATTATTGACCAAATGGTGCTCAATAACACCAAGGACAAACGAGTTCCCACATCTGCCCTAAAGTCGGACGAGTTCGATCTCTTTAAAAGAACAAAGACTAATAAAGCTCAAAAGCTCTCGAACTCGAACTCCCGAGGTTGGAGGGCTTGTACTGTCCCGTCATGTCATGACCTCCATCATGAGGCTAATATATCACATCGCTGACCCTAGAGCTGGACAAGCTGACCGACCTACTTAGTCATGATCGACGAATTTGGATACGACACATATCCTACAATCTCTTTCATCCATTCACAACATCATTACCTACAAAACGACTAAATTGGTCTGTGAAGTCATGTTCGTCTCAATCCTAGTCGGACATATCAATCAGTGTGTGATCCAATACCCACTTGGCCACACCACTTGGTCTTATGATATCAACTCGCCAACCTATTAATATCTCTTCTGTACGAAAAAATACATTTAAACTCTTGCACAACTCACATTCGCTCTCACTTCTTTCTAGCACTATTTTTTACTTTACAAACTCATTTACTATTTCATTGACTCCAGTGTCAAAATGTTATTATAGGTTCATTCCCCACTCACTTCAAGAAAAATAACTTGAATATTTGCATCATCTGAACTTCGTATAGCAATAGACTAACCTAGATCTTCAATACCTAACTTGAAAAATCCAACGCTCAGACCTCGTAAGCACATTGAAGATCAAAATATAATTTCAAAATATAATTTCACACAACAGTGTGTTGTGAACGTTACTCTTAAACTTAATTGTTAATAACAGAACCAATAAGTACATTTTTATTTGTTCCATTCTAATGCAAAAAAGAATGTGAGCAATTTGTTGTTTTCCCCGTGAACGTCCATCGGTGTATCATGCTTTGAACAAAACAGGAAACATGCTAGATGAAAGAGAGAGGACGTGAAAGTAATTTTCTGAAGAAAATAAAGTATTTACTAGCGAATGTGCCGTACAGAGGTGTGCCTGCTAAATTAGGAGAAATGATAGTATTTAGGATTTCATAATTTTTAATAAATCTCTGGATTAATCCTCAAAGATTTTATGGATTAGACATTTTAATCCCTAATTTGGTTGCATGTTTTTCGCCTCAGCATTTCCAGAGTAAAACAACAAAAAGTAAAGTTAAATATATTACACATATATTTTTAATAAATTTAATGACTAAGGGGTGATTTTTTAAATTTCAGATACTAAAATTTCAGATATATTTTTTTTTTCACATACGATGGTTACTTAAATGGGCCGGGTATGACGTTGCTTTGTTACTCAATTATTGGGCAGGGATGTCATTTTCTGCAAATCATTTGATAGAACTTTGTAATTGACAAACAAAACAAAACAGCCGCCACATCTCATTTAGGTTTCCCCAAATATTACAAGCTTTTGGATCCAACAATAACTGGCTATTTTTATCTGGGTGTTAGTCACACACTCTAAAGCCTAAACTGACTACAAATAGAAAGGCAACTGAATTAATTATTTTCTTAAATAATTTTTATTTAATATTGCTTGAAAATCACAAATCATATTCCTTGTTGATTATTTTCCCATTTATAAACTAAATCTGACATTAAAACTGATACAATGGGTAATTGTTGGAAGTAAGTATCTCAGAAAACTCTACTGAATATACCATAGGAGTTATAGTACAAACAAATCAATGAAATCAAATGAACTATACAGAATCAACATATGTACATGCCTCACTGCATCATAATTCTAAATTCTTCAAAGCTTAGAACACCATCTCCATTCAAATCAAACTGTTTGATCATCTCTTTACACTCATCAATAGACTTGGAGTCACCCATCTTCTTAAGCATCCTCTTCAAGCTTTTGGGGGTGATAAACCCACACCCTTCAGTGTCATACATCTCAAAAGCTACCTTCAAGTCCTTCAACTTTTGTTCCTCTCCCCCTGCCTCCATAAGAGCAATGAAATCCTCCAAACTCAACAACCCATCTCCATCAGAATCCACTGCCTCAATTGCCATCTCAGCCTCTTTCATCAAAAGCTCCCCACCCATCATTCCCAAACCCTGCTTCAACTCTGAAGGTGAAACCTTTCCATCACCATCTTCATCAAAATATCTTAGAACATCCTCAAAACCCACTTGCTTTCCCATGTTACAATGAACCTCAACTCAAAGGTTGTCGCCTCACACACTTTGTGTTGAACTAAAGTGTATTAACTAGTACTATATAGTATATGTTACAAAAATGTAACTTCTATATGAAAGTTTATATATGTTGTGATCTTAGGCTAATGGTATGAAACATTGGAGTTTGGTAGTGATCTTATATAGATTTGGTGAAGTCGGTTTAAGGGGTGTGTGGAGGGCGTGTTCGTGTTGAAGATAAATACTAAGAAGTTGCCGAGAGTGTTCCATTTTCAAAAGGGTATTTATTGATTAAGAGTATGGTGGCCACGAAATATATACGTGTCACCATATTATAGGTAAGACCAACTATGAGTATTTAATTAATATGATAAACACTTGCAAATTGGAATTGAAACGGTTAACCGCTGTTGCGTTGCTGTGAGCAACGTGGCAACCGTGTTGCTACCCCGGACAATAACCACTCAACACGTGTCCATGTGCCGTACTGAGATGTACAAATTTATCCTATTATTTTATCATACAATCATATGTTTATTTTAAACTATTTTTTAATTCCAATAACTTTTTTTTTTTTAAAAAAGTTGTTTTTAGTTCTTTAGAGTCACCTACAACATCTTGGTAAAATTGATAAAATTAATAAGTCATTTATACATTTGTTGTGATGCTTTAATTAAAAGGGGTAGAAGTAGATTAGTTTTGTATAATATATTTTATGGTAAGTGAGTTTGGGTGACAAATTCACCAACTAAATAAGATTCTTTTTTGTTTAATTTTAGAAACTAAAAATATTAATTTAGAATTTAGAATACTAAAAACATAGTTATCCCAAATTTAAAATAACAAAAATATATTTAAGCATATATAATATACATTGTACATTAATTAGAGTTTTTAAATTTTATGCAGTAAATTTTTGCATGGTTAACTACTTAAAAATTAAAATTGATGTGAAATTTAAAATAATTATTATAAAAATTAACTTGATTTTAAAAGATAATTTTTACATTATTCTTAATATATATATAGATTATTTCCTCTATAAATTAAAAAATAATTTCGATTTAAAAATAATACGTAAACAATGATTGAGCATAATTATTTATTGATGCTAAATTGTACAATCAAAATGAACTTTTTTTTTTTGTCGTTACTAATCATATCATGTGTGGCTGTCAAAAAAAAATAATCATAATCACGTGTGAGCACGAACATGGGATCACCTCACGTCGTTCATATTATTCTGAGTTTCTGATCGTTGAACGAATAAAACAAAACGCGATTTGAGCACAATATTATTTCTCGTCTTAATCTTATATTATCCATCGTTATCAAACAATGCCTTGCCGACGAAAATGCTTAGACTTTAGAGTAATTTACTAAATTTACATGATTCCTAACATAATGTTGTGCGTCAATTATATTCTAAACTTTACGCTACTTAGTTCTTTTCCACTAATTCATTTAATTGAAAAGATGGAGCAACCTTGCTAGCACGTTACAACTTACACATGGTATTGCTATATTTGGTCTTCCATCACCATCTTTTACCACTTTGTTCATCATCAAATTTCTCATATACCACCTTTGAAATACCACCCATCCATTTGTAGAAGAAAAATGTATGTTTTCAAAGAAATAATTTGTTAAGTATTGTAAACCTATATTTTTAGACTTTTCACCTTTACATTTGTCATCCAACGTCCAAACATAATGTGTTAGATTAATGGAGACACATTTGCCTTTTCTCTTTTTTGAAGATGATATACAGATAAAGATTTGAGGATAATGATGAATCTGTTTTACTATTTACTGGGTTTGTTTCTTCGAATGCAATTTTGAACTTCTAACGAACCACATCAAACGCATTTAAGTGATATATATATATATATATATATATATATATATATATATATATATATATATATATATATAATAGGATATAGTCATTTGTTACAAAAATAATTATATTACAAAATTAAAGAGCCAATAAGTTAAATTAATGGTTCTCCGCGTCATACAACTAGGACGGTTTTTCAATTTATTGATTTTTATTATTCAGAAGATATTTCAACACATTTGACTTTCGTTTTAAATATAAATAAATAAGTTACGACAACCCACCTAACCTCGGAACCATCCTATATAATAGGATGTGTTATGACAAGGAAAATTATCCATCAACGTCAAAATGTTGAATGATTAATACCTTGATAGTTGACAGCCAAGAGAGAAAAATATATGTAAAATTGATAATATAATGTATTTAAAATATAAAAATTAGATAAATTCTATGATTTTTCTAGATCGTAATGTGCCCATATTCTATAAATTAATTAATTGTTAATATATATATATATATATATATATATATATATATATATAATTTTTTTATATGAAAAATATCTCAAATTATTTTTAAAATAACTAAAAGTTTAAAATGGTACATTAAGTAACAAACATTTAAATATCAATATTAATTACCTCATTACTCGCTAATATGGTTTTTTTTTCTGTAACAGGAACTTGTAGAAAGTTAAAAACAATCAATGTATCACCGATGCTTAATATTTATAAACAAAGGAAGGAAATTCAACTTAGAAAATGCTAAATTGTTATATAACCCTATACGTTGAAAAAATTATTAATTTCAACTATTAAATTTCAATATTGCTCTGTAAGTTTATATATTGATGTTTAAAATTATCTATCCAACATGGCTTGGTCTGCACATAACTTGTATGAATGTCAACGTTTTGCCTTGATTGCACACGCACAAGATCTAATTAATGAATTTATGTAATTTCAAATGATATTCAATGTGTATTTAGTTACATATTTGTAAAATCAGTTTTGATTAAAATTAAAAATATATCACATAAGTATTTTTTGGCTAGAACGTTAGATATTCTCGTTTTAATTCCTAAAAAATTCAAGCAACATCCATGTTCCTTAAATTTGTGGTATCTCAATCGCATTAATCTAAACACTACATCTAACGTGTAACTTAAAAATAATGTTAGCATATGTTTAGAAATTAAAATATGATAAATTAGCATACGTTAGAAATTAAAATATGATAAATAATTATGTTTAAAAAATTTAGAAAAATAAATAATAATTTCCACAACTTATTTAAAATTTCCACGATTTTAAAGACCCATATTACAATAAGTTAAAACTTTCAACAATAAAAAAGTGAAAATGTAATTTATAGGAAAATTAAATTTGAAGTGATAAACTTATATTTAAACACTTAATATTTTATCAATAAAATTAAATATATTAAATAAATAAAAAGGTATAAAGGGTACCTAATAATGATATGCATGTACTCTTTGTTGATTATAATTTATTATCACATATGTTTAACTTTGAATGCATATTTATATGTGCATATTTATTGTTAAGTCTAAGATGATTAAATATAAATTATAATATTTAATTTTAATAATTATAATTTATTTTGTAATGTTTTATACATGATCATTTGTATTAGATGTAATTTTGTTTGATAAACAAATGAATGGTGAAAAACTAAATCTCAGTTTGAAGGTTAAGAATGACATATGGTCTAAAGAAACAAAATAATAAAGAATAAATAAAATTCACAAATTTAACGAAAAATAAGTTTATTTTTTAATAGTTATTTTTAAATGTTAAGTTACTTATTAAAGTTATTTATCTTGTGAAAGTTGACATGTCTTGCTTAAATCAAGTACTTTACTTACTCTTTACATAAAAAGATAAGTTAAATCAACACAAACGAAATTTCTCTGACTTGAAGATTTGCAGTAGAATAACAAGTACAGTTTTTTTATATTCTTTAAATGTTAAAGAACAAAAGTTACCAACTCTCATGAAACAACTCATGTAGAAACATTTAAGCTAATAGACGTGCAACACATTTCTAACAGATGAATAGAGATTTGAAGCTACTAAGTTTAATGATTACTTCAAGTTCATCATCTATATAAATGTTAGTGATTGCAGACTAAAAAGACGAAGTTAGAGATTACTCCACGTAACTAGAAACATTTGAAATTTTAATTCTAATTCTTTATATGAAAAGCCTTTGTTACATGCTTCATTGTATATCCATCTTTGTGCATAAGTTATTCAAAGTTAGACACTATTTTGTAAAATCTTAAAACCTTAGTGATCAGGTATTAGCTTGAAGAGGTTGGGTATCAAAGAATACTTTTAGTACTTATCTTAAAGAGGTTGCTGTCAAAGAATATTAGTTTAGCCTGAACAAACTAAGGTCAAAGAATACTTGTATCATTATGAAATAGTGAAACCTTACTTTTTGCTAAGAAATTAGACGTTATCTTAGATTAAGATGAATCGGTATAAAAGTAACTATGTTTAGTTTTCCATCATATTATATTTGTTTTCCAATCAAAGGGGTTAATTGTTTCATCATAAAACCCTTTGCAAAAATCTTTGAAAAATAGTTTCTTAAAATAATTAAGTTTAATCTTTAAGACACGAACTTTTTTTATTCCTAAAGCTTGCAAAAAGTTTTAATTGACACAATATAACCCTGTATTATGTTTTTGTCTTTACAGTTTAGTATTAGAGCTCAACCTCTAAGGGTTGAGCGCCTAATAACTGATAGAGGAAAATATTCATAATGACAAGTTCATTCACAATGTTCATTACAGAAAGATCATCCATGAACAAATCCTTCAGCCTTCAGTGGAGATAATTATCCCTACTAGGCTGATGGTATGGAGATGTATATAAAGTCTACTCAGTATCGTTTATGTAAGATCATAATTAAGGGAGACATGTCCTTTACAAAAGTCTTTTCGTAAACACTTTTGGGTAGAAGCAGTAAACACTACTTGTTATTTTTAAAACAAAATATTGATAAGATCCAATGTAAATAAAGATCCTTATGAACTGTAGAGAGGAAAAAAACCTAGCATTTCTTACTTTCATCCTTTTGGAAGTGAGTGTTTTGTCTTAAGTAATAGAGATAAACTTGGAAAGTTTGACTCTAAGGTAGAAAATTAATTTTCCTTAGATATTCTAACACTTCAATGACATATTTAGTTTATAACTCTAAAACTCAAATGGTTGAAGAGTTTATTGATGTAAATTTCATTGATAACTCAAATGATGATAAAGATTTATCAAACCTACCATTTTGCGAACCCCAAAAATATACAATGCCTTTAGTTTTATGAAATTAAATGTAGTTCCCAACATGAATTTTGAGTGTTACACTTTTAGTGGTATAAGAGCAAAAGTTAGGTCCTACTGGGCCATGAGTGTGGACTCAATATGTTTGTGTTGCATGATCTATGAAATTTCATTGGAAGTTTCAGAAGAATAATGGTGAAGCTATGTTTGTATGTTAAAGCATATTCCTAGTAGAGATCTGTCAGATATAACTGTTATGTGAATCAATTTTTTCCTTTAGTTTAGGAATATTGATGAGTTGTGAGTGCTAGTTGTAGGCTGATGTGTGTTTGCGAACGTGATGGCAGAAAAATCACCAAGTTCTACACAACAAGTTTTAAAGTGCATCAATGTAGTGCTAGACAACCTAACGCAAGATAGAGATACTAAGTTGACAAAGTAAAAAGGTGTGGCAACGTTTAAGAGGAACCACCTACCAAAGTTCTATGGGAACTTTGAACTCAAGAGAGCAAAGTTGTGGTTATTGGAGATAAAGAAAATCGTCAAGGCCATGGGATATTTGGAGTAACACAAGGTTGCCTACGTTAAGTTTGCTGATAAGGGAAGTTGAGAACTAGTGGAAGTTCACTAGGCAGTCCGTACAGATAATCGAGGGAGTAGTGCCTTGGGAAACATTGAAGGAAAAGTTTTTAGATATCCCTCAAGATTTGTGGAAGCAGAGAGTTTTTGGAGCTTAGATAGGGAGACATGTTAGTGGGGGAGTAGAGCTCCAAGTTCAGCTACTTCAGAACTGCACACCCTCTCAACAAGGAGGGAATGAGAAAGAGTTATGTGTCCAGTACATGCACAGTTTCAGGCCTAAGATTCAAGAGGTTGTGTGCTACATGCAAATCACCAACTTCAACCAGTTGGTGACAAGGAGCAAGTTCTTCGAGGAGAAGTCTAGGGATAAGAAGGTGACAAGTAGGTCAAGAAGACTACAACACAACACCAAGGGAGAAAGAAGAAGCCTTATCATAAGCAAAGCCCTAACATAAGTCTGGATCTTTTGGTCCCTATTAGAATCTATAAGGGGGGTTGAATAGATTCTATGTTCCACTTTTTGGCTTTTTTATTTAGTTCATTTCTATCCTCTTCTATCTTCAAGTCGGATCCTATCTTTGTTAATTTAAGAACAATTAACGCAAGATATATCACAGAGTTCATACAAAAGAATAATATGAAGATAGATCAATTCGTTCTTATTTATCTTTCCAAATCTTTTATATTCAGAGCACTCTTTCAAATGAGTTAGACATACACATATAACTTTCATTTGAATTCAGCATACATGTAATAGAGATATAAAAGTATAAGGAGAAGAGAATTTGCACAGAGTATTTTATACTGGTTCAGTCTTCCACCTACATCCAGTCCCAATACAACAACTGTTGCTATTGGTGTTTCACTAAAAACCAATTTCGATCTCTTTGTGTTCTTTACAAGCAATCTGCAACACAAAACAAAATAAAAAATACTCAATACAATAATGTTCTTTATCACAAAAAACTTTCCTCCTCAATTCTTGGTACCTCCAAGAATCAACTTTGAGAAATCTTTCTTAATCAACACTACTCTTTTTCAAGAGAGACCCTCTAAAACAAAATCAAAAGATCAGATTTAGAATACACCTGGTTGTGCTCAAACTGATCAACAATTATCTCTAAATCATTCATACATCAGTTCCTATTCATCCTTTTGAGAATATTTGAAAACCTTTCAAAACTCTTGATGAATTTCTTGGAGAAAATGTTAAGAACCCAATCAGTTCTCTATTGAAAGTGTTTGAACGCTCCTTTTGTTTTTCAAATAAAAAAGAACCTCTTGTAAAAGTGTTTCCAAAGACTATTTAAAGAAAAAAATTTGAAATCAGTTTAAGGATGAATTTCGATGTGGATAATCGATTACAAGATAGGGGTAACTGATTACTTCAGTGATTCAATTTCAAACCTGAAGATTCAAGCTCGTGGTAATCGATTACCTGGAGCTGGTAATTGATTACTCCAGCAAGAAACAAAATTCCCACTTTAGCTTATACTGTTGGTAATCGATTACTATGAATTAGTAATCTATTACCTCAGTTAAAGACTCAAAATGCTCAAACAAGGTAATCTATTACTTCAGTTGGTAATTGATTACTTCAGTTTAGTTTTCTTATCAAAAGGGAATCACCAATTCTTAAATTCTAGAGCAAATCATTCAATTAGATTTTAAATCACCATGAATTCTAAACTAAGCATTCACAATCACAATGGCCTAAGCTAAAACACTCAATACAATAAGCAAATCTATGTATATGTCTATGAAACCAAAAATTACAAAGTTTAAACATCAAAATCAAAAGACTTCTTAAAGACCAAGCAAGGCTCCTCCATGCTTCAAGTCTAACAATCTCCCCCTTTTTGGTTTTGATGTACCAAATCTGAGTTGTGGTTTCCTTTGAGCTTAGGTGTGAGATGCTTCTCTTGTGAAACCTGCAAGTTAGAATTTCTATACAATATATCGCAGTTGCAGTTTCTACTATTACATACAATTTTCCATTTTGAGATAAAAGCGTTTAGTAAATCAATATCAAGCTATCAATTATAAAGTTCATGATAAGGTTTCGATTACAATTATCCAAATCAAAATCAAACCAAATTGTTCAAAATATAGAAACATAAATCATAAAATAGATCATTAATCTAAAATCACTTCTTCCCTAAGATTAGAAATCCTTCTTAAAACCACTTATCAACACTCCCCCTATTTGGTATATCAAACAAAAAGAGTGATAAGGAGGTTAAAGATAAAATAATAATATGTATCGTCTTGATTCAGACGCTCCATGATAGTCTCTATCAGATCTTTCATCTCCAAGAAGCGAATCTCTTGTGACCTTTGCATATCAGAAATCCTTTTGTTCACTGATTCTTCAATTTCATCAAGTCTATCTATAACTATAGACTCAAATCTGGTCTTGGGGATATATTCCCCAGCTGCAGAGTCAGAGTCCTCTTCATCATTTTGAGGTTTTGTTTCTGGTGCTTCTTGAGGGTGGACAGGTGGTGCTTCATCTCTTGACACCCATCCATCGTCAGTCTTGACTAGCCTCATCATCTTTAAGGCTTTGTCTTCAATGACATGGATGTCTTTGACTAATTCTCTGTCTTCATCAATAGTATCAACCTAAAAATGTTCAATTAGTCTAGATATAAACAAAGAGTAAAGGCATTTATACTCAAACAGTCTCCTGGTCTTGAGCATATTGTCCATGATGACATGAGCCCAGTCAATTTGTATTCCATTTTTCAAAGCAGCCATCACTATCATATCCTTCTCACTGATTTGTGCGTGATTTGCACCTCGGGCGGATAAAATCCAACATACCGTATAATGTAGTAGCCTGTCGTCAGTACTCAAGCCACCAATATTATAGGAAACCTTATTTCCTTGTACCTTCCTAACAGTCTTTTCAATTTCCCATCCTTTTGGATTCCTCAGCATGCTCATATAGAAAGTGTCTTTCTGAAGATCGAATCCTTTCTCACTCAGTCTGTCAACATAAGCACAAATCCCTTCAAGTCTTATACCAGCAAATTAAAGAAAATGAGCAGGGGTAAGAATCATTTTAACACCTTTTACCTCAGAACTTACAGTTCGTGTAGCCATGTGGGGACGAAGGTTTGAATAGAAGACCCGAACCAAATCAGGGTATATGAACCCTTTCAACCCAACAAACTTCTCCAAATGTTGTTGCCTTAGATAGGTTTGGAAGGTGAATCCTTGGTTGTCAAGCCACCTCAAGTCTAGAATCTTTGGTGGAACAAGATCCTTGTTAGCAAAGTCTCCATAGAACCTTGTCTCTTGCTCCTTTGATGTAAACCAACGAGTCACCGGATTGACTACGGGTGGAGGTGATGAGGGTGATGAAGGGTCTTTCCTTTTTGAAGATTCTCCCTTCTTCTTTCTCCTTGCTCCTTCAACTTCAGCTGCCAAATTTCTTCCCGCTCTCATCTTGATACTCTTTCTGTTGACTGTTTGACTCATGAAATAGATATTTAGAGTTGTTGCTATTTTTTAGGCCCATGACTATGTTTATGTTATATGTGCAATAGTTTATTTTGCCCATGACTATGTTTATGCTGTATGTGCAGCAGTTAGTTTTCTGCACGTTTATTTTCTATCTGTCTAGGAGTTTTATATATTTATGTAAACTGCAGTATGCATTATTAGAAAAAAAAACAAAAAAACATATCATTCTGCTGTTACAAACTCTGTTTATGCTCTTCATACCTTCTTTAAAAACAACAAATTGACATCAAAGCTCTTATTTTTTAGGGATCTATGAATTAAGTTGAGAGAAATAGTAATGGAGGGAGAAACATCATACACAGTGGGTCCACCACCAATTTTTGATGGTGAGGAGTACGAATTATGGGTTGCAAGGATGACCACTCATCTTGAAGCTTTGGATGGTTCTAGTGATTCATGGTTAATAGACAGCGGCTGCACAAACCATAATACCAATGACCTGAAACTCTTTAAGGAACTTGACAAAACCGTTGTTTCCAAAGTAAAAATTGGAAATGGTGATTTCATTTCAGTCAAGGGAAAATGGACTATTGCTATTAAAAGTTTAACAGGTTTGAAATATATCTGTGATGTCTTATATGTGCCTGACATTTATCAAAATTTGCTCAGTGTTGCTCAGCTTGTAAAGAAGGGCTTTAAAGTTATATTTGAAGACATATGGTGCTTGATTAAAGATGCAAAGGGCAAAGACGTATTCAGGGTGAAAATGAGGGCTAAAAACTATGTCTTAAATCTGATGGAGGAGAAGCAAATAGCTTTTCCAAGCATGACCACCAATGTTGAACTATGGCACAAACGGCTCGGACACTTCCATCTAGCAGGACTTTTATTCATGCAAAAACATGCCTTGGTGAAAGGTGTGTCAATGCTTGAAGACAAGTTAGCCGATTGCGTATATTGACAAGCTAGTCAGAAAACCATTTCCTCAATCCGCGTGGAGAGCAACTCAAAAGCTACAATTGGTTCACACAGATGTTGGGGGACCTCAGAGAGTATCATCTTTAAATGGTAATAAGTACTATATTACATTTATTGATGATTATACCAGATTTTGTTGGATTTATTTCTTTAAATCCAAGACTGAAGTTGCTAATATTTTTTGGAAATTTAAAGCATTGGTGGAGAATCAAAGTGGTTGTAGGGTGCAAACAATAAGGTCTGATAATGGGAAGGAATACAAAAATGATGTTTTTGATAAATTTTGTGAAGAAATTGGCATTAAGCATCAACTCACTGTACCTTACACTCCACAATAAAATGGTGTGAGTGAGAGAAAAAATAGAAGCATCATGGAAATGACAAGGTTTATGCTACATGAAAAGGAGTTACCAAAGAAGTTATGGGCGGAGGCTGCAAACACTGCAGTATTTTTGCTGAATAGACTACTTACAAGAGTTTTGCACAGAAAAACTCCATTTGAAGGCTGGTTTGGTTACAAACCAGATTTACAAAATCTAAAAATTTTTGGTTGTGTTTGTTTCTCCTATGTTCCACAGGTTAAAAGGGATAAACTTGATAAGAAGGCAGAACCCGGAGTCTTCATTGGATACAACAATACTTCCAAAACTTACAGAATTTTCCAACCTCAAAATGGAAAAATTCTTGTAAGTAGAGATGTCAAATTTATAGAAGATCAACAATGGGGTTGGAATGAGTCAATAAGGAAGCAACTGCCAGAAATTCCACAGTTTCTTGATGATGATGTAGATGACATTCCTGTCAGAGGTACAAGATCTTTATTGGAGATTGAACAAAACTCAATCCAGATGGTTCTATAAACAAAATTCAAGGCTAGGTTGGTGGTGAAAGGCTATGCTTAGGTGTTTGGAGTAGATTTTTCAGAAACTTTTGATCCAGTTGCACGTCTTGATACAATCAGAATGCTACTTGCCTTGATCCCTCATAAAAGGTGGAAAGTTTATCATTTAGATTTAAAATCTGCTTTTCTAATTGGTTACTTGCAGGAGGAGATTTATGTTGAGCAACCTGAGGGGTTTCAAATCAAAGGAGAGGTGCAGAAAGTTTACAAGTTGAAAAAGACATTATATGGTCTTAAACAGGCTCCTAGGGCCTGGTACAACAGGATAGATGATCATCTTCAAGGTATTGGATTTGTCAAAAGTCCAAGTGAGGCTGCATTATACGTGAAATTGGTAGATGCAAGTCTAATCATTATTGCTGTCTATGTTGATGATTTGCTTGTGACAGGAAATGATGAGAAACTTATAAAGGAGTTTAAAACTGATATGCTTAAAGCATTTGAAATGACAGACCTTGGCTTGATGTGTTTCTTTTTGGGAATGGAGGTGAAACAAGATCATGGTGGAATCTTCATTTGCCAAAAGAAGTATGTCAGGGAAATACTCAAGAAGTTTCACATGGAGGACTGCAAAAGTACCACATCTCCAATGAATCAAAAGGAGAAATTTAGCAAGGATGATGGAGCTGATAAAGTTGACGAAATGCACTACAAAAGCTTGATTGGTTGCTTAATGTATCTTACTGCAACTAAACCTGACATTTTATTTGCAGTAAGCATACTTACAAGGTTCATGCATTGTGCTAATGAAGTTCATTTTCAAGCTGCCAAACGAGTTGTGAGATATGTTAAAGGCACTTTAGACTATGGTATAATGTACTCTCATTCTCACAATTTTAAGCTTCATGGATATTCTGACAGTGACTGGACATGTTGTATTGATGACATGAGAAACACCTCTGGTTACTGTTTTTCTTTTGGTTCTGGAGTTTTTTCTTAGTGTTCTAGAAAATAAGAAGTTATAGCTCAATCAACTGCTTAAGCAGAATATGTAGCTGTTGTTGCTGCAGTGAATCAGGCTTTTTGGAACAGGAAAATCATGACAGATTTGCATATGAAACAAGAAGAAAGCACACAGATTTTTGTGGATAACAAGGTTGCTATCTCAATTGCTAATGATCTGGTGTTTCATGGCAAAACTAAACACTTCAAGATAAAGCTCTATTTTATCAGGGAGATACAAAAGGAAGGAGAAGTGAAATTAATTTATTGCACTACAGAAGAACAAAGTGCTGATATCTTAACAAAGACACTTCCTAAAACTAGATATGAATTCTTGAGGGAGAGGCTTGGTGTATGTAGTTCCAGAGTCAAGGAGGAGTGTTGACTGTTTGACTCATGAAACAGATATTTAGAGTTGTTGTTATTTTTTAGGCCCATGACTATGTTTATGCTGTATGTGCAACAGTTTGTTTTGCCTATGACTATGTTTATGCTGTATGTGCAACAGTTAGTTTTCTGCACGTTTATTTTCTATCTGTCTAGGAGTTTTATATATTTATGTAAACTGCAGTATGCATTATTAGAAAAAAAAAACAAAAAAACATATCCTTCTGTTGTTACAAACTCTGTTTATGCTCTTCATACCTTCTTTAAAAACAACACTTTCCTCTACCTTGATTTTCCATGGATGCAATGTAGAAGTAGAGAGAAATCTAGGGTTTGTGAGAGAGTAGAGAGAAAGAGGCAATGCTTTGTGAAAGATGAAAATCTAACTCCAGTAAGCACTTATAAGAAAGAAAAAGCCCAAAACATTAGTCCAATAACAAGGTAATTGGTTTACCTAGATTGGTAATCGATTAACCCGTGTTCTTATAAAGAAAAAATAAAGAATATATAAAAAATCTAATAGAGGTAATCGATTAACCATACATGGTAATCGATTACTCCTGTGGGGTAACCAATGAGTTTTAAAAACTTGATCTGTGGTAATCGATTACTGTATCATGGTAATTGATTACTCTAGAGTTAATTTCTTTGAAAACTTCAAATTCAAGCCTGCAGTCGATTAATTCAACATGGTAATCGATTATCTATACCAAAAAACTCTTAAAACACTTGAATTTCTTGTATTTGAAAACATTTTGATCATATATTTTTGGATGAACAATTTATACCATACTAGAACCATGTAAAGGAAAGGGTCTATGTAAGATGTTCCTCACTCAAAATATCAAGGTTTGTTCTCAGCTTGTAGAACCTCTCCTTTGGTAGTGTTTTGGTAAAGATGTCAGCTAGTTGATTTTTGGTGTCGATGAACTCAATGTCGTAGTCACCTTTCTCCACATGATCACGGATGAAATGGTGTCTTACTTCGATATGTTTGATTCTTGAGTGCAAAACCGGATTCTCCGTTATACTTATGGCACTTATGTTATCACACTTCAAGGGTATGTTGTTGAGTTTCAATCCAAAGTCTTCCAGTTGTTGCTTTAGCCATATAAATTGAGCACAACAGCTCCCAACAACTACATACTCAGCTTTAACTATTGATAGAGTCAGACATGCTTGCTTCTTGCTATGCCAAGATACCAAACATTCTCCGAATAAATGACAGATATCACTAGTGCTTTTTCTATCAGTTTTGCTACCTGCAAAGTCAAAGTCACTGAAACCAACAAGTGAAGGTGAAATTCCTTTTGGATACCATAATCCACAATTCCTTTGACGTACTTAAGGATTTTCTTTACAGTATACCAATGGGATTGTTTGGGTGAAGATTGAAATCTTGCACACATACAAACTCCAAACATAATATCAGGACGACTTGCTGTTAAATACAACAAGGATCCTATCACTCCTCTATACATTGTTGGATCTACTTCCTGACCTGTTTCATCATTTTCAAGATATGTGTTAGTAGAAATTGGTATATTTGAAATCTTACTATTTAACATGTCATACTTCTTTAACAGTTCCTTTGTATACTGGTGGATGAAAGTTTCATCCCTCAGCTGTTTAACCTGCAATCCTAGGAAAAAGCTTAATTCTCTCATCTTTGACATGTCAAATTCTTCCTGCATACTATGAACAAACTCGTCACAGAGCATTTGGTTAGATGATTCAAATACAATATCATCAATATATACTTGAACCAATAAAATGTAATTAGATTTTCTCCTAATAAAAAGAGTTTTATTTACATTACCTCTATAGAAACCTTGTGATATAAGGAATTTACTTAACCTCTCATACCACTTCCTAGGGGCCTGTTTCAACCCATATAAGGCTTTTCTAAGTCTGTACACATGCTCAGGCAAAGATGGATCAGTAAAACCTGGTGATTGAGAGACGAAAACTTCTTCATTGATGTATCCATTCAAAAATGCACTATTCACATCCATCTGAAAAAGTTTAAAATTATTAATTCAAGCAAAAGCAAGTAAAAGTCGAACAACTTCAAGTTTAGCAACTGGAGCAAAGGTTTCATCAAAATCAGCTCCCTCTTGTTGATTATACCCTTTAGCAACTAGTCTAGCCTTGTTCCTTACTACCAATCCTTCTCCATTTAACTTATTCTTGAAAACCCACTTTGTGCCTATAACATTCATGTTTTCCTTTAGAGGGACAAGCTCCCAAACATTATTCCTTTTGAATTGGTTTAATTCTTCCTTCATAGCTAAGATTCAGAACTCATTGTTCAATGTTTCTTTTACACAAGAAGGTTCAACCTGAGAAACAAAAGCTATGTTATCACAAAGTAAATTGAATGAAGATCTAATTGATGCTGATAAGGGAAATCGAGAACTAGTGGAAGTTCACCAGACAGTCTGTACAGATGGTCAAGGGCATAGTGCCTTGGGAAACGTTTAAAGAAAAGTTTTTGGATAACTACTTCCTCAAGATTTGTGGAAGCCAGAAGGCTAGGGAGTTTTTGGAGCTTAGGTAGGGACACGTGTTAATGGGGAGTAGAGCTCCAAGTTCAACGATCTGCTTCAGAACTGCATATCCTTTCAACAAGAAGGGAATGAAGAAGAGTTATGTGTCCAGTACATGCACAATTTCAGGCCTAAGATTCAAGAGGTTGTGTGCTACTTACAAATCATCAACTTCAACCAGTTGGTACCGAAGAGCAAGATCATCGAGGAGAAGTCCAGGGACAAGAAGGTGGAAAGTGGGTCAAGAAGACTACAACACAACACCAAGGGAAAATGCAGAAGCCCTAACATAAGTCTGGATCTGGTAAAGGAGGAAAGGACATCAAGGGCTACATGTGTGATGGACCGTATGTGATGCAGAACTACAAAAGCAAGAGTTAGCCTCAACAGTTAGTACAACAGTTTCTGCAAAGTTCCTCTCGGGGTTTTCAAGGGGAGCTTGTTTTAAGTGTTGGAAGATGCGGTAGGAGATACAAAAGACTTTCCCATCGTAGAAATTTTAACGCACTATCCCAATTTTAGTTTCTTTTGCATAATCTTACTTTCCCACGGTAGGAGACACGAGAGAGTTTCCCATGGTAGAAACCGGCACGCACTACAGTACTACTTTGACATCATATACCAAAATCATACTCAATTAGGAGTAACTTCATTTCATATGCAACTTTTTATCAAGATTTATGTAGTGATATACGATAAAAATGCCATCATCGCCAAGTCGAGACTTCCATAAGCATAAATCAGATTGAAGAACTTTAATGATTCACCCTCATTGCCTGTGTGATTGGAATTTACTTGTCCCGATACTGCTATTAAGGTAAACAATTAATTCAAGTCTCAATAACATAAGCAGTTACAAAAGTACGCTTATAACTAAAATCAATCAAGAACCTTGAAATTGCCATGAAAACCATTAATCGAAAGATGGATTACATAAGCAATCAATCACGTCTACCGTGCTTTACCCATTTAAACATTCCAGTGTATATGGCTCTCTCTCTTTCATTTTAGATGGTAAATATGACTTGATCTAAAACAACATCAGGATAAGACAGCACTTGTATCTATCAAACTAATCTCAATTCTCAATTACAAAGTAATCTGTTTCATGCAATTGATTCAAAATAAGCTGGCAAGCAAAGAAAACATTAAAAGATACTTCAAGCGCCAGTTGCCTCAACCATTTCTTGTTCCACGGTGCTTGGGGTAACTGGGTAGTAGTGGTAATGGAGTTCCCCAACATCATCACCAGACAATTTCTTCCATCCATTTGGTCCCACATAGTAAACTAAAATCATATAAATCTCCAAGTTAGTGACATACAGTGATTTCATGTCTTACAAATTTATGGCTGTAAATTATGCATCTAAAATAGCTGCTAAAAAGTACTCACCACGACATAATAACGACAATAATATTATTATATTTTAATATTCCATACTACCTAGTTAGAAACCAAGGATTATTTTCAACTATTCATTTAAGTGGGCATAGTAAAATGCACACGTTTTGGGTGATCATGAACAATTGTGTTCCAGCAGAAGTGCAAGTGTACCTTATGAGACATCAATTATGTTATCATGAATTTGTTTTTGTATACTAGTTTATGGTGAGGGAGAGGATAGCAACAAAAGGTCATAAACAGAGAGAAGTAGGTATGAAGATGAAGATGGTTCAATGGGGGCGAAAGAAAGAGTACCGCTAGCAACTCCACCACTGGCCCCATCACGAAAAGTTGCATGATAAATTGCTCGCCGAGCAAGTTCAGCAGCTTCATCAACTGACAGGTCATATCGGTACCTAGTACAACAAGGAAATTGTCAACACAATTTGGCAGCAGAGTTACAGGTTATAGTTAAAGAGAGAGTTCACTAACCCGCTGTCCAATACACCATAAGCATATGGTGAACCAGATCCAACAGAGAATCTAGTGCCTTTAAGTCTTCCTCCTTCACTATCAACATAATATAGACCAGGACCCTAAAAAGAAGATTAACTATTGTAAGTAACAAATTGGACTAGCGGAGCAAAAGTTGTTCCATAATTTGACATGTGAGTTACCGTCTCATCCCATCCAGCAATCATGGTACCAACAGATAACCCCATTCCACGATAAGAGTATAAAATATTGGCAAGTAGCTTTGAAGCTCCTGTCACTGAAATTCTTCTTTTATTTGCCAACTCATGCAAACGACACTACAAATAATATTGACAAGATTAGAAGATTCACAAGTAACTTCATAAACATAAAAGGGCAGAAATCTCGTCTTGGAAAACAAAAGCCAAAAGTTACAAAATTCTTTAAATTTATATAAACTAAACTAGTCATTTAGATCTTTAATGTTAGGCCTGGTTCTGTTAGAGGCTGGAGGAGCTGTAGGCCAGCTGATTAATGGCCCAAACCAAGTGTCCATAATCTGGAAGCTTTATACCGGATGGAATAAAAAATGACAGAGTGGGGAAAGGCTTCAAGAACTTGCTCACCTGGAAATTTAGTTGTGCAGAAATGGACCATGGACATGTAGGAGGTGGTTATCAGGTGCGGGGTAGGCGAGAGAGGCTAGATTTTGATTAGTCTTAGCATTTAGCTTATGAAGAGAATGTCTCTCAGTGGATTCAAAGGTTCTAGATACTTATCTGGGTGTAGGTCGTCCTATACTTCAGTATTTTACTTCTATTTTTCAGTTGATATTCAGTAACATTGATTTTCCTTGAATAATTTAGGTCTATCATTTTATTATCATCATGGATTTAAAATTCAAGGAAACAAAAACCATGAAGGAATTATGCATACATGAAGTTGTTCAAGTCAGCTAATAAATCAAGAAGGAATTCTGTAATTATGTCATTGAATATGCACCAAAATGATTACTATGAATAAAAAAAGGACAGAATAAAAGATTATACATATAGAGATAAAAAAGAAAACCAAGGAATCTATAAAACTAACGGAGATTAAATAAAAACCAAATATTAACACTTTTCTCTAAACCAGAACACCATCCAGCAATAGTTTTGGCAAGTACTGTCTTGATTAAGGATCAATTAGCCCACATCAGGTCCACACACAACAGCAAATAATATATCATTTGAATATGCAAAAGCAGTCAATCTGATTGTATGTCAGTTCAACGAAAAGTGGAGTGGTTGTCAACATGAAATCTATTATATTCTAAATTAACCTATCCAAAAACCAATGGCAATTAAGTAACATCGCTGGTACCAGTCCACCTAGTCTAGATGTTATCTACGGAATATTATTGAAAACATCCACACTGATGTGCATACATTATTATAAGATGATAAGAATAAAATTCAGTGGCCTCCCTTGAGTTTAACAAAAAAATATTTAAACATGCTGATCAAGCACATGCATGATAAATTAGAACAAAATTTAATTACATAGGTATAAGAAATAGTGAAATACTATTTATTGCCAGGTAAATGAAAATTAGATATGAAGGTTATATTACACAGCATACTTCGACAACTAAGTAGAATAAAAGAGGAATTGAAGTTGAAAAATGTTTTGAACTTACATGATTGTACCTAAGAAGTTAATCTCTCCACATTTCAATTTACATACACGGGAAGAAAGATTAAGAGAAATTAAGAGTAAAGAATTATGTCCCTCAATTGCATAACCATCTTTCCAAACAAATTCATCTTAGATAAAAAGGCAATGCCTGAATTTTAATCACCAGAAGTTTCATGCCAGCCATTTTTCTTGTTCCCAATCAATCTAAGTTTCTTATCATTCCATTCCCACCATTTACATGGCATTCCCAACAAGCCAGCAGACTACCCTCCTATAGTTCCATTTCCATCCCATCCACTTACTTGAACTCCTTACTTGCTTCCCAAACACAGGCTAAATGCTGCCCAAGCTCAGGAAATGTGCATAACAACCACAGCAACATATCAATAACCATAACAATAACATCAATAACAACAACTACAGGGAATTAACCAAGGAATCACAAGGTGTGGGAGACTAGTGAAGCAATTCAGAGGAGACTAGTGTAAAGATAACAGAATGAACAAGGCAATAATACCACATAGAAGATTGCATAGATTACCTTGATCCCAAGATTCCTGTGCCAAAACTGACAATCAGCAGCACCTCCAGCCATGGTACCGAGCATATATGGATTGATTTCAATAATTTTCTTCACAGACTGCGATGCTGGAGACAGCCAACACACAAAATTGAATAACATACACAACCGCAATACATAACACTCAAAATTTAATTCGTAGCAAGAAACAAAAACTCTGCCCTAGCCAAATTAACAGGAAACAATGAAAGCAAAACTAAATTTAACAAACACTCACATATATATCCTCCCATGCTAGCTCGAGAATCAGCAGCCACCATTACACCCTCCTTAAATATAAAAGCAAGAGTCGTAGTACCCTTAGCGGGCTTCACCATCTGAATGGCTTCTTTCAAGAAGCCATCGAACTATCACCACAAATATACATACAACATTTTAGTTAAAACCATAAACTTTAAACCCTAGTTTTTTGTGTTCATTCGCCCACAATTTCAGAAACAAATTTCAACCCTATCATTTTCGAAATCGTGAAATTCAAAAGCTGAGTGTGTACTCACATCATTGGAATTGGGAAGGTCGAAGGAAGGAGCGACGGAGAGGTCTCCAACGACGTCGTTTTGGGGTGCAAGCAGTGAAGGAAACGATTCAAGGCCAGTTGTATCGAGCTTCATGATTACGAGTTAGTGTGACCTAAACGAAAACAAACATTAAACGTTGTATCAGGAAGTAAATAAATAAATAGATAGATAGATAAATAAATAAAAACAGGAGAAATTAAAGAGAAAAAAATCGCAGAATTTAAGAACATGGCGCACCGATTCCTAAGAGAAAAAGCAATTGCAGTGTGAGATCTCGTTGAGTTTGAAGCAATGAGGGAAAAGTAGAAAGAGGCACTGTTTTTTCAGTACGTGTTGGCTTGGAGAAAAAGGCAAGACTTTATTTGGGCTGCGGCCCATACATTCATCCTGCTCTTATTTCTTAGGGCCCATTTATGTTATGACAAAATTGATCCTATCCTAATAAGAGGATGAGAGAAGGAAGAAGGTAGGTCTACGTGGTAGAGAAGAAGGGAAGATAGGAAAGAAGAGGTGTTTTTTATGTCAGAAAGACAAAATAGACTTTTCATTAGGAAAAGGAAGAGGTGTTTTATTTTTATTCTTTAATTTGCAGAAATCCAAAACCAAATGTCAAGGAATTTATATAAACTTAAGTATGGAAGATTATTGGTAAGTCGTCAAGAGTTTACAAAATGGATGGGGCTAAATAACATGTAATATAGAATATAGACTCAAATCACTAACCCAATTTATAACAAAATTTGTGATAAAATATCTAGTTATGGTATCTAATTAATAAAGACATTTTCTTTATATAAATTTTTAAATATGATATCAAAATTTGGTGATATTCAATTAAAACTTTTAACAACTTTAAAAATTCTTTCTAATATTTAAAAACATATAAAATTTGAGAGACAATTTAATATGATAAGTTTTATGAATCATTTTAATGAAAAATATAAATATCATACTCATTTAAAAATTTCATTTAACTTAACACACATAACTTTTCTCTTTTTATCAAAAAATAATAGAAATATTAGTTTAATGCTTCATGATAAAGCTGTCAAGATAGGTCTAGTTTGATAACCCAACGAGTCAAAGTTAAATTGAACTACAATAGAATAATCCATGTAAGAACCAAATAAAAAATGGTCAGTCGAACAAACCACAGTATCAAAATTAACTACAAAAATATGGGAAAGAACCAAGTCACTGTGCCAGAATAAATCAATCACCTTTTTTTTTTTTACTTTAAATCGGTCCAAATCCAAAAAACAGACTATCCCAACCCAACCAATTTTATCTAGTAATCTGACTGGCCTATGTTGGCCATTTTCCTGCTTTACTTTTCAGAATCACAATTGGTACTATCACTGCCGTTACACCAAAACTGCTGCTGCCTATGTTGGTGGCAAAAGGTGGCAAACGCTGCCATAGTTGCCACCATGAATAGCGCCTTTATATTACTTGGCCATTCCAACAAAATCAACCGGAGTCAATGAAAACCAATTTATTTAGTTCAACTCGGAACAGTGTAACTGACATATGCTTGCCAAAACAGACTGTCTTTGGTAAAACCATTCACTAACTTCTAAGCGAAACAATACCTTTGATCTTTTAAAATACTTTTTAAATCCTCCTGCATAATTTCTCCCCTTCCTATTTGCATTTTTTTATGCGGAATACTGAATAAAAAAATGAACAAATAAATATCAGCCCGTGAATTTCTTTGCACTATTCAATGTTGTCAGGCCAAAATGCTGAAGACAATTTCCATGGTTGCTTAGGGCACCCAATATGTGCCACCAACAAAAAGTAATAAATTATGACATGTATTACACAAATGCAATAAAAAAGGGTCAGGCATTTGAACTGGGGCCTAAATCGTCTTCTAAACCCAGATACTCCTCTCGTTAGCTCGCACTAGTATGAAAGCCAACCCTTTTCTTATGTTGTCTATCCCAGGGCCCTCAAAAAACATGGATCTTCAATGTCATGCAAGCGATGGATTAACTTCCTGGTCACCATGCTCAAACGTATCATCAATCTTTAATATAGAGCTCCTCCAAAATATTTCTTACCTTGTCCACCACATTTCCAATCATTTTGTAGCCGGGGTTTCTTTATCAGGGATTACCCTTTCCATGTCCTCAAGATATTGCCAACTTTTCTTGCTATCCTTCTCATTCTTCATCTCCTGCTTAAAATATAAAACAAGTTATTTGTTAAAATAGTAGCTAATAGCTATCTCATCTTTGTATTTATTATCATTTTGTTCATTACACAGCTTTTCTACGGTACCCTTGCACTAAAGCTGAATATAACCCCTTCTGTTATAGATAATACTAAGATATTAAGAGTTAAACAGTTTCATTCGCACAGTATGAGTTATCCTTACTATATCTATGATAATGAATGGGGTTAACATCAAGAGAGACAGATGAAAGAAAGCATCCAGTTTCTTCTCTGTTCTAAGTTCTAACTAATTCTTTGAGATGGTGTGAGATATTCATTGAAACAAAAAGTAGGTAAAAATATTGCCAGCAATGATAAAAGGATACAGATGACTCACAATTATTGTTATTTACTATCATAAGAGAAATAAATTTATAAATGGAATCTTTATCCTAGTTTTCACTAGGCCGAATAATACTAGTTGTCACACTAAAGGGTGTAAGAAAACCTACATAAGATAAAATATGTATGAAGTAGTCTTCCTATCTTTTACACAAGAAAAAGCAGGTTGTCACTGTTATAACCCACACAAATGCAAATTAGATTGGTGCACATAATGTCAATTTTTTTTAACAAATTATCTTGGCATTCAAGGAAAGTATGGTAAACTGGTTGACAAGATCTCATACAACTTGTTTAAAAAAAAGTGCCACTCAGAATAAGAAATTAAGTTCCTGTTTCACATAAACTAAGGTTTCCTCTAAGATCATTTTGGTATGTAGGTGAAAGTCTCATGGATTAGTATTCAATGCATAAAAAAAACAGTCCACAACCAATTTGGCAATTTTGGATGGTTGTTTTAAGTGTGGTACGAGTTTTATTATTATATTAACATTAACATCAAGTTGCTAAAAAGAAGAAACAAACCTCGTATTTCAGTACCAAAGATGTCCACAGAGATTTGCACTGCCCAGGACTTCTGCTGATCCCATCAGCCAACAATTTTTGAGATATCTCTTCCCAGAGGGCCATCCTTCCCTTTGCAACTTGAAATCTGTCATTTAGTTCCCCACGCATGACAATCAACTTCGTAACTTCCTCAGGTTTCCATTTATTTCTCTTTATTGATTTTGAAGACTTGGTTTCAGAATTTGGCTTTTCTTCAGACTTGACTTTATCAATGTCTTCAGAATAATCTTTCTTTAGATTGGACTTTTGCTCCTTTTGTGAAACATAACCATTGTTAGCATCTATTGACTTCTCAACTGGTGATGATGCAACGAATGGTTTCCAAAATTCATCTGAATTTTCTGAGTCAGATAAATCACCCTCACCCTCACCCTCACCTCCACTTGTAGTGTTGTCATCCTCAGGCAATAGTTCTTCAATATTACCATCTGTACCAAATAATAGAACATGCATAAGAATAAAAATGAAAGACACAACTTAAAAACATTACACAAGAAGAAATATTGTTAAAAGCTACATGGGCATGCATGTGTGTTCGAAGTAAGATGCAATGGATTCAAAGAGTCATGCCAACAAATACTTGACATCACATATTTAATAAATTGCAAATACAATAAACAAGCACAAAGGCACCCCAACCATATCTCCACAGCTCTATATGTATTTCTCAAATCTAGATTGATGTTACCTTTAGCTTGCAGTGTAGTGGACAGATTTTCCTTCTCATGTCTGTCCACTGTTTTTCTTAATGTTGATGCTCCAAGACCCACATGCAGTTTTCCAGACAATTTTGTGTTTATCTCATCAGCTAGAACAGCTGCAGGATTTTCTATGGCAATGGCAATAACTTCAGGCCGTTTACCACTGTACTTCCGCACCATCTTCCTCAATACCTCGGACACAATTCTTTCCACATGAGCCAATGGGCTTTTTACAGGACAGCTTGCAAGAGCTGCATGGGCAGCTTTGTACAGTGCATCCATCAGCTTCCCTTTGTCAAGCCATAAGCATCTAGTGGTAATCTTTATCTTCCCTTTTAAGGAATTTCCAGCCAAACTATCTAAATTTTTAGGGCGGAATATTTCCATGCTGACAAAGATGAATATTAAGATATCAATAAATACATTATGCTTCTTTTTGACTTACTATAAACCTTGAAAGATCTACCTGATGACAATGATGCCATCTAATGCGATTCTCAATCTTTCATCAATGAAGAGTTCACTAGATGTACCAAATGCTCTATCACCATCACTATATTTCAACTACATGAAAAAGAGGAAAACAAAAACTCATAAATTGTTAAAATAATTTCTAATAGTGGACAACAGAATACAAAGAGATGCCAACCTGTAAATTCTCTTTTCCAAGAGAAATGAAACCGTTAGACAGGACTCTTCTATTTCTCAAATGTGAAACACCAAGCATCTCTCCATTTTTAATAACCTGTTGCATAAAGCTCATCACTCCTTCAACATGTTATGTAACATGACATATGAAATATTATTATAAATCTCATTGTTATTAGGCATTGATCTCTTCTATATTATATCACAACATCTGATAGTAAAGCAATTACTCACAGCAGTGTGACGAATTCCAGTAGATTTTCCAAGTAATTCATGTTCCTTCAGGAACAATAATTCTCCATGGATGGGAAGAAAATGCTGTGGCTTCACTATTCTAAGTACTTCTTCCTGCAAAATTATATCTTTCCTTTACACTTTAATAACTTGTCATATCAGACAAAAAACATGTACGGAAATCATAATAGATTATTAGAAGACTCAGTACATGAATGAGTAAACTGAAAAGGCATCAAAACAGAATGACTAGTTTGACAGGCTTGCTAACTCGTGTTTTGTGAAATCTCATAAGTCACAATCAGAATATTTAACCAGGAATAAAAAATATAACAAGAATATTGAAGACTTCAGAAGGTGATATTAAGATGTAATCATGTCCAGTTTCTTTCAAAATATTTTTTAAACTCCTTGGTCAGTATAGTAAAATGATTTGATAACTATATACCTCGCAAAAATCTTGAATAGATGATGATGATAAAATATAAAAACAATAACAAGATGGATAAAAAATCAAAGAAACATTGTCATGCAATAAAAAATTTACCAATTCTCCACGATATGCATGGCCAGATGTGTGCAGACCTTCATTTTTTCCCATAACTATTGTTGATCCAATCTCTGATATGCGGTTTAGCATTTCCATGACACGAGACTCATTACCAGGGATAACCTAGCATTTTGATTTAGAATCAGCACAAATTACATAGCACAAACTGATTTTTCAATAATAATTTTAGAAATAGCATCCTTACAGTAAAGAATTCAGAAAATGACATGAGAAAGGCCATGCAATTAAATCCACAGTTGTTAATAGAATAGATTGAGAGTAAAAATAGTATATTGTAAGTTCGTACACTGATATCAATTCTTTAGCAACAGGTTCATTTTACAGAACTGATTTGTTCATAACTTTTATAAATAGTATTCCTACAATAAAATAAATTCAGAAAATGACTAGAAAAGGGTCATGCAGAAAATTTTGAAGTTGCTAATAGAATGGATCGAGAGGAAAAATGGCATATTGTAAGTTCGACATTGATATCAATTCATTAGCACAAGTTCATTTAATTATACTACACATATCCCAGCTTTTAGATAAACTAAAAAGAAAAAAACTGATATAGTATTTTATCATACCTTAGCTGAATACAAAACTACATCTTCTTTGGTTAGTTTGAGAGCATGACTACTTCCGAAAGATGCAAGGTTCAAGGCAGCACGTGGTTCTGCCTGACACAATAGCACATATGGTCAGATGCCTTAAACATGTTCAGTACTCCAATGTACTAATTCATGAAATTAGCCACTCTATAAAAGATCTTGAAATAACTTACTTGAGAACCCGTTGTTACAATTAGCAGATCCTTTGGAGCATAAGCATCAATATCCTCTGCTTTCACCTTAGAAATAATGAGATGCAGGGCAAGAGACATGAGAGTCAGGAAAGCTGTTATAAATACAAGGATAAAGATGAATGATTTTCATATGAAGTTAGAAACACGAAGGGCACACAAATAACAAATTAAATAAACATTAATTATTCAAATAGCATGAAAACGAATTAGTCAAACAAATAGTCATTCGCTTACAAGTTATTTAAGTAGTGAATAAATATTTCTGAGAAATTCTAACAAAGATGTAAAGATTGATAAGTCAAAAAACCACTTGACCATAAAGTTCAAGCTGGAAACAAGGCTCAAAAGTAATACTATTTATAATTGTAATACACGATCTAACACGAAAGTCTACTAGTCTTGATTCTCTTGAAAGCAGGAGATTGACTCTGGAAGTCCAAAGTGCACAAACTGAAAGATGAGTTTCGAATTCATTGATAAAGGAGGGCAAGTAGTTCAGGCAAAACATAAATATTGTATTAAAATGCCATGTGGAACCCTCTCAAAATCAGTGATTTATCTTCTTGCAATGAATTTCCTCAAAAACTCAAATTAGTAAATCAAGCTGATCAGTTGTCCAACCTCTTAAAATATATACGCAAAGATCATAACCAAAGATTTGCCTACTTGCACTGAAATTTTGCTAAAAATCTAGTTAATAAAACAAACTGCTCAGCAATTTAGACCTCTTCTATGGTCCAGCAATCAATCTCTTACAAATTAGGCAGAATTCTGAAGTAAAGTCCAAACATTTGTTACCAGAGTGGATGGATCAATTGGAGCCTTTCCATCCTTCCAAGCTGCATCTAAATATGTCCTTAAAGACATGCCAATAAATACCTGATATAACAATTACAATCTCTTTAACACTTTTGTCATTCAAAACAAGACCATTCCCAATTGTGTTATAGTATACTAGATAGGAGAACATTACCAACTTTCTGCCAGTTAAATCAGCAGCAGCCTTCACACTTCCAAGCCGATGTATATTTGATGCAAATTGAGTTGTAATAATCCTTCCTTTACAAGCTGAAATATGTCTCAATAATGCATCTGCCACAACAGATTCACTAATTGTCCTACCAGGTGAGAGTACATTTGTTGAATCACTCATCATCTGAAAAGTAATGTCCAAAACAATGATTGTTTCAATCTTTTGTCAGCATTTAAGCAAAAAGAGGGAAATGAACATATTTGATTAAGAATATGGAAGAAAGCAGTCTGTATCATCATATTAAATATAAAGACATCTGCCCCTGACATCTAACACTATTCTTTTTTATGTCTAATAGCAAAGAACAAAAACAACAGAAAAAATTATTTCTTATAGTACTGAGAAGTAGAGGGGAAACAGCATGTTTAAAAGAATATCCACTAACCTAGAGATTCCATATTTAAAACGTCTATTTCCAAATAAAAGAATACAAATTAAAATTCTGAAAAAGTGGAAACATGTTATCTTTTGAGCAGTTATGCCAGCACTTGTCATGAAAGCCATATTACACTTAATAGGAACTACCTAAGTACCACTCAGAGAACGACACAAACCATAATAGAAGATATACCCCTGACCTCAATGGAATTTTATTTCTTCCCCAATGTTAAATCCAGGAAATAAAAGTAGCAAATATCTAGGTGACTTACCAATGTTACTCCTTCTTTAGAGAGTTCCTCTAGAGTCTCACGATCAAAAACTCTCCCATCTAGTGGTGCTTCATCAATCTGATGGATCAACTTCTTTAGCAACAGGATATTCAAGGTAAATGAAAGAGAGGAACGATGCTCTGAGAAATAAAAGTAAAATTCTGACCTTCCAGTCCCCAGTGTGAAGAATAGTACCATCAGAACAGCGAAGAACTAGTCCACAACAATCAGGAATAGAATGGGTCACCCTGATAGGTTCTATCTCAAATGGCCCAGCCACAAACTTCTTCTTTGTTTTAAATACTTTGAGTCTAGATGGAACAAAAATACCATGTTCCTTCAAACGTTTTTTTATGAGCTGTTGAAAAGGTGGAAAAAAATTACCTTCTCTGGACTAAACACAATAAACAATACAAAGAACAGATATTTGATGACCAACTTGTGTACTGAATTTTTTCTGATAATACATCAATCATAAAAACACAAAATGAAGAACTCAAGAGTGAGTTTGTCAACTTCATGATATGTTAACAGTAAGTGTAATGTCTAACTTTTAACACTGCCTATGGATCAATATTGTCAATCCACATGGAAACTGAACAACTTAACAAGTTGCATTCATATAAAGAAGTTTTCTGGTAAGATACCTCCATTGTAAAGGAAGATGCAAAAATTGGTGTACTGGAATCCAAAGCTGGAATGACCTGACGAGCCAATGTAAGTAATGTTGAGAACACACATAAAGAAAAAACAATACACAGTTATGACTAATCAATCAGAATTGCCACTATATGTTGAGAGAAATTGTGAAATCTAATGTTGGAAATATGTAACTTTAGTACTATTGTAAATAGTGCAGAACATATTCTTGTAATTGTGTAAAATAGGTAAATATGTTCTTGTAATTATTTGTAATTATTCTAGTATTGGTGATACCAAATATCTATTTGCTCCGCTGTGTAATTCATGCACATGAATTCAAGATATAGATCTAAGAAGCTTGTGGTGGGAAAATACTCTTGGAGTAACTAGAGGAAATAAAATATGCTGGCTCAAAAGAGCTCTCCTAATGCTTTGTGAATAAGCAAGAAAAATTCCTCCTCACTCAAAAAAAAAAAAAAAAAAAAAAAAACAGTGCAGACACAAATAGTCCAAGAAGGGCAATAACTCTATGCCACTTGTTAATTATACTTCAAAAGTCTCTAAACCGAATGGATAAAAAATAGTCCAAGGGCAAGGAATCTAGACACCTTGCTATTTTAAACAAAAATGCAGATTCAAATCCCAGAAGAAAAAGGTTGTCTACTGACTCTGGCATAACATAACACAAACTTCAACAGAAACAGTCTTGTGACTTGCGGCCCTCAGTTCTGTGACACATCATTTCTATTAAGGACAAAACTTAGGTATATTGTTTATGTTGTTCACCTATCAAAATTAGAGTTTCACTCTGATAATCCGCACATAACAGAATCTTTTATTATACAGATTACCGAACTGAAATTCCAATTTTACTTGGCAAACAACACCTATGGACCTGTAACTAGATTTTTTTTTGTCCTTGTACTAAATCTATTCAGAACCACACAAGTAAAACGAGTAGACGGACAGAGAAGGAAGCATTACCCAAGGCAACGCGCCAATATGGTCTTCATGACCATGAGTTATGACAAGAGCTTCAATTTTGTGGCTCCACTTTCTTATAAAAGTTGTATCAGGTATAATCTTCTGAACTCCAAGTTCGTCATAGCTGAATCCAAACATGTGAGAACAGTTTTTATATACATACACACTAATGCAAATCCAAACAAAGAGGATGCGTAGCATAATATAATAACAACAATAGGGGTTTATATTTACACTTACTCTGGAAACATTACACCAGCATCAATTAGGATATAGCGGTCATAGTTTCCGACGAGCATGCAATTCATGCCAATTTCACCCAAACCCCCAATGGGGAGAACGCGAAGGGGAGGGCCATCGGAGCCTTCGTAAAACTGCTCCATCTTGCGTTGAACAGAGTCTTCCATGCTTTTCCTAGGGCCTTCAACTCTGCGCGTTCTTTTGCGAGCCACTTTGATTTTAGACCCATCGGTACTTCCTGAAACAGAAACGAAAGCAGTATAGGATACATTTAACAAACAGTTTGCATGCAATAATAAGTGTGAATGTGAAAGTGGCGCGTGGATTGGGCGTGTGTGTGTGTTCACCTGGAAGTGGCGAGAGTGAAGCGGAAAGTGGCGGTGGTGGTGTTGTTGGTTTGGAGCGGAGAGAGAGAGGGCGGAGAGAGAGGGAAAGAGAAGAGAGAGCGGCCATTGTTAGTTTAGAAGGTGGAAGGAAGTAGTAGCTCAAAGCAGTGCCATAGCGGGAAATGTAGCCTTCTTCACTCCGATATTGCAAATATCTTTCTTATCGAGTTCCCTACTGCGAAACGTGCGAACCACACGTGTGCTAAAATCCATTCTTTCTATTCTTTCCACCCTTGCGCCAAAAATATTCATTTTCTAAGATATTTTTATACTATTATTGCTATTATATTATATTTTAGGCCTAAAATTAATAATATTGTCTATTAATTTTTTAGAGAATTCTAAGTAAATAACTTTAGAGTATTCTTTAAGTGGTTAAATATTAGAAATAAATAAAGTATGCAAAAATATAAATTTGTTAATATGTCATCTTAAAAAATTTATTTGTTAATGTTTTAAACTAATGATATAAAGGAACCCATTTATATGCGTCTAGGTGTTTTTCCTTCTGTAAAAACTTAAAAGAAGAAAAAAATAAATTACATATCTAAAAGTTAAAATTAGCTTTTCATTAATTAATTACCAAGAAATTTCGCAATTTTTTAAAAAGTAAAAAGAATAAAGTTCTACAAATTAATTAATAAAAAATCAAGTTCAATTTTTGAAGAAGTAAATCTCATTTTTTTTTTCTTCTTCTGAAGTTTTTCTACAGAAACTCATCCAAACAGAAAGAAAGACATTTTGGCTATATTTTTTAGGAAATAAAAAAAATAAAAGTTGTAAATAAAAACCAAAAGGAACTTGGTCAAATAAAACACTGGAATGAAAAAATAATTATGTGCAAGTGAATATGAATTAAGAATAAAAATACTCATCCTATAGATAAAGCCTCGCTAAAGTTGGTTTAAAATCCCCTTTGATAATTGAAAAAAGGGAAGAATGCAAAATAACTACGTGTTAGAGAATAAGAATTAAGAAAAAAAATGTTCATGGCATAGATAAGACCTAAAGGGAAGAATGCAAGTGGTCAAGGATTGTTAAGGTTTGACTATAACTATGAAAAGGTTGCTTGTTATTAGTCAATAATAACATTGCATAATGAAAATTAACGATGATTAGGATTTGATAATGATACGATAATGATACGATGGAAATAGATGGATTGAGGGTGAATTTATCTTTTCTTATCCCATCTTATAAAAAGTAGGTTTATGTTAGAATTTCTTGAAATCAAGTTTAAGATTTTAAAACTCACTTTCACCCTATTAATATCAAAGTGGGTTTCCTTCAACGGTTTAGGTGAACAGATTTTCTTACTAACGAATGGTTTCTTATTAGCTAATAGTGGCATTGTCCAAAGTTTATTTGTCTTAAGATATCTAATCAATCATTAAATTAACAAATAATTGTAATAACATTTTATGTGAAAATAATGGCATGTATAAGTGCTAATTATTTTTTTTTTAGTGTTGACATAGTCATTGCTTTGTTACAATGCACATATAAATATTAGTTGTTTTTAATACTGTAGTATTGAAAGTCGTTTTTAAATATTTATCAATGGATTTATTACATCTATGTTATACGTTATACAGGGAGTGACAGCCTGAATTTTTGGACATCAAGAACATTCTTTTTAACATTTTATCTCTTTCTTTTCTCTATATATTTTTTTCTTCTACTATGCGTTATTCTATACATTTGTACACGTTGGTGAGGTTTAAATGTGTTTTGGTCTTTGAGTGTATGAATTCAAACACATCAAATCTTGGGAGAAAACCGAATATTAGTTGCATAAAAGATTCACCAGAATTTGTTTTTAGACCAATGACTTGCTACGACATAATATTTCTTTTATTTCTAACACTTTGTAGTTATTATTTTGATTATGAATTTTTTTTATCATGTTATATATACAAAATATTTACTGACAATATGAATAATTAATCTTTATCAAGAAATCCTAACTAGAATTTCTGCTCCCAATCATGTGTTTTATTCACAAAGCTCAAATATGAGATCTTGCTTAAAAAATTCAATTTTGATTTCATTAAAAAGAATTTCTTCAAATATGTATTAAACTTTGATTGTAGTATTTCAAAATTACAAATCTGTTTACACACTTAAATATGTTGATTTGCTGACAAATTCGTATCATTAATTTATTTAGAGATAAATTTTTTACCTATTCAAGAGGTCCTCTATAAAGTCAGTTTTTAAATTAACTTTCTAAAAAGGATTAAGTCAAACAATAAAAAATTGACTTATATTAAATAAATAAGATCGTAAACAAATTGGACTCAAATTATATAAAACTTACCTCAATCTAACCCATTTTCACGTCCGTGGGACAAAATGTTTTGTAAGAAAACTCTTATTTTATAATCATTTTCAGTTAAATTAAATATTGTTTTTCTTTGGCACATTTAAGCCTCATTTTAAATATAGGTTACCAAACAAAATTCCAAAACAATAAATAATAATAAAACCAAACATTGCTTAAGAGGGAGAATACAAAAGGGATAGAGTCCATGGAACTTGGTCGTCATTGACTTCAGTAAACACTATTAAGTCAACAGCCTTCTCTACAGGCTGAGTCAACATGAAAGCACTGTAAACACT
Organism: Hylodesmum podocarpum; assembly: GCA_026586105.1. Taxonomy (NCBI): domain Eukaryota; kingdom Viridiplantae; phylum Streptophyta; class Magnoliopsida; order Fabales; family Fabaceae; genus Hylodesmum; species Hylodesmum podocarpum. Next base: position 15,038,052 of record JALJEV010000623.1, on the reverse strand, counting down.
TCTAATCAGAAGTTTGGCAGTTTCAGCACCAGTACATTGATAATCCGTTTGGTTTCATCAGCAGATTTTCCACATAACACACCACATTTTTAGATTGCATTGGTTTGCAATAGAAACCACAATTCGCCACATAACTCATGTCAGATTGGCGTGTCCAGTAAACCAGGGTAATCCTACTTGAGGACACTGTTTTGCGTCTTGGATCTCAACAATAGGTCCCAGAAAGATGCGCCACAAATCAAGTATTATTGTGACCAACATTGCAGCGCCCAAAGCATCAACAGCCACTCTGGTTAAGTCCCATTTATCACCAGGTTTCTCATCTATCCTGCATAATTAAGATTCCCATTCAATAAAATTAGTACAACATATTGAACATACACATTCCCCTTTTTGTGCTAGGGTATGCAACTACTGCTTTCCAGAGAAACAGAGTTGAGTATTCATATCAATTCAAACAACTGTTAGTTAATAACTTACCTTATAAACATTGGGAAGCTCACAATAAAGTAGATGGCATAAAACAAAGATCCAACTTTGTACATAGAGTCCCGATCCACGAATTCATAGTAAGGGAACTGCATAAATCCAACGCCTAGCATTATTCTCAAAAACATGCATTTCATATTGATGGTTGATGTACCTTGAAGGATATATTTGTACTAATCCTGCTAAGGACTAAGAAGAAAAATATAGGAAACTCATCATTTGGCTAGGCTGATTTAGTGAAAGTATAAAATTTCACAAAGATGTAGGCACTAGGCACTGGTATTATATATCATCATCTGGGGGAAAATGTCTAACAAAAAGAAATAAAACTAAAGTCATCATAACTGTACTGCTGTGCCTTGTTCACTGATACTGAATCTTAAGTTATCAAAAGACAAGATATCATCTTGATGTAAGAAAATATGTATCATCTTGAAGATAAGAAACAGATATGGAAATTTTAAATTAAGAGATAAGAATAGAGAGAAAACTCTAAGATGGTTTGGCAGATATGTTACCAAAAAGGCAAAAAATATAAGTATAGAACAAGATAGAAGGAGTGGGATCCTTCCTCAATTAGTCAATATAGAATATAGCCAAATTGACTAATGCAGATTCCAAAAAATTGCACATACATAATTTTAAACTCAAATGAGAAGTTTAGGCTTTGGGATGATTGTCATAATAAATGAAACCTTAGAACAACAAAGATTAAGGAACATCTAAATGCTATGAAGCCTCAAAGCTAGTACAATCAACATAAATATTCAAAACAATTTGTGAGTCATAACTGACAAAATATCTCAAGCTATCTAAAGACGGCGATGTTTGATTAATGGAGATAATCCTGCTTAGTAGTAAAAGGGTTTGTAGTTGAATCAAGAGGCAAGTGTAAAATGCATGACAAATATGTGAAAGCATGTGTCATAACAATTCAAGAAATTTTGGGAAGGAAATCAGGAATATATACTTGAAGATAGGGAAATTTCAATTTAAAGAACACAATGTGGGACAAAAGTATAATCATGAGGTTTGGTGTCACTTGTCATGACTATATGCAAATAAGATATTAGATAAACTTCAACAACAAGGAACAACAATAATTAAAATGCTTTGATACCTCAGAATTAAGAATTGAAATCCATGAAAATATTCAAAAACACAACTACACAAATATTGTAAAAAAATAAAAATAAAAAAAAATGAGACAATGTTTTATTACAACATACATTGGAAATAGCCAGTGTCTCCAGGTATGCTATAAAATAAGCAAGAGCAAGAATCCATGCAGCTTCAGTAGCCCATTGGATTTTTTCTGGCAAATCAGCTATAGAATGCCGTAATCGTCGCAGTGTCATGTTCGATGAAACATGATAAAACAGGAAGCAAACATGAGTGAGCAGGAATGTTGTATGCGGTACCTGTCACAACCAAATTGAGAAATTCAAAAAAGAGTATGTGGTCTCATTAGAGATATTTCATAGGTCTTTGGCTTACATTGTTCATTTTCCATGATGGAAAGGTATAAGATGCCCCAAGAACTGTGAAAAAGTAATGAGTCCAGAAATAATTCCCAACATAGCTGAAGATTATTATCCAGAGACTGGCCTGTCAGTATTAAATAAGTACACGTTAGGCATTAAGTACCATATACCTTTTTCAGAAAACAAATAAAAAAAAAATGCACGAGTATTAAAATGTTAGCAACAATGTAAATTATTGTCCAGATATATATTGTTATGCAAAAATGATAACTAAGGTAACTATAAATTTTGTATCTACAACACCTGGTGTATATAATAGCTTCCATTGTTTAATTAAGACACACAATTCATCCCGTGTCTCTCATTTTCTTTCCCTCTCAATATATGGTATTTAGAGCCTCATGAGTCATGAGGGACAACCTTCATCTGACCACCCAGTGGGCTCACTGTCCATTAGTGAACTTATCCCCCAAAAGAATCATGCTTCTATTGTTTTCAGTCGCAGCTCCTTTGCTGGTTGTGTTTCCCCTTCCTGCCGTTGTTTTATCCATTTTTTACTGTTTCATCACTGTTCGCCATGGCCACCCACTTTACTGGTCGCCACCCACTTTACTGGTCACCACCCCAAGATCTATACTGTTGCCTCAAGAGCAGGAGACCCTTATGTTTCATGGCATATAGAGCACGCACATGCAACACACTATCTGTTGTTTCTCTGTCATCAATGTGACTTCTGGCCTCCAGCAGTGCATCGAGGTGTGTTGTCCTTCCCAATGATGATACTCCTATTTTCATCAACTATGTCAGTATAATTCATATGATCTCTCTCAACTGACAAGTTGGATGGGAGCAACTATTATACTTGGTCATCCAACATCAAACTTTGGCTTATGTTGACCACCTTTCTGTAAAGGAGGAATCTAAAAATGATCACTCTAAGAGGAATAAGATTAAGGTCCAGCAGTGTAGTGTCACCAAATCCACTGCATATCGAGTGCCTGTTGAAACCCCATGGATCACAATGCCAAAATTTTGGCCAAGTAAGAAGGAGCAAATTTTTAGACCTAGAGAGGTAAAGAAGATCATTTGCCAAATCAAATTACCTTACCGTCACTCATTCAAAAATCTTTTTCATAGTTAGCATGGAGGTTAATTTCTCTACTCACCCTGTGAAATGAACTGAGAATATGACATGCAGTAGTTTGAATTTTAATACACAATATTGGAGTGCTAGGCAAGGGCCTCTTGTATGAAGACACATGTCATACAATAATTGTCATATATTTTGATGCAGATTGGACAAGATCTCCTATTGACATGAAATCTACTTTTGGCTATTGCATTTTCATTAGTGATAATTAGATCCATTGGCAAAGCAAAACACAGAGCATTGTTGCAACGTCAAGTGCCAAAGTGGAATATTGAGCCATGCCTTTTGCCACCTTTGAACTTATTTGGCCTAATCAGTTGCTTAAAGAATTAAGGTTTGGGAATGTTAAGCAGATGACACTTATTTGTGACAATCAGGTTGCTTCGCATATTGCCTCAAATCCACTGTTCAATTAGAAGATCAAATACATTGAGATGGATTATCATTTCATTAGGGAGAAGATCTTATTTGGAGAGATTATCACTTCTAATGCAAGATTTCTCTAATAAGTCACGGAAAGGTCCTTAACTCATTTATATAATAGCCCCCAGCCCCTCCACCATGTAATTGAGACATAATTCATCACATGTCACTTATTTTCTTTCTCTCAATAAAATCCATTTTAGGATGCAGAACAACTCGATCTGAATACGAAATGAAGGAAACTGCAAACTTAATAAAAAATACTTAATCAAGACACGAGAAATTGCATCAATCCAAGTCATCCCCCTTCATAGGAGGATTGGCTAGCAAGTAGCCTCCCTTTCATTTTTAGATCTTGACTTGAAGGGTATGGCACCAAACTACAGGCCCTCCATCTGGACGGAATCATATGGTTTCCTATCAAGAATGCCTCAAATTGATAAATACACAATTTTATTCCCATTCTTATGTTCCTTTCATGCCTGGAGAATAATAGCAGGTTTCACACTAAACCTACCTTTTCACTTTATTATTTTGGATTCAAACTGATTTGTAACAATGTTTTAAAATTAAGAAGTAGTAAGAAGTAGATACAAGATTATGGCAAAAGAAAATGCAAGATGTGTATTTGAGGTATACTCCCCACTTGTCACAACTTTGACTACTTAGACCATCTGCAACACAGTAGCTTAACTGGGGTCATTAACCCTAAGAAGCACTCCTTAAAAGAAAACATGGTTGAAGTATATTACATGACATTTCTTATTTAAGCATCAATTCTTCTACGAGGAACTTTGGTTGGAGTTCCCTAATAATTAGAAATATTAATATAAACTAGCAGTTAGGATGTGAACCGTTGGAGCAAAATAATAATAAAGTTCTTATTTGCACAATTGACATATTAGTTCTGATTTATACAGATACTAATAGGATTTGATACCTGTTGTATTTTTCCATCTTTCTGTTTTCAGATATAGCATTCATAGGAAAGACATTTTCCCTGATTCAGGAAGATTATTTCCTGATATTCAGGTCTAGATTAGTGTACAGAATTAATCTCCCCTTCCTATTTATTCTTCCTCGTTGTATCAATTTTAAGCAAGTGAAATAAATTCACTATTCCGATGGCTAGTTCTAGTTCTAGAGAGGCCTCTAAAGGGAATGGGTAGGAGGCAGGGTAGGATTGAACTCCAAAACAAGCCCTTTGGTACTAGGGGAGTTAATAGCTGAGCTTGCCATTGCAAGTAAGGACAAGTAGTGTGTTTGGAAAACCGTGAAACCCTGTTCAACAGACATTTTCCACTTTCCAAAGTAAAAATGTAGAAGCAAGTGGAGTGTTGCTTTTGCGTTACGTTGAACACAACAGCAGAGCAAACACGCACTAGTTCTGTTATGTCAAAGGAAACCACTTTTTATAAACACAAACTGTAAATTACTCAGAATAAGCAGCATAGTTAAAGGCATCACTTTACAAAAATAATAATTTTATGTCCACACTAGATAACTCTCACCAAACTGATAATACAATATATCAACAATAAATATTTGGAAAATTTTACCCCATAAAAACACTTGCCTTGACCCAATAACGATTCTTCCAAGAAATGCTCCTATCAGCCTGCAAATTTTGATATCACAAACGAAATAAATCACTACATCAGTAGGAACAGAAGATAAACCATTTTCTGCCTCCGAAAGAGTCAAGTACCAAAGATAATAACAAACAACAATATATCAAATATTGTTAAAAGTAAACACACACGTTCAAAACAAAAGAGAAGCAAGTAACTGTTTAGGCTTGAATTCATAGAATAAATAAGCATTATTCCAATATAACGTGGTAAAAATAATTGAGCACACACACATACCTTTCCAACGAGCAGCATTGGAATTACGAAAGCAGGAACAGCCGAGACCAATCCGATAAGCAAATATTCCAATTCTGTGAATTTCTGGCAAGTACCAACATGACGTTGTTTCACTCAAACTCGTAGTTAAAAGTTAAAAAAACGATTTTTATTATTATCATTATTTATTTAAAAGGGTAGAACCTCGTAAAGATTGAAGGGAATAACAATGCCGAGACAAAGGGTAAGCCAGAAGGGGGTGTAGAGAAGGAAGAAGAGTTCGCCCCATCTTTTGCTGGGGTTTGGAGAGAGCCACAAACTGGGAGAAGTACACGCTGCAATCGCCGAACACAAACAAACATGGGTTAGTTATTGTTATGAATATGAATGAATCTGAGACAGAGACAGAGAGACAGAGACAGAGAGAGAAATAGAAACGGAAACAGTTACCAGTCATTTTGGAAGGGGATCTGGTTTGACGTTGGAAGATGAGATGTTATCGAAGTGGAGTGACACTGAAGTGAAAACTACTTCTGGAGTGATGAAGTATATAATGAAAGCAACTTTTTGACATGAATTATAAACCACACGCCGAAAGCGAAAATGTTTGGAAAAGGAATTTCAACTTTTCTGTGTGATAATTTTCTTTTTTTTAACTTGAATAATTTAATAAAAAATTTATAATTTGAGAATTTTAATTAAAAAATTAAAATAATTAAGAATGAATAATTAAAAAATTTATTTATTCATACATTAAAAATTTTATAACTATTTTTTATTAATTCTTTACTCATTTTCTTTCCCCTCATTCTTCTCTCCTTGTCTTTTTCTAAAGAAGTTTCTTTTAGATTTTATTTTTACAAATTATTTCTTCATGTTCAATTTTTATAAATCATATTTTATAAAAATTAAAAATAAATTATATGAATGACAAAATACATAGAATAAAAAATAAAATGTCATAAGTGAATAAAAATTTTATTGTAAAAACTAAAATGTATATTAAACATAAAATTTAATATTAACACGTGAAATATTGTATATAAATATTTAAAAATAAAATTATTCATTGATTGAAAATTAAAATTCTGTATGAAATTGAAATTTTTAAAAAAATGAATTGTTTTATCCAAATTTTGAAAATGAAAGAAGTTTAATTAAAAATAATACAACTTCCAAATAACTAAAAATGAAATTTCATAAAAAAATGAAATGAAACTTTGTGTTTAAAATCTATTTAAAGTCAGAAATTATCTAATAATTTTTAACATAAAATTTAAATTTCTAATATTCTCAAGTGACAATATGAAGATAAACCACTCAACAAAAGAACAACAATAACAAAGTCAAGTCTTCAACAAAACAAATGTCTTAGTTTCAAGGAAGGCTTTTTCTCCTTTAACCCACTACTCATTTGCTTACCCATTCTCACGGTCATCACATTTGTCAACTACAAACACAACAAAAAGGGATTAATTCACATATTGATGATAATAAAGAGAAATACAAAAACAATAACAATTCATCACAATTAGACATGTTATGCAACTCAGCACAATGTACATAACTCATTTCCATATCATGTGGTACTATTAAAACACACTAAGTTAGGAGTATATGTCACTTCTAACACTCTCACTAGAGATACTGGACAATTATAATTAAGGTAATTAGTGTTACAACAAGTGTCACTTCTCACTCATAGTAATTGACCATAGTGAAAGCTTTCCTCATTACAAATACTTTCCAATCCTCGGTCATTACATCGACCCGTCAAGGATCAATCATTCTAGTTCCTTCATCCTCACCTTTTATAAAATATTTTCATTCACCTAACATTCATGATGATCCTCATTTCTTTTCTAAAAGCTCATGCTTCACAGGCATGTACACTAGGGACAACCTTATTGCACCTTCATAACAACAAACATTCATCCCTCTCATAAACATACAACTTCAACTAGTTATCATAAACCTAGTGACTCATCAATGCAATATGTCCCACTAGATTACCTCTTGACATGTGATATGAAGCGGTCTTAAAAAATCACATCCATCCAACAGTAAATAACTTCGGAAGGGGCAATTTAAGAAAGTAGTATGCGAGAATGGAGGTGATTTTACAAGAAAAAGAGTGACAGGAGAAAAATAAAGAGAGAGAAAGAAAGGGAGAGATGACAGATGACCTGGGAATGCCAATGACTTATTTCAGTAATTAAACCTAGGTTTTGTGCTCATTAAAGGCAAAAAAACCAAATAAAAGGAAGAAAGTGAATATTTAAGTATATCTTGGTTATTTCTATATAAGATCTGGGAGGTCGTTATCTTTTTCAAAATTTCATTTTTAAATTCAAAAGAATCTATCATTTGTTTAAAAGATACTTTATTATAACCAACTCATATCGATTATAACAAAGGCTTATTAATTTAATTAATAATTTTATTTTTAACTCAAAAAGATTAAAAAAAACAATTATTTAAGATATTCAAATATGTATAATTAAAATTGATTATCTTAAATCACACAACTGTAATCAAAATGAAGGGAGAAATTTCAAAGTGTTACAAAGACTTTGACTTTTGATGAGGTCATAGGAGCCTTGAGAGTTCATGTAGTACACCTTTGCGAGAGGGATAAATCAAAGTGCAAGAGCCTATTGCTCTACAAGCTAAAAAGGAGTACCTAAAACTTGGAGATTCAAAGCTAATAAGAAGAAAAACAAGGCTTTCAAAGCAAAAATCGATACCACATCTTTAAAAAGTTCTGAAGAGTCTTTTAAAGACGAAGTTTCCTTGATGGCAAGGAAATTTAAGAAGATATTAATGAAGAAAGATAATGGAAGTCATTTTTTCAAGAAAAAAGAAATAAGACTTCTTGATAAGAAAGCCTAGGTGGAAGAAGACCTTGAAATTATCTACCATGAATAAAAAAGTCAGGGCACACTGATCGAGGTAGTACTCGGTCAAATATATGCAGTTAAAATGCAGTCTAGGAAGTGACTCCTAGGTCGTCTCTTAGAGGATCATTAATTGATTTCCATCAAATACAGAACACAAGGGGGGGATTGTTTGATTATCAGAACATAATTACTAAACAAGATACTTAACACAAGTTGAAATAATAAACGAAAACAGATTAACCTCTTGATTAGATTGCAAATTACTTATCCTTGATTACTGAAACCCATGCTCAAATTACTAACCTCTCAATCAAACTTGAATCAATTAACTAAGTGGAAATTAATTATGGTTCTCCTTATGCGAATAAGTAATCACACACACACCATTCACTCCAATTACAACAACTTATAATTCTCTCCATTAAGCATGAAACCAAAATATAAATTGCTATTAAACTAGATCATTAAGCATGAATCAACAATTGGAATAAATGATTAAGAGTCAATAATAGATTGAGCAATCAAAAATTACGAACAAAATTTCAAAGCTACTACAATCTAATTCAAGAGGATAATCCTAAACTTAGCCTTCCATTTAAATTTAAAAACGAATTAAACAAAAACTAACATTACCTAATTGAACTAAAACTAAACAGAAAATCAAATTGCAGTAAATTACGAATGCAAGGGAACTTAAGTGCAATTAGGATAATCAAAATGCAAATGAAAACCTGGAACTCAATTGAAGAAGAAGCAAACCCCAAATCTGGAATTTAAATTGAATAATAGTCAAAACAACAACAATGAGTGAAAGAAGGCAACCCCAATTCTGGAATTTGAACAACTTGAATAAAGGAATGAAAGTTGCATAAGCTAATTGAAGGAGAAGAAGAAACTGGAAAATCAAGAGCAAAACCCAAAATCCCTAAAGAGAACCTAAAACCCTATATGAGAAAATGTCCAAACTTGCTCCCAAATGTGCTGTCCCATAATACCCATTCACCATCATATTTTCAATTCCAATTTGTAGCCCCCATGTGCCTTGCACATGTCACTTAAGTGCCAAAGGTTCCCACTTCAAATCCTACCTACTGTATTTTTATAAAATGGCAATTACATGATTTTAAAAGAGCTCAAAATGCATCAAATTCCCGTCACTGGTCCGTGCGTCAACTTCAAGGCTAAATTCACCCAAGATGCAGTTAGAATTGACTCTTCCTGTCTTCATGACTTTTGTAACTCTATCAATCCTCTTTAATTCAATATAAAATGTAGCTCAAACGGAGATATGTTGAGGGAGATATGTCTGTTTTAGTGAAAGTGGTCAAATATGGAAAATATAGCAAATTGGATCAAATTAAACACTTAAAACCCAAATGAGCCCAAACTCATAAAAGCATTAAATCATTCTAATTGACAATTAATCATGCTTTATTAGGATATAAAATACGCAGCTCAGTGATCAAAATAATAACTCATCACACACCAATACTAAATGTCCTAAACTTAAAAAAAGGTGGAATCATAGGAAAAACGGAAGAAGAAGAGTTTGCTTACATGGAAAGATATGGATAGTAAAAAAAGTGGTTCATCTAATGAAGAAATTATAAAGATTTGTATTATGGCAGGTGCTACCGAATCATTTGAGGACTCTTCTCTCCCTTACACTGTAATTCTTCTTCCTCTTCCTCAAACTCAAATTTTGATATTAAAGAGATTTCATATGACACTTTCTAACTAACTCTCATTTTATAGCTGATCAATATAGAAAATGCAAGATCAAGCTAAAAATAGCCTTCAATGAAATTTCCAATCTATTAGCTATAAATGAAGAATTAGTTAAGAAGGGTTCGTATGATGAAATTATTTCATCTGAGTCTAATGAGACTAGTTTACTTTTTGAATACAACGAAGTTGGATAAATAGGAAATGAATGAAAATGAAACGAAAAAGAGTGGGATGAGAAAACTCCCTAAGTCATGGTGGTGGAGGATGGCAGAGAAATTGGGTAAAGTAGAGAAGTCTCCTCCACAACTGTGTTCAGTAGAGATGGATTGTTGAGGAATAGCTTCAGCCTATGCCCATTAACCTTGAAGCTTTTGTTTGTGGACTCACTTTTGATTTCAACTACCATAGGGATAAACATTAGTAACAACAAAATGTCCAATCCACTTAGAACGAAGCTTACCACCCATGAGTCCAAGTCTGGAATTATATAACAAAACTCTTTAGCCAACCACAAAATCCTTTCTAGCTATCAAGCTGTCATGGAACTTCTTAGTTTTCTCCTTGTAGAACTTAGAGTTTTCATATGCTTTCAGACGGATCTCATCCAATTCATTCAGCTGCAACCTTTCTTTCCTCCCCGCTTCATCAATAGAGAAATTGAAGGTCTTCACAACCCAATATGCTTTGTGCTCTATCTCCACAAGTAGATGACATGCCTTTCCAAAGACAACCTGATAAGGAGACATCCCTATGGGTGCTTTGTAGGCAGTCCTATGTGCCCAAAGAACATCATCCAGTCTGAGGCTCCAATCCTTCTTATTGAGCTGGATAATCTTCTCCAATATTCTCTTAATCTCCTTGTTAGAGATTTTTGCCTGCCCATTTGTTTGGGGGTGGTATGGTGTAGAAACTCTATGCATAACCCTATACTTCTTGAGCAGAGCCTGCATGGATCTATTGCAAAAGTGGGTGCCCTGATCACTAACAATGGCTCTAGGTACTCCAAACCCGCAAAATAGGTGAGATCTAACAAAATCCACAACAACCCGAGTATCATTAGTTTTGGTGGCTTTGGCTTCCACCCGTTTTGAAACATAATCCACAACTAAGAGAATATAAGTAAAATAAAAAGAAACATGAAAGGGACCCATGAAATTTATATCATAGACATCAAATACCTTACAGAACAACATGGGATGTTAAGGCATCTGCTGTCTCTATGTAAGGGTTTCTCCTGCTCTCTGACACTGCTCACAAGTGTTATAAGTCTTCCACGCATCTCTGAAGATGGTGGGCCAGTAAAAACCAGTGTCTAGCACCTTGCGAGCTGTCCTCTGAATGCATAGATGGCCACCAGGTGCGGAAGAATGACAGAACTGTAGGACTGAATCAGTTTCATGATCTGGAATGCATGTCCTGATTACCTAGTCACTGCACAACTTCCACAAATATGGGTCATCCCAAATATAATGCTTAGCATCACTCTTAATTTTATCAATCTGAGCTCTAGATGCTAAGGGAGGAAAAATGAAAAAGGTCTTTGAAATATTCTATAAAAAAGTTCAAAATGAAAAAGATTTTTTTATTGTGTTTGTGAGAATTGACCATAGAACTGAAATTGAGAATTCAAAGTTCAAAACCTTATGTTATCATAATGGTATCTTTCACAAGAAATGACAAGAACTCTATTATGTAAAAATTACTTTCTAAACACTTCTAGGTAGAAGTAATAAACACAACATGTTATTTGCAGAACAGAATTTGATAAAACCCTTGATAAATAAGACTTTCACGAATTGTGGAGGGGAAAAAGACCCGACATTTCTTATTTCAATTCCTTCTAGTGTGAATGTTTTATTCTGAAAACTCGAAATCAACTTGGAATGTTAGATTCGAAAATAGATAAAGGAAATTTTGTTGGATATTCTGAAACCTCAAAGGCTTATAAAGTTTATAGCTCTAAAACCCAAGTAGTAGAGAATCTATCCATGTAAAATTATAAGATAAATCTAAAGCTGATAAAGACATGTCAAACTAAGAAAATTCTTTTGATTTTCTACAGATTAGAGTGTTTGATCAACATCAAAGTCAAGAATAAAGAACAGGTGAAGTCATCAAGGCAGATGGAGTAATCGAGGTCGCACTCGATAAAAATAATTTAATTAAATGTAGTAAACTAGGAAATGACTTCTAGGTCGTCTCTCAAGGACCATCATTACGTTTCTATCAAAGACAGCACACGAACGGGGGTTGTGTTAGATCAAGATGATTAACTCATCAAAGGTTTTGATTTTTACAAGACAAGCGAAACTTTCTCAGACGGAAGATCAGCAAGCAAGTCAGACGGAACAGGCACAGACGAAAGATGACTCCTCAGACTGAAGTCATTCGTCTGTCTCAAGTTGAAGTCATCAAACGATAGGATAAGACGAAACCTCTTAAAAACTGAAGATATATATCGTCTGTCCAAAAAGTGAAGCAAAGTTTGAGTCACTAGCGCTAAGATTTCAAATCTAAAGAAGTACTCATTAGAAGCATCCAAGATCAGTATAGGGATTCGTGCTTACACATGCAACTCACAAAGGTCTTCACCTTTTGTCAAAGTCTATGTACAAGTCAGAAAAAGTACTGCGCACGCAATCTAAATCCGCTGCACACTCCATCAATCAATCAAGTACTATCTGACACCTTTTGAAAAGCTCTCAAGAAACTATTCAATGACATTCATATGAGTCTAACGGTCATTTGAAGAGGATGCCTATTTAAAGACTTCACCTCATCAGATTTCAGTTGGCGAAAACGCTTCTCTTATTCTATCTTCTGAGATTTCGCTCAAGTCTTCTGAATATACTTCATTGTAAAACCCTCTCTGCGTAGAGTAAACTATTTGTTTTTACAACATCTTTTTAAAATCCACTTGTGTGGTAATTTAGCCTGAGGAGGCTGGTTGTTCAAAGAATACCTCTGTTGCTTAGCCTGCGAAGGCTGTGATCAAAGAATATCTTGTAATAGCTAGAAGTGGCTGGGTGCAAATAATACTTGTAAACCATTTCACGGATGGTAGTGAAAACTCAGTGGTTGTTGGGTAACTGGACGTAGTCTTGTATAGATGAACCAGTATAAAAATAGCTGTGTTTTTATCTTCTTATTTGTTTAACTAACGGGGATAATCAAGCTATAACGTTCCTTCCTTAAAAACAATCCTTGAAGACTAAGAAATATTTCGTCTGAACACATTTGAAACCCACAGACGAAAGGAAATATTTTTATTTATAACACAATTCAACCCCCCTTCTTGTGTTCTATCTTTTACATTTTGGTATCAGAGCTCAGCCTCTAAGGGTTGAGCGCTTTACAACTGCTAGAGGAAAAGATCCTAGATGGAGTCTCAAGGACCTTCGTTCTTATCTGGAGGATCATCCATGAACAAGCCACCGGCGTTCTCTGGTGATGACTACCCTTACTGGGCAGATCGTATGGAGATGTACATCAAATCCACACAGTACAGGTTGTGGAACATCATAACCCAAGGAAACATCCATATTGTCAAACCTGAGGTTGAATGGGGTAATGAAGAATTCTCTGTTATGGAACTCAACAACAAAGCTAGATATGCCATCATGTGTGCATTATCTAGAACAGAATACAACAGATTCTGTGCATATAAAATAGCTAAAGAACTCTGGGATGCCCTCAAAATTTCCTATGAAGGAACAGAGGATGTGCGCATGAGAAAAGCTGCTACACTTCAAAGAGAATATGAGATGTTCTCTATGAAGAAAGGAGAATCAATCGATATGATGTTTGGTAGATTCCAAACAATATTGAATGGACTCATCTATTTCATGGATATTACCTTCACCAAAGCTCAAAACAACATGAAGATATTGGATAGTCTTCCACCTCCATGGGAAGCTATGTCCACTGCCATCTCAGTTGGGCGTGATATGAAGACGTTAACTCTTGACGAGTTAATAGGAGCTTTGAGAGTACATGATGTACTCTTGTGCAAAAGAGACAAGATCAAGGTTCAAGAACCAATAGCTCTTCCGTCTGTCAATAACACAACAAAGGAGGAAACTCCTAAGAAAGAAGGAAAGAAGAAGCACAGAGTGTTGAAAGCCAACACCACTGAATCTGATTCATCTGAAGAATCGTCTGACGATGAGATTTCTCTCATGGCCAGACGCTTTAAGAAGATGATGATGAAAAAGGGGAGAGGTCAATGCTTCTTCAAAAAGAAGGAGAGAAAGCTCCCTGATAAATCATCAAGCAAGGAGGAGAGCTCAGAAGTTTTCTGCTATGAATGCAAAAAACCTGGACACATGAGAACAGAGTGTCCAAGACTAAAGAAAAGATGGAATCCTCGCAAAGACAAGGGTAAGAAAAGTCTAGTAACTTGGGAAGACCTCGATAGTGAAAGCTCAGAGGAATCCACCGAAGAAGAAGAAACTACGAATATCTGCCTCATGGCTGGAGACACAGTCTCATCAGAGGTAACTGAATCTGAAACTTCTTCATCCTCCTCATCTGAGTTTGAGTCAGAATCAGAAGAAATTTCATACGATACACTTTTGGCCAACTCACATTTTATTGCTAAGCAATACAAAGTATGCAAAGCCAAGTTAAAACAAACTTTGGAAGAAAATGCTACTTTGAGAACTGAAAATGAGTTACTGCAAAAAGAGGTATCAGATGAAAAATCATATGAGTCTGAAAAGGATAATTTTATTTCTGAGATTGAAATATTGAAGAAAGAAAATGAATCCTTACTCAAAGACTTAACAAAGTTCACTAAGGGATCCTCCATGCTAGAAAACATTTTAAAATATGGGAGATCTCCGTCTGACAAAAGTGGACTTGGTTATGTTTAAGAGTCAGACAAAGTGAAAAACAATTTTGTTCCATCTGTTCACAAAAAGAAGATAAAAAATTATAATAAGGTTCTAAATAATTATAGAAAAGATAAAAGAACCTTAAACAAGAAGAAATCTTCTTTCACTAACAAAGAAGGACCCAAAAAGATTTGGGTACCAAAGTCACTCATTATTCTGTTGCGAGATATCCTTAATAGGAAAAGAGAGGACTTGGTGGTACACTGGACAGTGGGTGCTCACGACACATGACGGGAGACTTGTCTATGTTCCAAGATCTCAGACCAAGTAAAGGGTCTGTATCATATGGTTCAGGGAAAGGTAAAATCTTAGGCATTGGGACTGTTGGTAAGACACCCAATCCTCTTATCTATAATGTGTCTTATGTTAAAGGTCTTAACTTCAATCTACTTAGCATAAGTCAATTTTGTGACAGTGGATATGAAGTAGCTTTTAACTCAGATGAATGTATAGTCAGAAACAAAGACAAATCCATTCTTTTTATTGGAAAAAGTAGGAATAACCTTTATGAGGTTTGTCTCTCTAACCTTAGTGATCAGAATGTGACATGTTTGATTTCAGCAGACGATGAACAAGATATTTGGCACAAAAAGCTTGGACATTTAAGTCTCAAGTATATTTCAAAAATTTCTAAAAAGGATCTTGTAAAAGGTTTGCCGAAAAATATCTTGGAAATCCATCGTCATCAGTGAATCTTGTCGGCATGGGAATCAACTCAAAGCTTCTTTTAAATCAAAAAATGTTGTTTCCACGACAAGACCGCTAGAACTATTACATATTGATCTCTTTGGACCTACTCAGACTGAAAGTCTTGGAGGAAAGAGATATGGATTTGTAATTGTAGATGATTATACTAGATTCACATGGGTATACTTCCTAACACATAAACATGAGTTATTCAGTATTTTTTAAATATTCTACAAACGTGTTCAAAAAGAAAAAGGAATATGTATTGCCTCTGTAAGAAGCGATCATGGAATAGAATTTGAAAATTCTGAGTTCAAAGCCTTTTCTTTTGAAAATGGTATCTTTCAAAAATTTTCATCTCCAAGAACTCCCCAGCAAAATGGAGTTGTGGAAAGAAAAAATTGTACCTTACAAGAAATGGCTAGAACTTTGTTGCATGAAAGCTCTCTTCCTAAATATTATTGGGCAGAAGCAATTAATACTTCCTGTTATATTCAAAACAGAATATTGATAAGACCAATATTGAATAAGACTCCATATGAACTATGGAAAGGAAGAAGACCCAACATTTCTTACTTCCATCCTTTTGGATGTGAATGTTTCATCTTAAACACCAAAGATCAACTTGGTAAATTTGATTTAAAGGTGGTGAAGGGATTCTTACTTGGATATTCCAATACGTCTAAGGCCTATAGAGTATTTAACTCTAAGACGCAAGTTGTAGAGGAATCAATTCATGTAAAATTCCAAGATAACTCAAAGGCTGATAAGGAAATATCAGACCTAGAAAATTTATTTGATAATTTGTAGATTAACCCTTCTAGTCAAAGTTCAAGTCAAAATGATAAACCAGAGTCAAACGAAAGAACAGACACAAGAGCAGACGATAGAAGCACAGACGAACCCCCTTCGTCTGATACTCATCAACATGAAGATCAAGCCCCTGTGAGAACATGGAAGTTTGCATCAAACCACACAGAAGATCTTATCATTGGAGATAGACATCAAGGTGTTCAAACTAGATCCAAGCTAAAGGAATCATCTGAATATGCTCTCGTGTCAAATATAGAGCCGAAGAATATTGAGGAAGCCCTACAAGATAACGACTGGATTTTAGCTATAGAAGAAGAGCTAAACCAGTTTACCAGAAATGATGTTTGGACATTGGTAGAGAAACCAAGAAGAAAAAGTATTATTGGAACCAAATGGGTATTCAGAAATAAACTTGATGAAGATGGAAAAGTGGTAAGAAACAAAGCAAGATTAGTAGCTCAAGGCTATAATCAATAAGAAGGTATAGATTTCACTGAAACTTTTGCTCCCGTAGCTAGATTAGAAGCTATTAGAATTCTACTTGCCTTTGCTGCTCATAAGAATATCATCCTATATCAAATGGATGTAAAAAGTGCTTTTCTAAACGGTTTTATTGAAGAGGAAGTTTATGTAAAACAATCTCCTGGATTTGAGAGTTCATCTCAACCAGATCATGTTTTAAAACTAAAAAATGCACTATATGGTCTTAAACAGGCTCCTCGAGCTTGGTATGAAAAACTAAGTTCCTTTCTTCTTCAAAATGGTTTTTCAAGAGGGAAAGTTGATACTACACTCTTCAAGAAAAGCGTTTCAAAGGACTTTATTATTGTTCAAATATATGTGGATGATATAGTCTTTGGAGCAACTAACGAATCCTTGTGCAAGGATTTCTCTAAGTTAATGCAGGAAGAATTCGAGATGAACATGATGGGAGAACTGAAGTTTTTCTTAGGACTTCAAATCAAACAGACTAAACAAGGCATATACATTCATCAACAGAAGTATACAAAGGAACTTCTAAAGAAATTCAAAATGGAAAATGCTGAACCAATGAAAACCCCTATGCATTCGTCTGGAGCCAGTCTCAACAAAGACGAATCAGGTAAGACCGTTGATCAGACGGTATACAGAGGTATGATTGGATCTCTTCTCTATCTAATTGTTAGTAGACCTGACATTATGTTTAGTGTCTGTCTATGTGCACGATTTCAATCTGATCCTAAAGAATCACATTTACAAGCTGTTAAACGCATTTTAAGATATCTTATTGGAACTACTAATCTCTCTCTCTTTTATAAGAAAAATAGTGATTTCAATTTAAGTGGCTATTGTGATGCTGATTATGCTGGAGATAAAGTGGAGAGAAAAAGCACAAGTGGTGGATGCCAATTTCTTGGTTCATCACTATTCTCTTGGTCAAGCAAGAAGCAAAACTCCATTGCACTCTCAACCACTGAAGCAGAATATATTGCTGCGGCAGGGTCTTGCTCACAACTACTTTGGATAAAACATCAACTTGAGGACTACTCCAGGTTTGAAACTCAAATACCAGTATTTTGTGATAACACAAGTGCAATAAATCTCAGCAAAAACCCTATTCAACATTCAAAAGCCAAGCATATTGAAATCAAATTTCATTTCATAAGAGATTATGTTCAAAAAGGTATTTTCGATGTACAATTTGTGCAAACAGATTTTCAATGGGCAGGTATCTTTACAAAAGCATTAGACGAAACTCGTTTTAATTTTATTAAAGAAAATTTAGGAATTATTTCTTTAATTGATTAAGTTTTCTCTTTCGTCTGAGCATTTCATTTCGTCTGTACCTTCGTATATGTTTTCGTGTTAAGACGAAACTTTGCATCTGATCAAGTTGAATCAGTCTGAGGAAATTCAACAGACGCAAGGATATTATTTAAATATTTTAAAGTTAAGTGTGCAGGGATAAATTAAAAGTAGCAGTAAATGTGTCTGTCATTTATTGCACTATTCTAGGACTTTGAGAAGCACGCGCTGTGAATTGCAGAAGTCAAATCAATCATTAAAAAGGCAATGATGGGGACACGTCAAATCAAGGGCGGTTTAAAAACTCTTTCGTCTGATAAATCACAACCGTTTTAGTTTTGACTATAAATACTCTTAAAGTTCACATTTTTATTCTTTACTACATTCACACTTTTTCTGAATATTTTACTCACAAAACTTAACTCTCTCTTTTTCAAATCTATCAATGGCCGCCAAAAATACCAAGGCAATCGAAGCAACCTTCTTCGCTCAAGATCTCTTCTTGCCTAGCAAGTGGATATCGAGAGAGACTGTGGAGAGCATCTCTGTTAGAGTAGCAAAGATACTGGCACATAACGGATGGATGGAGTTCGCAAAGATGAGAGGGCAATGGCTGATGGAGGCCTATGCTGGGTTCTGGAGTGACGCAAGGGAGTTTGAAGATGGTATTGTTGGTACCATCGACAACAAGGAGTATATTATCACAATAGACTATATTGCTGAAGCCGAAAACTACAAGGCAGAAGGACGATTTTACAGTCCTGACTGGATGAGGATTGAGTCTGAAGAACACGTGGATAAGATTATCTACGGGAAGAACCACGACTCTGAAGATCCCAAGTTCTTTAGATAAGAGAATCTTTGTCCCACTGCAAGAATCATCCACAACCTTCTCTACAACATCTTCACTCCAAGAACTCGTCACGAGACAACGTAAGTACTCGAGACAGATTTTGCATTTTCTATTGTCTGAGGAAAGCGAGGATGAGTCTCCCTCACATTATTCTTGACCACTGGGTAAGTGCGTTAAAGAATAGAAACATACGTAGGAAGAGCAGTATTCCCTACGCCACCCTCTTCACCAAAATCATCATCAACCAAGGCTTTGATGTCACTGGCGTTGTGTGGCACAAAGAAGGCAAGGAAGTCAAAGGAAGCACCTTTGCCAAGATGCATCTGAACCCTGGCTTCCTTCAACATACCCCAAGAGAAGAACAAGTTCCTCTTTAACTAATCACCAGAGACCCCTCACACAGAGCTCGCATCAAACGCGCCAAAACCCAAAAACAAACCCAAACACAAGACCAAACACAAACCCAAACACCCTTACCTCTTCCACTCGTGGTTATTTCTGAAGTTCCCTTTGAAGATGTTCTAGAAGAACCTCTTAAGAAAAAGAAAAGAACTATCAGAACTAAGCACGTTGCTGCTAAGACGCAAGGGAAGACAATATCCCCAAGTGAAGATGAAGGGGCTAAGCTATCGTCCAAAGAAGTTTCTGTTGGACTTAAAGCTTGAAGATGCTTTGGAGTCTCGCTTGGTGTTTTGCTTTTGATGATTATGTAATTTTGGTTTTCTTAGATGAAATGTAATTAGGAGTTTCCTATGTATTGATTGTTGAGTTTAGGCATGTATGTGGTTGTTCTTTGCTAGAATGCCCTGGAGAGCTTGGCAATCTTGTGTGATTTCTCATGTGTCAAATGTATGATTTCCCTCTCTAAAATATTTTGAAAATGTCTTTGGTAACCAACTAAGGTAATAGATTACCAACAGTAGGTAGTTAACTACCAACAGCAGGTAATCAACTACCAACAGTAGGTAACAGAGTGTGGGAACTCATTTGTCACTGGAGTAACCGATTACCCCCTCGGGTTAATCGATTACCATGGCTAAAAATCACCCTGGAAACCATTGCTCACTGGTTTAATCGATTACCAGCTTTTGGCAGTCGATTACCCCTATCAGAAAATCATTAAGTTGCCCAATTTGAGTTTTTAATTGAACATATAAATACTCTTTTCTCAAAAAATTAACATAAGATCTTGGAACATAAGTTTTAGAAAAGTTCATACACTTTCAAATTCTCTCTAAACTGAGTTCATCATCTTTTCCAAGAAACCCATAAAGAACTTCAAGAGTTCATCAAGTTTTCATAAAGAAAGGGCAAAACTTGATCTTTTCTCTGACTAGGTGGCATTCATAGTGTTTTCTTTTTTGATCAGATCTACACTCCAGGTGTTTTCTAAACTGATCTTTTGTTTACCTTTTGATTTCTGGGTTGTTACTCAAGGAGAGAGGTCTCTCTGGATAGAGTAAAGGACTTTGAGAAGTGTGTTCTCAAAGGTTTGATCTTGGGTGTTCCAAGGTCAGGGAAGAACTGTTCCTTGGGTTAAAGGATAGGCTTTTGGGTGTTTTGATTTCATTTTTGTGTTGCTTGTTGAAGAGTGAATGTAAAAGAACACAAAAGGGATCATTTGATAGTGGAAAACCGATCGCAACAGTTGTTGGGTTGGGACTGGATGTAGGCAGTGGGCCGAACCAGTATAAATCACTGTGCACTCTTCTTCTCTCTTATCTCTTTACCATTTACCTTACATTGTTGTTAGCATGGTTTATCTTCTGCAATTTGTTAGGTAATTAACTCGATAATTGACTCGGTAATCAACTAAAACTGGAACAGTTAGATATTGATATTGATTACGTTGTATATTGATTACTAACGTGTTTCTGATTTTTCCTTTTGGTATTTCCGCTGTGTATCTTTGATATTTCTCACTTATCTGTCTTAACTATTGATAGGTAATCAAGAATAGTTTTGTTTGAATTAAAAGGAATTAGAAACTCGCAAAAATTGGGCTATAGTGGAACTAGAATCTATTCACCCCCCTCTAGATTCACACATAGGGACCAACAATTGGTACCAGAGCTTTATCTAGTAGGTTGCTTTAGATTTTGATCCATAGTTCCTTAGAATGGCCGGTAATCAATTACCATTCGCTGAAGGTGCCTCTATTAACATACCTCCTCTGTTTTGTGGTAATAACTATCCTTTTTGGAAAGTGAGGATGAAAATCTTTATGGAGTCTGTACATAGAAGCATTTGGCAAGCAGTTGTGACTGATTTCAAGGTCCCCACATACATAGAAAATGGGAATGAGATTGAAAAACCATTTGAGAGATGGGAACAAGAAGAAATTAGGAGAGCTGAAAATGATGCAAAAGCTTTAAATATTATACATTCTGCTTTGAATTCAGATGAATTTTTCAAATTTCAGCTTAAACACTGACCAAAGAAGCTTGGGATCTAATAAGGGTCACACACGAAGGAACCGCTGAAGTACGAAGGGCAAGGAAGAATACCTTGATCCAAGAATACGAAACCTTTAGAATGGCACAAGGTGAGTCCGTGATGGATATGCAGAAACGTTTCACACACATTGTGAATCATCTCAAAGGACTTGGTAAGATCTTCGTTGAGGAAGAAGTCAATGTGAAGGTGCTGAAATCATTGAGCAGAAAATGGCAACCAACTGTCACAGCAATCACTTAATCAAAGAACCTAGCCTTGATGACAAGTGCAGATTTATTTGGTAAGTTGAGAGAATATGAAATGGATATGTCCCGTATTGCTGATGAGGAACAAAAAGATAAGAAAGCCAAAGGCCTAACACTCAAGATGGAAGACACAGCTAGTGAGAGCGATGCGTCAAGCTGTGGTAGTGAATCTGAACAGGAAAATATGAATCTCATGGTAAGGAAATCCAAAAAGTTCATGAAGAAGAACAACGACAAAAGAAGATTCAACAATATCAGAAAAGGCTTCAAGAGGTATGAGAGTTCATCTTCAAAGGTCACTTGTTATGAGTGTGGAAAAATGGGTCACTACAAATCAGAGTGCCCCAACATGAAGAAAAGTAACAGCAGTGAGCCTAGAAGAGTAGAACATGAAGAAAGACCCAAGAAGGACAGATTTCGCAAGAAAAAGGCATACATAGCTTGGGAAGAGAATGATTCCTCAACCTCTAGTGGGAATGATAATGAAGAAGCAAATTTGTGTCTCATGACCAATCCAACATCCGATGATGAGGTAAGTGATTCCGATTCATCTACTTTTGACTATGATGAGCTGCAAACTGCTTTTTGTGAACTTTACAAGGAAGTCGAAAAACTAGGCAAGTTGAACAAGGTTTTGAAAAATAAAATTACTGATTTGGAAAATGATATTTCTGTTTTGAAAACTGATGTTCAAAGTTTGAAAAAGGAAAATGATATCTTGAAACTACCCTGTTCAAAGTGTAAGTCTTTTGATGTTTCCTTGAAAAAGAATAACATGAAGTTCTTTGCATTTAGACAAACCAGCAAAAACAAAACTTTCTCATGTAGTTATTGTATGAAACCTGGACATAACTCTTATAATTGCATGATTAGAAAGGAAGGAATAACTAGTGAATTGTTTAAATGGATTAGGAAAGATAGTCACAGCTCTAACACTAATGGACCCAACAAGACTTGGGTACCAAAAACAAAGTGATATATTTTTCTGTGTAGGTATGCTTGAGAGCCAAACACTCAACTTGGTATTTGGATAATGCTGCTCAAGACATATGACAGAAGCAAAGAGCAATTTTATCTCCTTCAAATCAAAAGAATCTGGTTCAAGTAGTGTATGGAGATAACAACAAAGGAAAAATACTCGGGTATAGGTGCATTGGAGACAAATCCAACACCGTGATTGAAGATGTACTTGCTTGTGGAAGGTTTGAAATTCAATCTTCTCGAGTATTAGCCAACTATGCGACAAAGGCTATCAAGTATCATTCGATAATGGTTGCTTTAAGATCGAGCGATGATTCGAGTGAGGTATTAATGGTCGGTAAGAGACATGGTAACATCTACATCCTTGAACTTGATCATTCATCATCATATCATGCATGTCTTATGTCAAACGATGATTTATCATGGCTTTGGCATAGACGTATAGCTCATATTGATGTTCATCAGCTGAATAAGCTTACATCTAAGAACCTAGTACAAGGGTTACCTGACTTGAGGTTCAAAAGAGAAGGCCTATGTGATGCATGCCAGAAGGGCAAACAGTCTAGAAGTTCCTTTAAAACCAAAAATGTTGTTTCAACTTCTAGACCACTTGAGCTACTGCACATGGATCTCTTTGGTCCATCTAGAACTACTAGTTTGGGTGGAAACCTATATGGACTGGTTTTAGTAGATGATTAATCTCGTTTTGCTTGGGTTGCATTTATACTAAATAAAGACAAGACCTTCAAAGTTTTTAAAATTCTTACCAAAAGGATACAAAATGAAAAAGATTTGAAAATCAAGTCTCTTAGGAGTGATCATGGAGGGGAATTTGAAAATGAACCTTTTGAAAAATTTTGTGAAAAATATGGAATCGATCACAACTTTTCCGCTCCAAGAACTCCGCAACAAAACAGGGTTGTTGAGAGGAAAAACAGATCCTTGATAGAACTAGCTAGAACTATGTTAAGTGAGAGTGCACTGCCTAAACACTTTTGGGCTGATGCAGTTTCCACTACTTGCTATGTTCTAAACAGAATTGTGATTCGTCCCTTTTTAAAGAAAACCCCCTATGAACTCTATAAGGACAAGAAACCCAATATTTCTCATTTTAGAGTATTCGGGTGCAAATGTTTTGTACTGAATAATGGCAGAGAGCCACTTGGTAAGTTTAAAGCCAAGGCGGATGAGGGTGTGTTTATTGGGTATTCATCAACAAGTAAAGCATACAGAGTTTTCAATAAAAGGAGAATGTGCATTGAGGAATCTGTACATGTAAAGTTTGATGAATCTAATAATCCCCAAAAGGGAAGTGTTTTTGTTAATGATGATGAGATTACAGGTGAAGACAGCAACAACAAACCACAATTACAGCAAGATACACCAACCAATTCTCATGACCTGCCAAGAAAATGGAGGAAACCAAGAGATTTATCTCTTGACAACATCATTGGTGACATCCATAAGGGAGTATCCACTAGATCCTCCCATAATATTTTCTGTGATGATTATGCGTTTGTATCTCAATTTGAACCCTCTTGTGTTGATGATGCTATAAATGATGAATTTTGGATGAATGCTATGCATGAGGAGTTAAATCAATTTAAAAGGAATGACGTTTGGGAGTTAGTACCTTTTAATAGAGATATGAATCTAATTGGAACAAAATGGGTGTTTAAGAATAAGCTAGATGAAAATGGAATAGTGGTTAGGAATAAGGCAAGATTAGTAGCTAAGGGATATAATCAACAAGAAGGAATAGACTTTGATGAAACATATGCCCCAGTTGCTAGATTAGAAGCTGTAAGAGTTTTACTTGCTTTTGCCTGCATTCATGATTTTAAGCTGTTTCAGATGGATGTTAAAAGTGCGTTCTTAAATGGCTACATCAACGAGGAAGTCTTTGTTTCACAACCTCCTGATTTCACTGATTTCAGTTACCTTGAGCATGTGTACAAGCTAAAGAAGGCCCTCTACGGTCTGAAGCAAGCCCCCAGACAATGGTATGAAAGGTTAAGTAAGTTTCTTTTGTCAAAAGGATTCAACAGAGGTAATGTTGACAAAACTCTTTTCATTAGGAGAAAGTCTAACAGTATTTTATTGGTCCAAGTGTATGTTGATGATATCATTTTTGGATCAACTAATCAATCTCTGTGTGAAGAATTTGTGGAAAGCATGCAGGGAGAGTTTGACATGTCTATGATGGGAGAACTCAAATTCTTCCTAGGACTGCAAGTCAAGCAGTTGAAAGAAGGAACCTTTATACATCAAACAAAGTATACTAAAGAGTTGCTGAAGAAATTTGACATGGAGAGTTGTAAGATCTCTAATATACCTATGTCAACTAATCTCTTTTTAGATAATGATGCTACAGGACTAGGAGTAGACCAAACAAAGTACAGAGGGATCATTGGATCACTCTTGTATCTCACAGCTCTTGTGCTGAAAAATCAGTCAAGCCTGACTAGATTCTTGGAAAGAAGAATGAAGATATCTCCAACAATGGTGAACCGTCTGAGTCTGCTAAAGATGGTCACTTAGCAGACGATGAAGACTGCTTTATAAAGGACACTCCCTACATTGAGTTGAGAAACCCCTATCGGTATAAAGGCAAAAAGGGTTTTCAACTGGGGAGATTTGTCAATCCCATCATTTACCATAAACCCCTGAAGCTAGTGGATTTCAAAGAAGATTCCATCTACACTCCCGAAGAGCAACGCGAATGGCTGAAGCGTCTGCCCTGGGACATACTGGCCACCTTAGACATCAAAGGTTTAGAAGATATAAAGAGGTACAAGGATCATCTAGCTGAGTCAGTGATTGATGGACCAGCTCTTGGCTATGAACCCCACATTCCTTTTAGAGAAAACATCAAGTGGAAGGTTCAACATGAAATCAACGCACCTGCATTTCACCACTGCAGATATGGAGATTTTGGCTCCACCATCTATGAGCCTAAGGATTGCTCACATTGGCATCTCGACGCCATTGATCACCATGATCCTGTACCATTCACAATTCCCATGAATCAAACTGAGTATGTAAGTCTAGGACATACTCTGGGAATTGTTCTTGCTTGGACAAGACCTCACTGTTCAGGGATCTGCCCCGCTACTCCATCCTCCTCGACGAATTCGAAGACCCCGAAGAGTTTGCTCATGCTCTTCCTGAAGACTACAATTTGTCTTTCAAATTGATGGCCGATGCCTATAGAAGGGAAGCAAAAGCTAGATCAACTTCCTTCTATCACATTGAAAGAAGAGCAAAGAATGAGAAAAGAGACTGTCCGTTCCTTGTAGGATCACAATTCTCCTCTCTGGTTTCAGACGAAACAAAGTTCTCTATCGTCTTAGACCGAAAACGACCTTGCTTGGTTAGGTTTTTGGCTAAAGGAAAAGAGAAGAAAACTCTGTCTGTCTCTAGATCCTTCAAATTTGCAAGGCACATTCCCCGGCGACTTCCGTCTGCTGCATACTCGCATCTAAAATCTCTTCAAACTCATGCCTTAAGACCTATCAATCCGAAGATTCAAAGGATGATAGAAGATCATGAAGCCACATCTGCATTCTGTTCTGGAACCTCATTTGATGAAGATTCCACAATCTATGGCAAGGTGTTTCCTGGTGAAGCCTTTGCTTATACATATCCATCTCAGGAGCATCCAGATCTTGAGCTCTCTATTCCCTCAAAATTGTACTCTTGGCAATGGAAAAGAGACTTCACGACATACCTCACACTTCCACTCTTCACTCTGCGTCTGAAGAGGACACCAATAGTGTTCATGACACTATATCTATAGTGGAAGAGCCTCAAACACCGCTAGTGCAGTTTAATGATACGGTGGAGGTTAATGATAAAGTAGAGGTTACTGAGGCTGATGCTAAAGACGCTGAAGAGTATAATACTCTAAAGCGTAATATGATGCCTTAGAAGAGGATTGCGAGCATCTGAAGCTAAAGAATAAAGAGCTTGAGGACAATCAAGCCTCTCTCTCATCTGAGGTGCAGCAATTGAAGGACATTGTCATGAGCCTTCTTCAAAAGAAGCCCAAACCTTCTTCTTGATCGTGTTTTTTTTTTATGATTCTCAGCCCAAGGCGGAGAGAATACCTTAGAAAGGAAGAAAGGAAAAAGGGGATATGCATCGTCTGAGGGGGAGCAAGTGAGAGAGCAAGCAAGCATCATCTGAGGGGGAGCAATCTATATCGTCTGAGGGGGAGCAAATTTTTTTTGTATTATATTGTATTGATTTTTTTTTTGTAAAGAACATACATGTATTTTTTTTAACGATTGGTTTTCTGAATACCTTTGTAACATTGTATAAGGTTTACATCGCATTGATGTAACAATTCTTTTTATAAAGAGGTATTTTTTCAGAAAACATTGTCTTGATGTAAATCTGACTTGCATTTTATCTGTGATCACTAACATTGTCTTATGCAGATGTCTTCTTGAGAAAAGTTATCAGTATGGTCTGTAATCATCAAAAAGGGGGAGATTGTTAGATCAAGATGATTAACTCATCAAAGGTTTTGATTTTTACAAGACAGACGAAACTTTCTCAGAAGGAAGATCAGCAAGCAAGTCAGACGGAACAAACACAGACGAAAGATGACTCCTCAGACTAAAGTCATTCGTCTGTCTCAAGTTGAAGTCATCAGACGATAGGATAAGACGAAACCTCTTAAAAACTGAAGATATATATCGTCTGTCCAAAAAATGAAGCAAAATTTGAGTCACTCGCGCCAAGATTTCAAATCTAAAGAAGTACTCATTAGAAGCATCCAAGATCAGTATATGGATTCGTACTTACACATGCAACTCAAAAAGGTCTTCACCTTTTGTCAAAGTCTCTATACAAGTCAGAAAAAGTATTGCGCACGCAATCTAAATCCGCTGCACACTCCATCAATCAATCAAGTACTATCTGACACCTTTTGGAAAGCTCTCAAGAAACTATTCAACGACATTCATATGAGTCTAACGGTCATTTGAAGAGGATGCCTATTTAAAGACTTCACCTCATCAGATTTTAGTTGGCGAAAACGCTTCTCTTATTCTATCTTCTGAGATTTCGCTCAAGTCTTCTGAATATACTTCATTGTAAAACTCTCTCTGCGTAGAGGAAACTATTTGTTTTTACAACATCTTTTTAAAATCCACTTGTGTGATAATTTAGCCTGAGGAGGCTGGTTGTTCAAAGAATACCTCTGTTGCTTAGCTTGCGAAGGCTGTGATCAAAGAATATCTTGTAATAGCCAGAAGTGGCTGGGTGCAAATAATACTTGTAAATCATTTCACGGTTGGTAGTGAAAACTCATGGTTGGTTGGGTAACTGGACGTAGTCTTGTATAGACAAACCAGTATAAAAATAGTTGTGTTTTTATCTTCATATTTGTTTAACTAACGGGGATAATCAAGCTATAACGTTCCTTCCTTAAAAACAATCCTTGAAGACTAAGAAATATTTCGTCTGAACACATTTGAAACCCCACAGACGAAAGGAAATATTTTTATTTATAACACAATTCAACCCCCCTTCTTGTGTTCTATCTTTTACAGGTTGTGATTAAAACTAAAACAAAATTATAAAAACATAAAAATTAACAAGAATTAAAATGGGATTACCCTCTTGATTAGATGCAACTCACTTATCTTAGGTTACAGGATTATATAACTAAGCGAAAATTAATCACAACAAATGCTCAATTTACTCAACTCTCAATCTAACCCGAATTAATTAACTAAGTGAAAATTAACTCTAAGTTTTCCTTATGCGAATTAAGTATCCACACACATCAATCATTCCATTTTAAGCAAATTATAAATCAACTCATTAAGCATAATAGAGAAATAATTTTTCTATTAACTGAAACATTAAGCATGAACAACAATTGAGGCATTTAGGCACTAGAATAATTGATGAAGAATTAAGCATAAAGAGCATAACAATACATAACAGAAACCTCAAAGCTACTTTGCAATCTTGAATCAAGAAGTTAACCCTTCAAACTAGCAATCAATGAAATTCAATTTGCATGAAAAGAATTAAACAACAACAGCAAAGTACAAACGAAATATAGTGCAGAAATGTAAGGAAAGAACTGTAACGTAGTTGCAGAAAATAAAATTGCAGAAATGTAAATGAAGAAGATGAAAATAACAGAATCGAAATAGAACAGTAAAATGAAGTTGCAATTAAATTGAAATAAGGAAGAAGAAGACAAACTTTAATTGTTTGATGACTGGAAAATTAAATGCAGAATCTGGAACCCAATTGCAGAAGAAGAAGAAAAGAAAGAAAGAAAACCTAACCTAAACTAAACCTAAACGTAAATGTGTTAAGTGTTAATGGTCACTTTCAATTCTGAATGCAATCCAATGTATAAGGGACAACCCCTCACTAATTACTAATTGGGCCTCTAAAATAATTCTTACCCAATACATTACAAATGCCCAAATAAAAGAATTAAATAAAGAAAACGAAAATAAAATAAAGAAATCTGATGTGGATTAATGAAGTGATGATTTGGAAACTCCTCTTCATGTCCAGAAATAATTACCAAGCCTAATTAATTTCCAAAATTTCTTCTGAAAATAATAATAATGAAATTAAGAACAAGAAAATCTGAATTAATAATAAAAACGAATTTCTGGCCCAATGAAGCCCAAATAGTGAAAATGAGAAATTAATAAGTAGTTAAGCACAAATCACTAATTAAAATGGGTGCAAAAAGACAAATAAATATGGGAGAATAATAAATCATCATGGAGCAACCCCATCAAATGGATTAGAAGGCCTTTCGTCTATTCCTTAACTTGATGCGTCTAAGCAATCATACTATAGAAATTGGAAATTTGTGACCAATCACTCTAAAGATTTGATTACTGGAAATAAAAATCAAGGAGTAAAGACCTAATCATCTTTAAAGCATGAAGCTAACATGTTCTAGTTTTAGAAATTGAATCAAAGAACATAAACGAAGCTCTTTAGGAAAAGGACTGAATCATTGCTAATTGAATCAGTTCAAAAGGAACAACGTGTGGATCCTTCTGCCAAAACCAACCAACAAGAGCCTTCTGCCAAAACCAACCAACAAGAGCATTATTGGAACAAAGTGGATATTCATAAATAAGCTGGACGAATCTGGCAAAGTGGTAAGAAATAAAGCAAGGTTAGTAGCTCAAGGCTATAACAAACAAAAAAGGTATTGATTTTACTGAAACCTTTGCTTTAGTAGCTAGACTAGAAGCTATTCGAATTCTTCTGGCATTTGCTTCTCACAAAAACATTACCCTTTATTATATGGATGCCAATAGTGCATTTCTAAATAGTTTTATTGAAAAAGAAGTCTTCATTAAACAACCACTCGGATTTGAACATCCCACTTTTACAAACCATGTTTATAAAGTTAAAAAGGCTTTGTATGGTTTTAAGCAAGTTCCACGAGCATGGTATGATAGACTAAGTGTTTTTCTTTGTAGTAATGCTTTATTGAGTGGAAAATTTGATACAACTCTCTTCAAAAAAGATTTAAACCAAGATTTCATTATAGTTCAGGTCAATGTTGATGAAAATCTTTGGTGCTATTAACGAATCCTTGTGTAAGGAATTTTTCGATTTGATGCAGAGTGAGTTCAAAATGAGTATGATGGGAGGATTGAAGTTCTTCATGAGCCTGTAAATCAAGCAGGCGAAAGAAGACATTTACATCCATCAATAGAAGCATACTAAGGAGCTTTAGAAGAAATTCAAGATGGAAAATGTCAAGTCAATGAAGACCCACATGCATTTGTCTGGTGCAAACTTAAGCAAAGACAAATAAGGTAAAACGGTATATAATACTATTTATAGAGGTATAATTTACTCACTTTTTTATCTCACACCAAATAGACGTGACATTATGTATAACTTCTTCTTGTGCATCCAATTTCAATAGATCATAGGGAGTTGTAACACCCTTTTTGATTAATGAAAAGAAGTGCACGTATTTCAGAAAATAATTCCTCTATGTTTGAAATAAATTGCGGAATTAAGTTTGAAATTAATTTAAATATTTCGTGTAGTAATTTTTTTTTAAAGGCATGGGCAACAAAGTAAATCGAATAAATTGGATTCGCAAAACAAATCAGGTAAACCTGATACTTTCTTTTAGCGACGTTATCAAAACATCTCATGTTCACGAATATTTTCAATGTAAACCATTGAATAAAAGGTCTCAACGTGACTTTCTACAAACAAGGGAATAACATTTATTAATTTAAAATTTTATGATCACGGTAATAATATTAAGTGGTCATATAAGAGGTACTAATTAAACTGAAATAATAATCATAGTAATATAAACATTGTGAAATAAACAAAGTGGTGGGTAGTAATGAAAGCTTTTACTAGTTAAATTTATCTCAGTTGTCTCCGGTTAAAACACTATGTACATGATCTAAAAACCATCAAGAGATATACAACATCAGAGCAATTCTAATCAAGATGGAGAGTCAATTACATCAATGTAGAACCAACGAAAGTAGGCTACCCATCCCACAAATATACAAAGAAAGAGAATAAACCTTACATCAGAGCAATTCTAATCACTACCCAACTAGTAGTATATATGTACTACTCATGAACTCTGCCCCCAAAATGGTGAATACCCTCGGGCGAATCACTCAACACTGACAAACAATCCTCAATATTTACAGCTACCGGAGTTGTCGATGAAACGAAAAGAGCCTCCTCAAAGAGTTTATCGTAGGTTCAACGGTCCACATCTGAAAGGTCACTAGTCTCAGTGTTGGGTCCACCGGCTCGATTAGTGTCTGTCATTTGTCATGAGTATTGGGTGAGTTCCTACAACAAGAAGCGAATACAAACACCGGGTCTAGAGCCCGACAAACAAACATTGCTCTAATAGTTACTCAACACTCATCCTACAACTTCCAATCTATCACTCAAGGTTTCATTTACGGGCCCGTGCCCCAGATTCACTATCTCGAGGTCTTTACACTTCAAACTGTTGGGTGACGTCTGAGGCAACAACATTCCAGGTGGTACAAGACCGGAAGTGTTCCATCAGTTTGGCAAATATGGAGCTTTGTCGGGAATGTCGAGCCGGTTACATGAATCCTCTGCCCTTAGAGTATCAAAACTCAGCAAACCTGTTCCCCGAGCGATCTACACGCACTCTCATATTCCATCGCGTACCTACGTAATGTCACCCCTATTCCATTATAGGCTAGGGTTCATCTCACAGCCACTCCTCACTAGGTGGTTTCATCATTAACATTGTTCCGCTGCGGATTTTCATGGTATCGACAAGTGTTTCGAGGGCTTTCATCCCAAGTCCGTCTAGGGTATCAATAATCATAAAAACACCTTGCCATAAAATTCCTACCCGGCAAATGCCGACCTGACATAAATAAACCCCTCGGAGTATCGTCATGCCCTTGGGTATCGTTCAAAAAAATAAAATTCGCGGCGGAACCTCCACATCTTCTCCCTTCATCATATTTTTCATTTTTAATTTATCAGATCATAATCATCATCATTCAAATAGGAGAATATGGATATTTCATAAATCAAACAATCATGTTTAATACAGACATCATCTTGTCTCGTAGTTCCTCATATGTTTCTGGTTCGCGCATCCATGTGTCGAGCTGAACCACACGTCTTGCTGACGTTCATTAGTAGGTCTTTACCCATTATCATTCATTACACAACTTGTAGAAGTCACAACTTCTTAATTCAATCACAATTTAGCTCCATGATGGTTGTTTAGGCAACCCCAGAAGTTTTACACACTAATAGAGCAAAGATATATGCATTCAAACACTTCAAACATCCAAAGAAGTAAGGAAAGAAGCAAAAACATGATTCTGAAGCAGACTCGCGCAAGTTGGAACTTAACTCATGCGAGTTGGAGTTTCAGAGACCCTAAAAATGTCTCGGCCACCTTAACTCGCGCGGAACTCGCGAGAGTTGGAGCTCGTCTCACACTTCTGTCATTCTATCTTTATATTTCTAGTTACAAGTGTTATTTCACAAAACCCACCGTTGGATGTCAATATCCATGCGCTAGGAAGAAACTGACAAAATTTAAAACACATCCAACGGTTATTGAGTTTAGGGGAAGCATTTGAAAAACGTTGCTTAGAGCTACTACTATGACTTCGCGCAAGGTATACTGTCAACTCGCGCGAGTTAACTACCAGAACATGTAATTTGCTGCATAATCCTCATTTTGACGTATTTTGTTAGGCCAATTCACTCCCCACTAGCCTCACTCTATTCCTAAGTGTCTTATGATCCTTATTGTCCCTTATGTGATGTTTGATTAATGAAATTACATATTGCAATGTTTTAATGGTAGTAGGTTACAAGATATGACAACGAAAACCAAATTAGTTGCATTAGGCATAAAAGGTGCTACATAGTGGAATAACCAACTATAAATCATGTAAAGAAGATAATCTCTTAGTGCATAATTGTTTCACACCACAAGTAGAACATTTTGAGTTCACTAAATCCATTCTTAAATAGAATTCAATCTTTATAACTCCTAATTTCATGAAATCAAGTTCTTTGAGTTTAATCATCCTCTAGGCCTCCATTGTACATCTCTTTGACTTTAACATGTCTCTTAAATACTTAGAAAACATGACACCCTCCTTTCACACGAAAATCATGCTAGAATACTCTCATCACATGACAATGACACCAATACCAATTCAAGATAAGGCTTATATCTATGGTTACATATTCCACCCATACAATGAACATTACAGTTAGGATTCCACCTATTAACAACATACTTCCATCTGCATAAGTAGAATCATCCAATAACCTATAACTCACCTACACTACACATTTTCACTTATCATCAAGACAATCCCAATTTATATTAATAATCATCAACTTCACAAATTCATATATTCTACAAGTCCTAGTTTCCCCTTTTTACTCTGTAATTACGTTTTATTATTAGAGCACTCGTATTTTAACTTAAAGCTTATTCCTTTTTACTCAAGTTCATTCTTTTCTAACATCCAAGTTTAGGTTCCTCTTGCACCAAGTCATTCTCTTAGTATTTTAGTTGTTAAACTTCTATTAAGGTTGTCTCATAGAGAACTCAAGTTCAAAACTCCAGTCACCACTCTAGGGTTCCGGTTTCACAACAAAACAGAGCAAAGGAAAACGAAATAGCAAGGGAACACACTATAAAATCCACTCTTGAGACAAGAACCCCCCATACCTTGAATGAAGCTTTGCAAAACGAACTTGTGTGTGTACCCAAGAGCTGATTGAGAAGCATCCTCTTTCCTCCTTCAAGTGAAGCTCTTGGTATGGAGGAAGAGTGGTGGTGGCATTGTTCCGACGGTGGCTTGCCATGGAGTGTTGGAAGTGGCAGCCGGAGTGAGTGAAGGAAGAGAAGAGAGGAAGAAGAAGAAGAAAAGAGAAGGAGGAGAAGAGTTTGTGTGGGTGGCCATGAGGGAGACAAGGGTGGAGAGAAAATGCAAAGTGTTGGAACATTTCCAACAAGTGGTGTTGCGACACAAAGGAGAAAGGGGAAATTGTTCACTCCGTTAAGTGTGTTTGTGTGGGACCTACATGGGGC
This sequence comes from Hylodesmum podocarpum, assembly GCA_026586105.1. NCBI lineage: Eukaryota > Viridiplantae > Streptophyta > Magnoliopsida > Fabales > Fabaceae > Hylodesmum > Hylodesmum podocarpum. Next base: position 15,003,701 of record JALJEV010000623.1, on the reverse strand, counting down.
TGGTGCCCTAAAACCAAGTGGGCCACCATATCAGGCCCACTACATCCAATGTGTGGCCTTTTGAGCTCCCGAGATATCTGATTTCTTCCATTTCAGTATCTCTGGGTTCCTAAGAATTTTCTCTGTCTTGCCATGGGTCTATTATTTAATCCTCTACCCATTTTAAATCTCCACTTAATTTCTTTCCCAATAAGGAAAAACGGTGGTATTTACATCTCTGTCATTAATGAGTTTACTTTTGTTTGAAGTTTGACTTCCTCATCTTAATCATCATTAACTTCCTAATCACTTCTAATTACTTCCAAAACATTTTTAGACATTGTGCTTAAGGTTATTGGGTACTTCAGACCCAAGGTCACAGAGTAAGTGGCAAATGGCCGTTTTGCCCTTTCTTCACAAACTAACTGTGCACATAACATTTTACTACTAATCTTTTATTATTTGCACTGAATAACTTCTAAACACTACTTAGAATAAAATATCATATTTTAAATCAAATTGTAGATAATATGGCAAAATGACCATTTTGCCCCTACCTTAAAATTGAGGATGTTACAGGAGTCACATCTCTTAGCTTCGAAAAGGATTATGAGATATCTGGTTGGCATCACTAATCTATGTTTGTTTTATAAGAAAAATCAAGAATTCAAGTTAAGTGAATATTATGATGTTGACTACGTTGGGGATATAGTAGAAAGAAAGAATGCAAGTGGAGGTTTCCACTTTCTCAATCGGTCTCTCATCTCTTGGGTCAATAAGGAGTAGAAGTTAATAGCCCTTTTAACAGCAGAAGCATAATACGTCTCTACAACAAGTTTTTACTCACAACTTTTTTGGGTAAAGTATAAGTTAGAAGATTATTCTAGATTTGAACTGAATATCCTTGTATACTGTGATAATACTAGTACAATCATTCTAACCAAAAACTCAATTCAACATTCTAAAGCTAAGTATATAGAAATAAGATATCATTTAATTAGAGATTATATTCAAAAAGGGATTTTCAATATGAAATTTGTAAATAGAGATCACTAACGGGCTAATATCTTTACTAAGGCTTTTTAGCTGAAGAAAGATTTAATTTTATTAAAGAAAATTTGGGACTAGTAAGACTAATAGATTAAGTTCGTCTAATAAACACAACTTTGTCTATTAAGTGAACAGACGATGTATAACATCTGATGGATTTTTATTAATCTGTGCCAAACAAAACATCATCTACTTTAAACCACTCATGTGTACCATGATTTGCATTTAATTGGTACGTTTAAGTGTGTAGGGTCTGAGCATTGATTTCAGCAGTAAAGGTGTTTAAACATTAAAGGCAAATCATTGACAAGGAAAAACGTACGCAATAAAAATTGACTGATATGTCATGTCAATTTAAACTCGGCAATGATGTCACAAATAAATAGGGACAGTTTCTAAACCTTATGCTCTAATCATCATTTTAGTCACCCCTCTATATACAAGTTTCTTGCGTTTATCTTCATTCTTTATTTTCACTGTTCAAGAATTCTCGAGTTTTTACTCTGAGATACTTTCTAACCCATAGACATTTTTGCATCAGGGGAATCATCATAGAATAAAAAAAGGTGAATCTGATACCTTCTTCTCTAAGGAGATGTTCCTCACGAGCAAGTGGATGACGTCGTCCAACTTCACAATGTGCATTAAATATTTGGTTAACACCATCACTTCTGTAGGGTGGACTAAGTTTGTTGAGTTAAATGGTGCGTGGATGATGAAGGCCTACACAGAGTTTTTGGAGAATGCTAAGGAGGTCTCAGGTGGTATCTGTGGAATATTAAGAGACAAGCAATATCTTATTTTTGCTATGACTGTGACTCCTGCATTCGAGTGTGTAGATGAAGGAGTAAAGTTCACCCCTAACTAGGACATAGACATTGGAGAACAAGACGTGGATATTTCTCTGTAAGGTTCACTCAGACCAAAGGATTTAAGCATGTTTCTAATGCTAGAGAACATGCTTCCCTTCTACTGTCTTCTTCACAACCTTCTTTTCAACATTTTCACACTAAGAAGTGGGTCAAAAGATAATGTGAGCAACAAAGACATGTGTTATCTCTTCCACCTACTAAGAAAGGCTTAAATTAGTCTTTAGACACGTTACTTTAAATATTTTTTTCTAGAATAAGAAATGCAATCTTGATCATAAAAATATAAATATTTATTAATAATATACAACAATAAAAAAAATATGTAATTTCCACATAATTTTTCCCAAAGATTTGACTGTGCACTAAATTCTCAAATTAATTTTTTTAATAGTTAATAAAAGATATAAAAAATCTTTATTTATTGATAATATTATCATACTTAATTTTTAATCAACTCTCCTAAAATTTAATTTGGTCAATTTTATGTTAAAATAAATGTTCGTTTGTATTTTATCATCCAATGATTCAGGTCAGCTTTTGTCTAGCGACCACCATTCAACTTAACTTTCATCTGACGACAATCATTCAACTTAACTTTCATCTAACGACAATCATTCAACCCAATTTTGATTCTAACAATCATCATTTAATCTAATTTTCCTCTATTGATCATCACTCAACTAGACTATGATTCGACCTACTTTTAGTCAATGATAACAACATTTCTGAAAGCAATCAAAGTCCTCAAAATAACCTCTGTAGACTTTCATTATTGGCGGTTGAACGTGCATATAATCACTCCAAGATTCTTAATGGTATTCATGATTTATATATATATATATATATATATATATATATATATATATATATATTATTTTAGTTTACATAATTTACATTGTTTTATCTTGATGTCTTTTTTTAATGGTATATAGTGGAGAAAAAGTAATGTGCATATTTGAGGAAGGAATTTGTAGCAAAATTTCGAAAGATTCTAGGATAAATGTCTACTTATTTAATTGAAAACTTGCTGGTAGCTCAAAATGATACCAAACTTGTTACTACATGCAACATATTCAAACTTAATTTTAATTTTACGTAATGACAAAGTGCTCCAGGATCGATGTTTATTATATACTCAAATCTCATTTTACTTTTATGGCTTTTCCAAAGATTCTGTCTGCCGCTACAGAAGGCAACAAAATTCTTGGTTAATTTTTTGAAAACCAAATTATAATAACATTCAATATCAACAAATTTTGTTAGTTAATTTTTATTTTTTATATCGTTAAGATGTTATTTGTCATGTAGAAAAGGACAACATTAATAAACAATTGAGGAATGGCCAAAGTAATAAGCTGGTATTTTTTGCTATAAGAACGGGCAAAGTAAATGGAACACCCTGTTTCTTTACGGTCTGAATTCAATTTCATTGATTATAAATTTATATATACATGTCATATTTTTAAAAATAGGTTTAACATTATTTATTGTACTCAATGGGGAGATTCATTGACAGAGATCTGTTATGTATCATTCATGATAAATATAGGATTTTTATGTGGACTGGCGAGATGATAACAAGTCTCGTGTTAAAACGTGTATATGAAAATCAATATACTTCATTCGCACTTGTATATGAAAAAATTTATTTAAAATAAATATAACATTACTAACTATTACGAGTTATTAAATTAAAGTTTTATCTAAGTAATACATGAGTTAACGGTAATCACCGGTCAATTTTTTATATTTTTTATGAAGTATAAACTATTTGTTCGTAGGCCAGACCGCGGATTATAACATGAGATGACAACTCTAATCTCTTCCTTAACGCGTTGTTAATCAAGACCAGTAATGTACATGACTTCCCACCAAAAATAAGCACAAATATTTGGACTGAATTCCCAAGTAAACCCAACATAATCAAGTATGTGTTTTTATTACTTATTAGTCTTCTAAATTCCCCTCTAGCTGAATTCACCTTTTTCTTTTGAACAATTGTTACTTAACTGCGAATGTTTGTATTTGTTTTGAACAATTCCCGCTGTCCAATGCACGTTGAACAGAACTTCACTCTCAGGAAAATTTCACATTCAACGGGATACAAAGTTTATACAAACAAGTCTTCATTCAGTCTAACTGAATGTAAATCCAACAATTTTACTTCTCACATTTTGCATTCGAAAGAGGGAAAATTCTGTTCAACTACGTTGTAACAGATTCCCAGACTTACCCACACCCTATCACCATAGCCCATAGGGGATAACATCAAAGAATGAGAACATATGATATCATCCAAGCTCTCGGTTACCCTGGTTTCTGATTTCATTCAAACGATCAGTTTCAAACATCTAATTGCACATATTTAAATGATCAGAGTCTGGCACCAGTCCATTAACGGTTTGAATAGACAAAGGGGGAATGGTACAAGCATATTAAAGAAGTGTTAAACCAAACTTCATGCATTTTAGGTCTGCTTACTTGGGTGAATAAAAAACAAGAAATTGTAGAAGAGTTGTATCTCGCTTAAGGCAAAGAGGGTGTGAGAAATGTTGGAATTAGCCCTTCTTTACCCCAGTTATGTTTCCATCTTATTCTTATAGAAATCAGAGAGCCAAGATCCAGTTACAAACTATAAAACATTTCACCTCTTCATTCTTGAGTTTGAGACTAGTTCCTCCCTCAACTCACTACAAAAGTGCATATGATTTCCGATGCCAAAAATGTGCATTCATACTGATATACCAACATGAACTCATGAAGTACAAATTCAAAAGGCATTCTTGTTTTAAAATTTCGCAAAGCGGTTACAAATGTTCCAGATACAACTTTATTTGGAAGAGACTGGACAAAAGTACCACAATGTAAAGAATATGCAAGAAGCAGACCAATTCCTGGCAGTGATGACTGAAATAACATTACCAGACATCAGGACGCAACTCACCACTTGCTGGGGGAACCCATCTCCCAGAGTTATAGACACTTTCACCAACTTTCCAACCAGGCACATCTTTCATCACTTCTGCCTCATACTCAAGATATTTATGCCACTCTTTAACAAATCTGGAGAAAGAATCAGACAAAATAGAGATCCTAAATGATTAGCACTTATCTGTGTGACGATACAGATGTGGTGAAAGTCACATATTACCTTTCATCCTCTTCAGCCTGTAACACAGGCAGTATGGCTCGGCGGGCAGCATATTTTTCTTCTTTTAGCGCCCTATAGGTAATGAAACATCATATCAATTTAGTTTGAGAGGGAACTAGAAAGAAACCTATGAGGTCTGATTCTTCCTTAAACAACTATATCTATTTTTCAATGTAACACCCCACCAATCATGAGGGAAGAATAAATAACAGTAAAATCAGATGCTGTCATAGTGAGAACTGAGAAGTAAATAACCAAGAATATGCACTAATTTTCCTATTTTCTATGGACAAAATCTAGGTGCAGAACCTTAGGTGCTTTTGATACTATTTTCAAATCAAAGTTGGAGTGATAGCCCACACAATAAAGGTTAATAATAAAGGTCAGCAGTCGTTACTGAGTGAAACTCCAATTTTATTTGAAAAGTGACACCAAGAGCACTTAAAGTATTGCACCTATGTTTTGTCCTTTGTCTCTATCTTTTTCCCAGAGAATGTAAGAGATGAACAATTTTCCATTATCAAACTAACTTGCAAGAAACTGTTAAAATAGAGGTTTACTGTGAAGGTACAGAGCACTGTCTTTTCTGTACTTAGCAGAGAGATTAGATTTGTTAGGAGATTTTTGCTTTTTTTGAACTCTTTGTACTATCACTCAAACCTCTGTCTTCCCTTGTATCTTCTATATGTATGTAATGAGCATAAGATCAGCCAAGTTGGCTGAAGAACATTATCAGAAATTTCAAATCTCAAGTGAAACTACAGGCTGCTTTCTTTCTACTTTCTAGACAAATAAAATTGATCCAAGTACCCAACCTTGTTTCTAATGGAAATAAGATTAAAAAGAACATGCAATAGTTTCCTGGTCAACTGCTACAGCCTATCAAAGGAAGGGAAAAAGACTTTTCTAGTTTCCCCGCATATTATGTTTTGACCTGAAAATATTTCTTGGGAAAGTATTTCATCTAAAAATTTTATTCAAGCTATTTTCTACTATAAACATTGCCACTGTCAAATTACTTTCTGAAAACATAGAAGGATCCTTTATTATTTCCTACTAACTGCATAAGTAGAGCATTTTTCCATGAGGTGGTTGTGGTTCACATATAAGCTATAACCAGGTTGTTAAGAAAATACAAAAGTGGAAATTAGGGAAACAACCAAATCACCAAGGAAGCAAACCAATTGAAATTGTTTGATTAATGTCATTAATTAACAGAGTATTCATTCAAATTAACCATTCTGAAGCGAAGCAAAGAAGCGGATTCCCACACTAACAATTTCTCATCATAATTAAACATGTCACCCTGTCCTCAAATCTTTCCTACATAGTCTCAATTAACAAATAAGGAGCTCAAAACATTCAATCCCAAAAATTTACTGACAACACCAGAAATATATGATCTAAAACACACATCTATAAATTAACTGATATTGTTAAATACACAAAGAATTACGGATACAAAACGGGCAAGGAATAGAGAGAAATACATCTACCACCAACAACAACAACAACGAATAGTAATTATAAGCTATGCATAAGAGAAACTAATGTCATTTTTCCTTCTTGCTATCTTCTTCCATGAGTGCTCATTGAGAAACTTGTCCAAATAGTCAAGTTTCCGAAAACAGTACAAGGTAAACAGTAAAGTGATACAAAAAGCACTAATTTAATAATAATTAGAGTCTGTTTAGGTAAACTTCTCAGTACAATCTTATAAAAGAAAAAATATAGAAATTCTTACGTGAGACTTTCTACAAATTAGTTTATATAACAGCTAATTTTAACTTTTGAAGATGTACATTTCATTTCTTCTTTTTATTTTCTTCACCTAAAACTACTTGTGAAGAAGTTTACCCACACAGGCCCTAAAATCAACTTTTGATGAAGCTATATTGAGAGAATTAGCTAATAGTGAAGGAAGAATTCAACCAAAAGTAGCAGAATCCGCAAATAATTAAATTAAATAGAGAAATGAAGAATGCAAGGAAATGAGGAAACCTAAAATTGATTGGTGGATCAGATGCTTAATGATAACAAAATTGAAAACGGAGAATTATTATAAATAATAATGAAGGAAGGAGGTATGATGAAAAGAAAAGGTTGTTGTTACCTTCGGATCTTGTTACCCTGTCCGACCTGGTACATGCCCCAAGAGAAAGAGCCAAATGCAGTGAGGAAAATGGCGACGGCGCTGGGACCCTTATTGGGGATGCGGCGAGCGAACCGGACTGGAGCGAACCCGCCCGGAGGTGGACCGTCCTGAATAACCGGCATGTCCTTCACACTTGCCATCCCTGGCTTCTTCCTTATCGTAGCCTCCGTCATCTTTGATTCCTTACGAATCTCTTTCTCTTCTCTCCCTTTCTTTTCTTTCTCCCTCTGCTCAAGTGATGGGAGCTACTTAACTTCTCCAACCTGCCTCTTATTTTCTTATACAAAATATTTATTCGTTTTTTCATTAACAACAGTAATAATTCGATACGAGTTTAGTCACACTTAAACAAATTTCTAGTGACTCTCAAAGGTATATTAGTTGGAAATCTAGCACATTGTTTATTTTAATTTCATGGTACAAATAATTTATATATGAATTTTATAAAATAAACTATATCCGTCTGATAAAAAATTCTAATTAATATTATTAATTTTGCATGTTAATAATAAAAGTGTTTGTATTATCTAAAAATATAAAATTTAAATAATTAACATAATTAGAAAATATTATATCACTCGTAAAAATGATACAACCTTAATTTGTAATTTGTAATTTTATACAATGCTAACTTTTTTCTCTTCTTTTCATTTTACTTCATAATAAAAAAAAAATTATTTATCCGTTTTTATTAAATTTTAGTTTTGAGAATGTTTATTACTTTTATTTTCCTTTTAACTTTTCTAGATTTTTATGAAGACATAATTAAAATATTCTCACCACAGTTAGATATATATTCTACTATCACTAGTTGGTTCATTGTCGCATCTAATTTATATCTTCTTTATAATTGTGTTTTTTAAAAATTATTTTTATTAAATTTAATAATTTATTAATATATGATATGTATAATGAAAAGATATTTTCAAGACATCTTTCATGTAAAATATTTTATTTAATATTTTAACTTCTTTTAAAACATTATATATATATTACACCGTTCAGGATTTATTCATCATGATAACTCTGAGGGACACATCTAATAAAATACATTATGCCTTTGAGATAGCTACTTGGGGCATGACGTGTAGTTGTAAGGTCATGTCTTATCGTCAGTACGAATTGTTATGACATCAGTACATAATTTTAAGATATTTCTCTCAACGAAATTTCTCTCACCAAGATCGCCCAGTCCCATTAGGGAAACGAACACTGACTTCATACTTAGTGCTCATAATAGACCTCTGAATGGTAGGAACGAACGACGACTTCGCACTTAAGTAATCAAGAGAGGTCCTCAAAAGGCTAGGCCCCGTGAAGATCACAAAGTCATAACCCTCGTTCAATCTACTTGGGAAATGGATAGGCGACTCAACAAAATCAAAAGCTAGAGCCAAGGGGTTGTTGAGGTCTCCAAAAAGGCGGACCCCATGAAATTTACAAAAGCGTAACTCTGCTCTCTATTTACCAATGTCCTCCTCACTTGGATTCAATTGCATGTAAGGAACAAGTCACGAAGTTCCACCAACATCTTCAGCAACTTCCACCAACATCTTCAGCAACATCACAACAACCATGAAATGATCGAGTTGCCTTGAGAAAGTCATATCCCAGCTGTGGGAGGATTCCCACAACGCGTCAAAGTCTTCGAGAGCCAAACTAAACAAAGTTGGTCACATCATCTTTCTTAGTGAAGAAAACTCCTAAAAACATATTGTGTGAACTGAAGACTCGCGATGGGTCAAAAAGAAATGAGTTGGAGTCAAAAAGAGTGTTATAGCCAATCTTTCCCAGGAATGATGTGAGTCTACAACTGGGTACATGTGCCTATAGAATTTACAATTGTGCGCACATTATGGTCCAAAGACAACCTTCTTTTATATCATTGGTGCAAAAACAACCTTAAAATTGTTAGATTATTTGTTCCTAGTTATGGTCTAAAGATGACCTTCTTTTATATCATTGGTCCAAAGACGACCTTAAAATTATTAGATTATTTGTTCTAGGTCTAAAATTGACCTCTTTGTAATGCTATTATGGTCCAAAGATGACCTTCTTTTATATCATTGGTCCAAAGACAACCTTAAAATTGTTAGATTATTAGTTCTTGGTCCAGAAATGACCTGGAAGAGGAGGCGGTGGTGTTAATATGATCGATCCAGATTCTCTTACCTGAAAAATGACATCTGGAGGAATAGGTCGACTTGTTGCATCAATGATACGGGAAGAGGACATGGGGGATTCTTGAATGAAGGAACACCATTAGGCCCTAAGAGTAAAATCCCAAAAAGGGAGTAAGAAGAATGCCCATCCGTCGGCAATAGGCCAGGCTAGTTGCCCTTAAAAGAAGTAGGCAGAGGGATAATAACCACATTGTAACCTTTTTTTAACCCCTTTTTTAGGCGTGGCAGCCTGATCGATCATAGTTAGTGAAGCATCAGCACCAGCAATCCCAATAGAAGGGTCAATACCTTCCGTCAGAACTGAGGAATCCAATGGGGTAGAAAATGAAAGGACACTAGCCTTGACAAAGAGGTGATTCAAACTAAAATTATCATCCATGACTCCGCAAAAGGGAAAGACAAGATAAACTAGCACAAAATGGGGGAAAAAGAGAAGGTTTAAATTAAAAGAAGGGAAAGAAGACAAGGATGAAACTATTTATAGGCAGCAAGGACTCAAAGTGCTACCAAATTTAAGGACACAAACCTACTCGAAGGACGTAACACTTAAAAATCGAAGCATCACAACCATAAAAAAGTGTAACGACAACGGTGACATGTTGTATCCCTAGGAAGGTGTAACGGTAGAAGTTATGATGCGTTTTCTCAAAAAACCAAATAACAACTTGGAAAGCACTTCATGAGTTTTTAAGACATTTCTTGAAAACTGAGCAGTTAATGGAAGAGAAAATAGGTCTGGCTCAAAACAGATTAACTGTTAAGTGAACTATGGTGGGTGATATTACAAAAGCTTGGCCACCTTGATAATCAACAATACCAAGCTTGGGAGACTTATGTACTATCTAGACCTAGTCACAAAGGATCTAAATGAAGCACCCTCCTTTAATCACATCACACCTCTTAGTTGGTCATTAAAAGTGGGACACATGGCTAAGTTCATACCCCCTCATTAGCACACATGGTTGTGACATCAACGCGATCAGAATCAGGGTCAAATCTAATCATCAACTTAATGTTAACTGCACCTCACATCTACTTGGCCTCGATCGCGAGAACATATTGACTTACAATTGTTTAAATTCCTTATATAATATCTTACTCGGTCACATATTGACTTGACCATCAAAATATCTTTTGCAGAATACCCCTTACACCGAGAGAAGCTGGCCTAACACTTCTTCCGCAAGGATATTTTGTATCGAGACAAGTTACCAGTAAGCCAACGTCACCTACCAACGTTCTCGCAGTAAGAACATGTTTGATCAGAACAATCCCTTAACACTTAACACAAACTAAAACTTTGCATTGACTCCGTCAAAACAAAAACAAAATAAAAGAAAAAAGGCATTGATGTCAAAATCTGCCTAAACCTCTTTCAGAACTCCATACCGGTAATTTCATTGATGTCAAAATCCTTTTTAACAAGGTACAGAACCACGTGCAAGGGTCAAGGAGTAACATTCATGCAAAATAAGTAAACTGGTATAACCAAAAGTAACAGTTACATTCGATTCAACTTTTATTTCATCCAAGTTACTCTCCAAATTTGTGTTTGAGGATAGCCGGCATTTGCATTTCCGAACAAATCAGTTAAGGCTTAAAGATTATCAGACTAAAATACATATCTGTAAACTAGTTTTTAAATGTCAAAATGTTGCATTTCAAGCTAGACCAGAGAGGCAAAGAGGAACTCTATGAGGAGAGCACTTTCTCGACTTCAGCTGTCACCTCTTTGGGAGGTTTCTCGGCAGGAAGATTAGCAACAATGCCCTTCTTTGAATAGTAATCAATAACCTGCATATTCAGAGAACAAATTTCGAATCTTCAATTCTTCATCATCGACTAGGACAAAAGATATATAAGGGAATTTGTACAGAATTATAAAATGGTTAAATAGGGGAACAAGAGTTTTGACTTTTGAGAGAAAAAGTGACCAACACTTTCCCATCATAATGCTCAACACTAGAATGGATGAAAAAAACTTAACTACAAAACAGCGTTTTTAATTTTTCATCAGATTAGCTAAACAAACTAGCTTAACAAAAAAAGCAGCTTTATGCCAGACAATCTAGCATCTCAAACGAGACAATAAAACATCAAGGATTTAGACAGTCCCCCAAAAATAACTTGACAGCTATTTTATATCCAAAGTTTCAAATTTTAGAAGACGCATTTTACCGGTTCAGTTTGCTGGTGGAATGCCTCCAGTCTTGACTTAAGAACAGCTGCAGTGTCATCCTTGCGCTGAATAAGAGGTTCACCAGTAACCTAAGGAAAACAGATTTAAAAATGTAAGCCGTAACACAGCTAGTACTTCCTCAAAATATAGATACTCCCAGAGAGCATCAGTGTGGCCAGCAACACTTATACCCAATGAATTACCCGTTCAAAAACAGTGAAATGTGGACCTCAAATACAGCATTATTTTCCTACTCCAAATTATAACAGCAGCTTTTAACTAATTGTCACTCATGCCACATCCTAATAAACATTAATCATATTTACACAAATAACATTTTATAAATAGTGATGCAGACTTACATCATCAACCCCTGGGGCCTTGGGAGGAGCAAATTTTGTATGATAAGTTCTGCCACTTGATGGGTGTATCCAGCGGCCAGTAATGCGCTCCTCAAGGATAGCATCATCAATTGCAAAATTGAGAACCTTGTCAACTTTAATACCCTGCTTTTCCAGTATCTCATCAAGCTGCAAACAAAGAAAAAGCACATTCATAGTATGCACAATAAAAAACTCAAAAGACAGGGAAGATAAACAAGTTTTGTACGCATATAGAGGCAAATAACCAATTGTTTAGTTATCCCCAACAATGCTAATACCTTCTGTGCTTGGACCACAGTTCTTGGGAAACCATCAAGAATGAAACCTTTTTGACAAGATGGTTTCTTAATTGCTTCATCTATAATGCCAACAACCAAGTCATCAGAAACAAGTTGTCCCTGAAAATTCACAACATCATGCCAAATTAGCAAATCCCTATTAAAAGTTGATATATATACAGCAAATCTTGAAGCAAGATATACAAGAAGACCTTACATTATCCATAGCTTCTTTAGCCTTGATACCAAGAGGGGTTTTAGCTGCCACAGCTGCTCTTAACATATCCCCAGTAGCTAAGTGACACAAGCAATACTCATCCTTTATGATTGGTGACTGGGTGCCTTTTCCTGACCCAGGTGGACCTGCATCAACAATATTTAAAGTTTATGCCCCAGTTGGAGGTTTTAATCTTTTGTCTACATATAGTAAGCATGAATATTAAATGTGCTAACCAACCAAGATAAGGGTTGTGAAGAATAGCCCTACTTGAAGACTACAATTTCTTGTAGAGTAATATGAATTTAATTCACGGAACAAAAGCGACTAAAATTACAAAGGTAGCACAGGAGAAATTGCATCACAATTTACAATGCTGACTCATGTAACACATTCCAGTTAAAGGAAATTAGCATTGTGTTTCACTGTTCCTAAATTACAAACAGAAAACGGTATCATCATCGAAATAAAAGATGGTAGTTCTAGTAGTAGAAAACCTGCACTTATAACAACAGCGTACACATCACATTTAACACTAGCTCATGACAAAAACTGGTTTAATTTGGAAGTTCAGGGAAGCAACAAAGTATGGTGCTTCATGTTTTAGTTGTGCAAACAGAAAGAGTAGCCTCACATAAACACAGGAATTAATTCAGGAGAAATGCTTTCCAGAAGAAATTATAGAATGCAGCACAGCACACAAAGAAGGTGAAAGACAACCAAATAAAGACAAAACCAACACAGATAGTTATATTCATGTAAAATTATTTAACAGGAGCAAGTATCTCAAGTTTCAATCAATATCTGCTTAGACAATCCAACAGACTATAAAATCAGTACAATACACAACTAAAATATATCCAGGATTGCTTTAGAAACTTGGAAACAATTATAAACTTGCCAATTATTATCTATACACAAGTGATGCTAAATGGCCGCAAATGTGTGTTTATTGGCAGCATTTTGGGCTTCTGCCATTCACCATTGATAACATTGAGTCCACACTAAGAGAATCATCACTAGTCTCTCACCCAAAGCAAAACTAAAAAACTAATCATACTTTGATCCTATTTTGATTTTCAAGACATATTGGTTGTTGAACCATTTGGCAAGAGCTATAGACCACATACAACCGACTGGGTAACAGACTTTTGTCAAGACCAACCTCTCCTATGAGCCAACCCACATTAAGAGCCAACGCAATATCATAGCACAGAGAAGCCCTATAGCGCAAAAAGCCTACGGGCCCCAGGCCTGTGGGCCCAGAACGATGGATTCTAAATCCTTCCTGTGAATCTAACTAAGAAAGTATTCAGTTCTCCTCAGAAAAATCAATTGTGTTCAACTCTTAAGTTTACAACAAACTTTAGGAGTCTGCAGCGATTGTGTTCTCGAGCGTAAACAGTCATAAACAAACATATCTACTACACAGTGTAAAAATAATCACATTGAATCACGACCAGTAAGAACACAAAACATGTTTATATAATTTAAACCACGACAATTACTAAAAGAAACGTGAAATGATGTGCATTTTCGCAGACACAGAAAAACCCACAAAGTAACAGACGCGTGTGGAGAAGCACAAAGCAGTTCACATAAATCAATAGTTGACCTAAAATCACAACTCGGAAAATCATATTCGAAGGTAAGTTACAGAAGAATAATTAAATAAAAAGCAGAAGAAAAACAGAAATTGAGGAAGTAACATAGGAGATTGTAGCGTGAACGTGAACCCTCAGGCCAAAGCAAACCCTAACGACGAAAAACAAAAAGCATCGAAATTGGGAATTAGAATGGTGGGATCAGAGGGGAGATTAAGAAATACCAACGAGAATGAGACGCTTGTCGGGTTTGGAGGCGCACTTCATGCGACGGAGAAGCTCGGACATGAGATCGAGGGAAGGAACATCTTCGAGGTTGGGTGCAATACTTGAGGCCATTGTTGAGACTTGAATTCAGACAGCACAGCACAAGGGGGACGTGGGTGTAAATGTGTAATGTAACAATGAATGAGGTTTAAGCGCCCCAACTCACACACACCGCTCACTGTTTCCGACTTCTCTTAGTCTCTCCACTGTTTCGGACTTCGGACTCTCCAACGCTGCTAACCCACTTTGCTAAGTACCTCTAACCCTGCTTTTCTTTTTCCTCCCAAAAATTGAAATTCCAAGATTTATTATTTAACTACAAAGGGGGTTTAAAATAAATATACATATGGTTTCCAATAAAAGAAAATCATATAAAACACATTTTATTCATTTGATTCACATAATTTATACAACCTACTCAATCTATTAACTTTTTCTCTTACATTGAATTTTCAACTTTTTACAAATCAAATCTTAGAGAATAGTACTTTCTCAAAATAGAAAATTGGTGTCCGCAACATACTATTCCGCCTCCCATGATAAGTTTTTGGGATCACAAAATACTCCTTGCCTTATATAGACTTTATAGACATGATTACGTGAATTTTTTAATATACAATTTGAAAATTATTATATAATAAAACCAAAATGTTAATTAATATTAATGGTAATTTGTTGAAATAGTCACAGATGTCTATAAGAATATAATAGTAGCTGAATTTAAGAATATTAGAGTAACTTTAATCGAGATTTCTTTGGTGATGAGTTCTTCGGTGAAAATTGGGTGGGTTCATACGGACTTTACTCATTTTCTTCTCCACGGTGATAATTCTTTCCCCGGACCTTATTCAAGTTATTTATTAAAAAAATTCTCACCAAAACTACTCAATTTCTCTCAAATACCAGTATAAAATATGAGTATTTTTTGCTTTTGCTTTTTCTTTTTCTTTTTCTTCGCTGTATAATATATGTTAACGTTAACAACAACTTTAGAAAAGTTTGTTACAAAATGTCACTGTAAATAGTAAAAATAGTTAAAATTCGGACATCAATTTGACTCAACTTTTAAATTAGGTTAAGTAAAAAAGTTTAATATTTCATAATAAATATAGAAAATCAATCTGACTTAAGTAGGTTAAATAGGTAATGAAGCTGATTTATCACATATATTTGTACAATTATATATTATTAATGTATTATTCACTTGTTCATTTTATTGTTTATTTTGTTGTAAGAAGCGTGACATATATCCTTGTAATTTTTAACATTTGACTATTAATTTATTGTGATTTTTATTTCAAAAAAATATCTTTTTACTATAAAAATACAATTGATTCAATCTAAACTGATTTATTAACGATGGGATCAAATTTGTTTGGATTGAATTTTTTTTTTCAAAAATCCAAACCAAATGAAGCCAACAAAAATCAATTAGTTTGAATTTCATTTATAATCAAATCCAACCGTAAACACTCCTGTCTTAGAGGAACTTCACATCAATCACTCCAATGATCTATTCCAATATGGAATGATAGTTAAGAGTGTTAAGAAATCGTGTTAGAGATATTATTAAGTAGAGTTGTTAAAATAGATAACTTGAGTAGGTCAGAACCTTCCCATCGTGTTTCATTCAATGGATGGGTCAACCTAACTAACTCATCTACTAGTAATTCTCTATTTTACGTGTCTGACTCACCTTACAAAAGGTTCCTGGGCTAAATGGATTGACCCGTGACCCACTAAAATTAATTTTAAAAAATAAATTTAATTAATCTATACAATTCCTTTAATCAATTAACCTTAATAATTAGCTTTAAAGCACTCAACTTCATACACATTTATTACATGAAAACTTCATTTAAAACCAAATATAATCTTAATAATTAGATGGGTAATGTGTTAATAAATAAGAAATTTATATGAGTAGATAACTCGTGTGCCAAGTTAGTCCACACATCTTCAACCTATGTGGGTCTAGTCAAGGTGGAATAGGTCAACTTTTTCCCACATACTATGAAATGTAAAATTTATTTTACCCAACTCAGCCAAAACTCGTGGTAGGCTAAGTCAACCTATAAGCTGTGACAAGCATTTCTAATTTTAGGCACCTCATGATGCAAGATTGTCCAATGGCTATCTAAAACCCTTTTAAAGAGGTATATTTAGTTGGTATTGTCTATAACTTCTACATGGTTAATTTTGGCCATATTACACCAAAGAAGAGTTAATAAATAGGTAGCTCTATGAACGATTTATTATTACTACCTAAGTTGGTCTAGATTTGTGGTTTACTCATGTTCAACATGAAAGCTCTCTAATAAAGATTTTTTGTTGAATGTGTATTGAAGTTTAATATTTTTAGAAAATAAACACACTTAATAGTTAGACCTTGATTTTCGAATTTGGTTTCCACTAAGGAAATAAATGATACAACCTTAATCTAGATAATGTTTTCCTTATTTAGGTGTGAAATATTATGACGAGAGTTTAGATAAGGTTTCCTTATTTAGCCATGAAAAATTATAATGAGTATATGTTATTAGTTCTATATATGGTATGTTAGAGGTTTTGCAAGTAAGAGGATCTATCATCACATGTATGGATTTTTCTCACACTTTATGTTAGAGGTTTTGCAAGTAAGAGGATCTATCATCACATGTATGGACTTTTCTCACACTTTAAGTGGACTCTCCTGTTTCTCTTTAAAATCCATACAATGTTTTTTTAGCTCTGTAATCTCAAAGGATAATATCTTAATGTTTTCTATATCTACTTAATGACAAAAGTTTTCTCATGACAAAAATATTCACACACACGTTGAAGAGTCACTATAATTGACTAAAGTTAAACAATAAATAAATTTTCAATTATACGTAAAAAAATTTAAATTTAAAATAATTATATGAATTAAAATTTTGAAATAAAAAGTTCATTATCCAATATATAAATAGGCTATGCGTTACAAGCCAACTCAGGAGGTTACTAAAAGGATCCAAGTAGAATAGACCATTTAAGTTATACAAGCTAGGAAGCTTGAGAAAGAGTCTTTGAAGAGAATTTCTTGTAATAATGCTTAGCGAGAACTTTTGTATTAAAAGGACTCTTGTTTGCCTTGTCATGACTTTTGGTCATGTTGGCCATTTTTTAGTGTTTTTACTTTTGTTTGGTTTTGTAAAAGATAGAACACAAGAAGGAGGGTTGAATTGTGTTACTTAAAAAAATTTGTTCCTTTCGTCTATGCGTTTAAATATGTTCAGACGAAACAATCTTAATCTTCAAAGGTTAATTTTAATGAACAAACGTTATAGTTTAATTATTCCTGTTAGTCAAATACTTAATAAAACAAATGCACAAGTATTTTTATACTGGTTCGTCTATGCAAGACTACGTCCAGTTACCTAGTAACAACTAAGTTTTCACTACAAACCGTGAAAAGGTTACAAGTATTATTTGCGCCCAGCCACTTCTGGCTATAACACGATATTCTTTGAACACAGCCTTCACAAGCTAAACAACAAGGATATTCTTTGAACAACCTGCCTCCTCCGGCTAAAACACCACATAAGTGGATTTGAAAGAGTTCTATAAAAAGAGTTTCCTCTTCGCAGAGAGGGTTTTACAATGAAGAGCAAGAATATCAGAGAGCGAATTCACAATAAGGTAGAATATTGAAGCGAGTTCGCCAACTGAATTTTGAAGAAGCGAAGTCTTTAAATAGGCAAAATCTTCAGATATTCGTTAGACACAGAAGAAAGTCGTTGAGCATTTTCCAAGCGAAATCCAAGAAGGTGTCAGAGAGCACTTGATTGATTGATGGCGTGTGCAGCGGATATAGATAGCGTGCGCAATACTTTTTCTGACTTGTACAGAGATTTGACAAAAAAAAGGTGAAGACCTTTTCGAGTTGCATATGTAGGCGTGAATCCCCATGCTGATATTGGATGCTTCTAATGAGTACTTCTTAAGATTTGAAATCTTGGCGCGAGTGACCCATATTTTGCTTCACTTTTTTGGCAGACGATGAACTTCTTCAGTCTTAAGAGTTTTCGTCTTAGTCTATCGTCTGATGTCTTGACTTGAGACAGACGAATGACTTCAACTTTGAGGGGTCATCTTTTGTCTGTGCTCGTTGCGTCAGACTTGATGTTCCGTCTATAGATGTTCCGTCTGTCTTGTAATAATCAAAACTTTAGAGATGTTAATCATCTTGATCTAACAATCTCCCCCTTTTTTATGATTACAGACCATACTGATAACTTTCTTCAAGAAAGCATCTGCATAAGACAAGATTAGCTGAACAAATTAAGCACAAGTCAGATTTACATTAAGACGATGTTTTTTGAAACAATACCTCTTTATAAGAATCGTTACATCAATGTGATGTAAACCATGTACAGTATTACAAGGTATACTGAAAATAAAAGCTTTAAGAATACATGTATAAAGCTATACAAATTAATAAAGAACAAATTAAAATAAAAAAAAAAACTCCCCCTCTATGCTAACTCCCCCTTAGACGGATAACTTCCCCTCAGACGAAGGCTCCCCCTCAGCTTAGCACCACCTTTCCTTCCTTCAAGATATTCTCCCCCTTGGGTTGAGAATCATCAAAAGCTTCTTCAAGAAGGAGGTTTAGGCTTCTGTTGGACAAGCCCCATGACGGTCTCCCTCAGCTATTGCATCTCAGATGTGAGAGAGGCTTGATTGTCCTCAAGCTCTTTGTTCTTCTTCTTCAGATGCTCGCAATTTTCCTCCAATGCATCATACTTACGCTTCAGAGTATGGTACTCATCAGCGTTCACAACTTCACTCTCAACAACAGTAGCTTCTACGTTGTCATCATTCTCCACAAGAGGCATTTGAGGCTCTTTAACAATAGGAACAGATTCATCATCTTCAATGAACACAGTTGGAGTTCTCAATAGTCGTAGAGTGAAAAGAGGAAGTGTGAGATATGCAGTGTAGTCTGTCTTTCATTGCCAAGTGAACACTCTGTTGGGAACAGAGAGCTCAAGATCTGGATGTTCCTCAGAAGGATGTGTATAAGCAAAAGCTTCTCCAGGATACACCTTGCCACAGATTGTGGAATCTTCATCAAATGAAGTTCCGGAGCAAAAGGCAGAAGTGGCTTCATGATCTTCTATCAACCTTTGAATTTTGGGATTGATAGGCCTTGAGGTTTTGGCTTGAATGGATTTGAGGTGCGAGTATGCAGCAAACGGAAGTCACTTGGGGATGTGCCTTGCAAACTTGAATGTTTTGGGGACAGACAGAGTCTTCTTCTCCTTCCCTTTAGCCAAAAACTTGACCAAGCAAGGTCGTTTTCGGTCTAAGACAACGAAGAACTTGGTGACGTTGGAAACGAGAGAAGAGAATTGAGATCCCATCATGAAGGGACAGTATCTCGACTCCTTCTTTGCTCTCCTTTCAATGTGATAGAAGGAAGTCAATCTAGCTTTTTCTTCCTTTCTATACGCATTTGCCATCAGCCTGAAAGCTGTGTTGTAATCTTCAGGAAGAGCATGACCAAACTCTTCAGGGTCTTCATATTCATGGAGGAGGATGGAGTAGCGTGGACAAATACCTGAACAATGCGGTCTTGTCCAAGGGAGAACAATTCCAAGAGTATGTCCTAGACCTACATACTCTGTTTGGTTCATTGGAATTGTGAAGGGTACAGGATCATGGCGATCAATGGCGTCCAGATGCCAATGACAACATTCTTTTGGCTCATAAATGGTGGAGCTGGGATCTCCATACCTACAATGGTGAAATGCAGGGGCATTGGGTTCAAGTCGAACCTTCCACTTGATATTCTCTCTAAAGGGAATATGAGCCAGTTTTTCTCAAGGCAGACGCTTCAGCCATTCGCATTGCTCTTCAGGAGTATAAATGAGATCTTCTTTGAAGTCCACTGACATCTGGGGTTTGTGATAGATGATAGGGTTGACAAACCTTCCAAGTTGGAGTCCTTTCTTACCTCTGTACTTATAAGGATTCTTCAACTCAATATAGGGAGTGTCCTTTACAAAACAGTCTTCATCGTCTGCTGAGTAACCATCTATAGCAAACTCAGACAATTCACCCTTATTGGAGATATCTTCAAGTTTATCTCCAAAAATCCAGTCAGGCTTAACTGGTCTTTCAGCACAAGAACTCTCAGCAAATCTTCTCATGACTAATTCGTTAAGAAACGAATAGTCAGTTTTGTGCTTAGGTGGAAGATCTTCTGATTTAAAACTTCAGCGTGAGATCTCACCCATTGTGCATCCATCTTACTTATAATAACATGTTCTTCATCAGACGAAGAACATGCATCTTCAATGATTATTACTTCAGACGGAATTTCCATCGTCTGTAGATAGGATGTTTCTTCAGACGCAACAGGTATCGTCTGTTCACAAGCGACGTTGAGAGGAGACGCAACAATAGGATCAGAGACAGTTATCCTATGTTAGTCTTGGAGTGTTGGTGCAGAACTCTCCATAGTTGGAGCTTTTTCATTAAGCATAGTCTCCAATTCCTTTGCTAAATGAGCATTGTCCTTCTGGATTTGGGCAGTTTCTTCACTATTCATGCCATCTGAAGTTGTTGGTGCAGACGCAGCTTCAGACGATCAAATGCCCTTAATGCTCTCGAGAAAGATTCTTTCTTTTTCAGCTTGAAGCAGCATAGAGACCCTCTTAGCCTCTTTTAGTTGCATTGCTTCGTCTATTTCTCCAACAATCACAGACGCAAGCTTCTGCTTCATTTTCTCTTTGCCTTTGACAGCCTTTTGAAGAGCAATTTCTCTGGATTTTGCTTTCTCTTCAGCTGCTTTCTTCTGCTTTTCTTCGTCTGTGAGAATCTTTACAGACGTTACACCCTTAGATGTTTTCTTAACCCCTTCATCTTAATCAGGGGATATCTCCTTCTCCTGCATCTTAGACGCAACATGTTTTATTCTAATAGTCCTTTTCTTCTTGCTAAGAGACTCTTCTTGAGCATCATCGAAAGGGACTTTAGATACAATCACGGGTGGAAGATGGATAGGTGTTTGGGTTTGTTTTTGGGCTTGTGTTTGGGTTTTGGTTTGGGCTTGTGTTTGGATTTTGGCGCGTTTGATGCGTGCTCTGTAAGGAGGATCTTTGGTGATAGGAGAAAGAGTAACTTCATCTTCACTCCTATTGTGATGAAGGAAGCTAGGGCTCAGATGCATCTTGGCAAAGGTGCTTCCTTTGACCTCCTTTCCTTCATCATGCCACACGACACCAGTAGCATCAAAACCTTGGTTTAAGATGATTTTGGAGAAGAGAGTGGCGTAGGAATACTTGCTCTTCCTACGAATATTCCTATTCTTCAACGCATTTATCCAATGGTAAAGAATAATGTGGGGAAGACTTAACCTTGCTTTCCTCAGACAGTAGTAGATGCAGAATCTGTCACGAGTACTCACATTGTCTCGTGAGCCTATTCTGGGAGTGAAGATGTTGTAGAGAAGGTTGTGGATAACTCTGCTTGTGGGATATAGATTCTTAGATCTCAGAAACTTGGGATCTTCGGGGTCACGAACCTTCCCATGGAGAATCTTGTCTACATGCTCCTCAGATTTTAACCTCATCCAGTCAGCGCAATAAAAGCGCCTTCACTTTGCGAAAGATCCGGCAAAGAATGGAGTCTATTGTGATAATATACTCCTTGTTGTCAATGGTACCCACAATACCATCATCAAACTCCTTCGCGTCACTACAGAACTCCGCGTAGGCCTCCATCAACCATGGGCCTCTCATCTCCGCGAAGTCCATCCAGCCATTGTGTATTAACATTTTTGATACCCTGTCAGATATGAATTCTATGGTGGTCCTTGAGATCCACTTGTTGGGCAAGAAGAGATCTTGTGCAAAGAAGGTTGCTTCAGTTACTTTGATGTTCTTGGCGGCCATTGTTCTAATTTTGAAACGAGAGAAAAATATGTGAATAAAATACTCAGAGATAGTAAGAGTGCAGTAAGAGGTAAAGGTGTAAACTTTGAGAGTATTTATAGTCAAAACAAAAAACGGTTATAATTCATCAGACGAAAGAAATTGAAACCGTCCCTGATTTGACGTGGCCCCATCATTGCCCTTTTAACGATTGATTTGACTTCTCGCAATTCACAACGCTGCTCTTCAAAGTCCTAGAATAGTGCAATAAATGACAGACACATTTAATGCTGCCTTTAAGTTGTCCCTACATGCTTAACTTTAAATTAATTAAATAATAACCTTGCGTCTGTTGAATTTTCTCAGACTGATTCAACTTGATCAGACGCAATGTTTCGTCTTAACGAAGGCATTTAATATGTACAGACGAAATGAAATACTCAGACAGAAAAACTTAATCAATTAAAGAAATAATTCCCAAATTTTTTTTAATGAAATTAAATCGAGTTTCGTACAAAGCTTTTGTAAAGATATCTGCCCATTGAAAATCAGTTTGAACAAACTGTATATCAAAAATACCTTTTTGAACATAATCTCTTATAAAATGAAATTTGATTTCAATATGTTTGGCTTTAGAATGTTGGATAGGATTTTTGCTGATATTAATTGCACTTGTATTATCACAAAACACTGGTATTTGGGTTTCAAACCTGGAGTAATTCTCAAGTTGATGTTTTACCCAAAGTAGTTGTGAGCAACACCCAGCTGCAGCAATATATTCTGCTTCAGTGGTTAAAAGTGCAATGGAGTTTTGCTTCTTGCTTGACTAAGAGATTAGTGATGAGCCAAGAAATTGACATCCACCACTTATGCTTTTCCTTTCCACTTTATTTCCAGCATAATCAGCATCACAATAACCACTTAGATTGAAATCATTACTTTTCTTATAAAACAGAGAGAGATTAGTGGTTCCAATGAGATATCTTAAAATGCGTTTAACAGCTTGTAGATGTGATTCTCTAGGATCAGATTGAAAACGTGCACATAGACATACAGTGAACATAATGTCAGGTCTACTAGCAGTGAGATAGAGAAGAGATCTAATCATACCTCTGTATACCGTCTGATTAACGGTCTTACCTGATTCGTCTTTATTGAGACTGGCTCCAGACGAATGCATAGGAGTCTTCATTGGTTTGGCATTTTCCATTTTGAACTTCTTTAGAAGTTCCTTAGTATACTTCTGTTGATGAATGTATATGCCTTGTTTCGTTTGTTTGATTTGAAGTCCTAGGAAAAACTTTAATTCTCCCATCATGCTCACCTCGAACTCATCCTGCATTAACTTAGAGAAATCTTTGCACAAGGATTCGTTAGTTGCTCCAAAGACTATATCATCTACATATATTTGGACAATAATAAAGTCTTTTGAAACATTTTTCTTGAAGAGTGTAGTATCAACCTTTCCTCTTGAAAAACCATTTTGAAGAAGAAAAGAACTTAGTCTAGCAAACCAAGCTCGAGGAGCTTGTTTAAGACCATATAGTGCTTTCTTCAGCTTGAAAACATGATCTAGTTGAGATGAACTCTCAAATCCAGGAGGTTGTTTTACATATATTTCCTCTTCAATAAAGCCATTTAGAAAAGCGTTTTTTACGTCCATTTGATATAAGATGATATTTTTATGAGCAGCAAAAGCAAGTAGAATTCTAATGGCTTCTAATCTAGCTACAGGAGCGAAAGTTTCAGTAAAATCTATATCTTCCTGTTGGTTATAGCCCTGAGCTACTAACCTTGCTTTGTTTCTTACCACCTTCCCATCTTCATCAAGTTTATTTCTGAACACCCATCTTGTTCCAATAATGCTTTTGCTTCTTGGTCTTTCTACCAAAGTCCAAACATCATTTCTGGTAAACTGGTTTAACTCTTCTTCCATAGCTAAAATCCAGTCATTATCTTGTAGAGCTTCCTCAATATTCTTGGGCTCTATGCTTGACACGAGATCATAGCCAGACGATTCCTTAAGTCTTGATCTTGTTTGAACACCTTGATGTTTATCTCCAATGATAAGATCTTCTGTGTGGTTTGAGGCAAACTTCCACGTTCTTATAGGAGCTTGATCATCATGTTGGTGAGCATCAGACGAAGAGGGTTCGTCTGTATTTCTATCGTCTGCTCTTGTGTCAGTTCTTGTGTATGATCCAGGTTGACCATTTGAACTTGAACTTTGACTAGAAGGGTTAATCTGAAAATTATCAAATAAATTTTCTAGATCTGATATTTCCTTATCAGCCTTTAAGTTATCTTGGAATTTTACATGAATTGATTCTTCTACAGCTTACGTCTTAGAGTTAAATACTCTATAGGCCTTAGATGTATTGGAATATCCAAGTAAGAATCCCTTCACCACTTTTGAATCAAACTTGTCAAGTTGATCCTTAGTGTTTAAGATGAAACATTCACATCCAAAAGGATGGAAGTAAGAGATGTTGGGTCTTCTTCCTTTCCATAGTTCATATGGAGTCTTATTCAATATTGGTCTTATCAATATTCTGTTTTGAATATAACATGAAGTATTAATTGCTTCTGCCCAATAATATTTTGGAAGAGAGCTTTCATGCAACAAAGTTCTAGTCATTTCTTGTAAGGTACGATTTTTCCTTTCCACAACTCCATTTTGTTGAGGAGTTCTTAGAGACGAAAAATTGTGGAAAATACCATTTTCAAAACAAAAGGCATTGAACTCAGAATTTTCAAATTCTGTTCCATGATCGCTCCTAACAGACGCAATACATATTCCTTTTTCTTTTTGAACACATTTACAGAATATTTCAAAGATACTGAATGACTCATGTTTATGTGCTAGAAAATATACCCATGTGAATCTAGTATAGTCATCCACAATTACAAATTCATATCTCTTTCCTCCAAGACTTTCAGTCTGAGTAGGTCCAAAGAGATCAATATGTAACAGTTCTAGAGGTCTTGTCGTGGAAACAACATTTTTTTATTTAAAAGATGTTTTGAGTTGTTTCCCATGCTGACAAGATTCACACAGACGATTGGATTTCCAAGATATTTTTGGCAAACCTTTCACAAGATCCTTTTTAGAAATTTTCGAAATATACTTGAGACTTAAATGTCCAAGCTTTTTGTGCTAAATATCTCGTTCATCATCTGCTGAAATCAAACATGTCACATTCTGATCACTAAGGTCAGAAAGACAAACCTCATAGAGATTATTCCTTCTTTTCCCAATAAACAGAATGGATTTGTCTTTGTTCTTGACTATACATTCATCAGAGTTAAAAGCTACTTCATATCCACTATCACAAAATTGACTTATACTAAACAGATTGAAGTTGAGACCTTTAACATAAGACACATTTTGGATAAGAGGATTGGGTGTCTCACTAACAATCCCAATACCTAGGATTTTACCTTTCCCTGAACCATATGATACAGACCCTTTACTTGGTCTGAGGTCTTGGAACATAGACAGGTCTCCCGTCATGTGTCGCGAGCACCCACTGTCCAGGTACCAGCTTGAAGTCCTCTCTTTTCCTATTAAGGATGTCTGCAACAGGGATAATAAGTGACTTTGGTACCCAAATCTTTTTGGGTCCTCCTTTGTTAGTGAAAGAAAATTTCTTTTTGTTTAAGGTTCTTTTATTTTTTATATAGTTGTTTGGAACCTTGTTGTAATTTTTGTTCTTCTTCTTATGAGCAGGCGAAACAAATTTGTTTTTCTTTTTGTCTGACTCTTCAACATAACCAAGTTCACTCTTATCAGACGGAGACCTCCCATATTTTAAAATATTTTCTAGCATTGAGGATCCCTTAGTGAACTTTGTTAAGTCTTTGAGTAAAGATTCATTTTCTTTCTTCAATCTTTCGATTTCGGAAATAAACATATCCTTTTCAGACTCAGATGATTTTTCATCTGATACTTCCTTTTGCAGCAACTTGTTTTTAGTTCTCAAAGTAGCATTTTCTTCCAAAGTTTGTTTCAACTTGGCTTTGCACACTTTGTATTGCTCAACAATAAAATGTGAGTTAGCCAAAAGTGTATCATATGAAATTTCTTCTGATTCTGACTCAGACTCAGATGAAGAGGATGAATAAGTTTTAGATTCAATTACCTCTTATGAGGCAGTATCTCCAGCCATGAGGCAGATATTTGCAGTTTCTTCCTCTTTAGTGGATTTCTCTGAACTTTCGTTATCAAGGTCTTCCCAAGTCACTAGACTCTTCTTTCCCTTGTCTTTGCGAGGATTCCATCTTCTCTTCAATCTTGGACACTCTGATCTCATGTGTCCAGGTTTTCTGCATTCGTAGCAGATAACTTCTGAGCTCTCCTCCTTACTCGAAGGTTTTTCAGTGAGGTTCTTTTCCTTCTTCTTGAAGAAACGTTGACCTCTCCCCTTTTTCATCATCATCATCTTAAAGCGTTTGCCATGAGGGAAATCTCATCATCAGACGATCCGTCAGACGAATCAGATTCAGTGGTGTCAGCTTTCAGAACTTTGTGCTTCTTCTTTCTTTCCTTCTTAGGAGTTTCCTCCTTCGGCATATTGTTGACAATTGGAAGAGCTATAGGCTCTTGAACTTTGATCTTGTCACTTTTACATAGAAGTACCTCATGTACTCTCAAGGCTCCTATTAACTCATCAAGAGTTAATGTCTTCATATCACGCCCAACAGAAATGGCAGTGGACATAGCTTCCCATGAAGGAGGAAGACTATCCAATATCTTCATGTTGTTCTGGGCCTTGGTGAATGTAATGTCCAGCGTAGTGAGTCCATTCAATATTGTTTGGAATCTTCCAAACATCATGTCAATGGATTCTCCTTTCTTCATTGAGAACATCTCATATTCTCTTTGAAGAGTGGAAGCTTTCCTCATACGCACATTCTCAGTTCCTTCATATGAAATCTTGAGGGCATCCCAAAGCTCTTTAGCGGTTTTGTAAGCACAGAATCTGTTGTATTCTATCTTTGATAATGCACACATGATGACATATCTGGCTTTGTTGTTAAGTTCCATAAGCGAGTATTCTTCATTTACCCATTCAACCTCGGGTTTGACAATAGGAATGTCTCCTTGAGATATGATGTTCCATAGTCTATATTAGGTGGATTTGATGTACATCTCCATCCGATCAGCCCAGTAGGGATAATCATCACCAGAGAACGCCGGCGCCTTGTTCATGGATGACCCTCCAGACAAGAACGAAGGTCCTTGAGACTCCATTTTGGATCTTTTCCTCTAGCAGCTGTAAAGCGCTCAACCCTTAGAGGCTGAGCTCTGATACCAAACTGTAAAAGATAGAACACAAGAAGGGGGGTTGAATTGTGTTACTTAAAAAAATTTGTTCCTTTCGCCTGTGCGTTTAAATATGTTCAGATGAAACAATCTTAATCTTCAAAGGTAGATTTTAATGAACAAACGTTATGGTTTAATTATCCCCGTTAGTCAAATACTTAATAAAACAAATGCACAAGTATTTTTATACTGGTTCGTCTATGCAAGACTACGTCCAGTTACCCATCAACAACTGAGTTTTCACTACAAAGCGTGAAAAGGTTACAAGTATTATTTACGCCCAGCCATTTCTGGCTATAACACGATATTCTTTGAACACAACCTGCGAAGGCTAAACAACAAGGGTATTCTTTGAACAACTAGCCTCTTCAGTCTAAAACACCACAAAGGTGGATTTGAAAGAGTTCTATAAAAAGAGTTTCCTCTTCGCATAGAGGGTTTTACAATGAAGAGCAAGAATATTAGAGAGCGAATTCACAATAAGGTAGAATATTGAAGCGAGTTCGCCAACTGAACTTTGAAGAAGCGAAGTCTTTAAATAGGCAAAATCTTCATATATTTGTTAGACACAGAAGAAAGTCGTTGAGCGTTTTCCAAGCGAAGTCCAAAAAGGTGTCAGAGAGCACTTGATTGATTGATGGCGTGTGCGGCGGATATAGATAGCGTGCACAGTACTTTTTCTGACTTGTACAGAGATTTGACAAAAAAAAGGTGAAGACCTTTTCGAGTTGCATATGTAGGCGTGAATCCCCATACTGATCTTGGATGTTTCTAATGAGTACTTCTTAAGATTTGAAATCTTGGCGCGAGTGACCTATATTTTGCTTCACTTCTTTGGCAGACGATGAAATTCTTCAGTCTTAAGAGTTTTCGTCTTAGCCTATCATCTGATGTCTGTACTTGAGACAGACGAATGACTTTAACTTTGAGGGGTCATCTTCCGTTTGTGCTCGTTGCGTCTGACTTGATGTCTGTCTGTCTTGTAATAATCAAAACTTTAGAGATGTTAATCATCTTGATCTAACAGGTTTGTAATAATCTCTAAACTTGTATGCTTTTGGACCATTAAAAGTGTTAGGCTATGTGGACCAAAAATGCTTATTCAAATTGTGGAATTAAGTTAATTGGTTAAGTTAGCTTAATTACACAATTAAAAAGGGAGAGCATCTTTTTATGCTCTAAAGTCCAACTTGACTACTTTGATAAGTTTAATCTCAATCTTTGGATCTCATCTTTTACCAACAATCAAGACTAGACCCAAAGTAAAGTAAGTGATCTGACTCTCATCCAATAGTCACCACATCATCTTATTTAAAGATGACATCTTCACAACTTGATTTCATTAAATTAAAAGAGATATCATTATTTTAAATCAAAAGTTCATAATGCATTTTAGTTATTAAATAATTTTTAGGTTATATATGCCTTAGTCTTTCTTTTGTTAGAAAATTTGGATGAATTTGAATACAATTGTATTTTGAAAGAGAGTGTGTGACTTTTCTAGATTTCTTAGTGAACCTTCTTGAGTCTTATTAATAAAAATTTTGATCATTGTGTTGATCCTTTACAAGACTTTTTGGTGTGTTCACTATAGTGTCTCCATTTTCTTCCTAATTCATTTTATAAATTTCTTGTTTTTTTTTCCTTGGTATGTTTGTGAGATTTTTGTGCCAATGCCTAATTTCTTATTTTCATGAAGAATGTTTAATGATTAAGAGGGAAAAAATTAGTACAAGTTGGCTTATAACACTATGAGTTTAGTGCTTCTTATTCAATAGCTATCAAAATAGGTATAGTCTAGTGGTCAAACGGGTTGGGCTAGGTTGGGTAAAAAAAAACACCATGTAAAAAGTTGAGTAAAAAACAAGTTGGTTTAATGAGATATAGTATAAAAATAGACAAGAAATGTAAATTAAAATGGGCCACTAGAACAAAATAGATTTGTCATATTCTTTTTTTTGGTAAAATTTAAATAAAAACTAAAATAGGTTTACGGGACTATCCATTTAACCTAGTTCAACAAGCTAACATGTCAAAATGGGTGGAAGAAAATGTAACTCATTTATAACATGAGTTGATCACTTATTCCACATCCTCGTGTTACCATGAAAAATTTGGTCACAACAATTAGAATTCATAAGTATTTTTACCATCCTATTTTCAACACCATTTTCAATTTTTAGAATGATTTCCTATACAATGAGTTAAAGTATGAGTTCTAGGGAATAGGTTAACGCGATAAAAACAAATTAAGGTAATTTTACGCAGCCTAATACTTTTTAATTCCTTAACCATTATCTTAACGATATTGGTTAGCATTTCAATGTTAAAACCAGAAGTTGTTATAAAGAGTAAAAATACATGTAACATTTATGAAATAAAAAATCATTATAGTCTTTAACTTTTGAAAATTGTGTCATTATAATTCTTGATTTTTACAAATAATCAATGAATAAAACATCAATTTGGACTCTGACATGTTGTCATGTTATTCTTAAACATTTAAAAAATAAGAAATAAGTCCTTTCCTTATATTTTTTAGTTTAGCTAAATATGAACGGAAGTATCAACAAATTATAAACTTTAAACACTATAATGAAAACAAATTTATATATATATATATATATATATATATATATATATCAAGAATTAAAATAATAA
The DNA here is from genome assembly GCA_026586105.1 of Hylodesmum podocarpum. Lineage (NCBI taxonomy): Eukaryota > Viridiplantae > Streptophyta > Magnoliopsida > Fabales > Fabaceae > Hylodesmum > Hylodesmum podocarpum. The sequence continues at coordinate 14,973,495 of JALJEV010000623.1, read as the reverse complement.
TAAAGCGTGAAATTAAGGAATAAAATAGTGAAGAATTTTTTTTTCATTTATGAATACTAAGGAATAGAGATTAATGTAATATCATCCCACAAAATTATGGACCAAATTAATATTTTAGTTAATGAACAAATAAATCGTTGATTTTCATATTTATTATTCAATTTAATTTTTAAAGTGATTTAGATATTGTTCATTAATTTTAAATATTAGATTCAATAACAAATGAAAAAATCACATATTTATTTGTTCATTTCTAAAATCTAAAGATTAAAATAATTTCGTCCTAAAATTTAGAAATTAAAATAATATTTTACTCATTTGATACACAACCAAGATATTTTGTTACTAATAGATGATAATATTTGAGTACATTGAATAAAAAATAAAAATATATGTTTGAAATTTTATAAAATTAATTTATGTATTCAATATAATAAAGCATATTAATGAAATTACGTGTCGATTATTATATAATATATATTTAAATTTCAAAATATTTATATATAAAAAAAGTTAATATTTTGCTTGGGTCATGAAATGTGCAAAAACGCCCTGCATCGACTCATCACACACTTTCCCATCATCGCGATACACACATGAAACATTCATATTCAGATTCTAAGTCTCATACGCTTCGCATACTCATTGTCAACAACACATGCATAATACCATTTTCACTCACACGAGTACACGCTAAAACATTCAGCATCATCCTCAGTTTTTTCTCAGCATTCTATGAGAAATATTGACAAGTGTTTTCATGACAAACATTGTTGTCCTTTTGATATCATAACACACAGTCATCTCTCATACTCTGTTTCTTGAAGCTCATGCTTGTGTTGTGTGGTCCTTTTCTTTTCCCTAAAAGGTATGCTCATGACTTAACCATTACCACTGTTAGTTTATTAGGTTGCTTTAGGCTCCATGTTTTGTGCTTTGCTTTAGGCTCCATGTTTTAAGGTTCCATGTTTTCATCTTTCATGTTTTAAGGTGTAAAGTTAGCTTAGTTTTTCACTATAAATTGTAGAGCTTCATAGCTTCAGTAATGTACATTTTTCATCATCAGAACATTCAATAAACGTTGTACAAATTCTCTCAACTTCTCTTTCAATATTTGATTCTAACTTGGTACCAGAGCAACGATCTTTGAGGACCTCTCGTTCTCTCTTCAAGGATCCTCTCTCGACACCACCATCACCATTGTGTTCAGCTCTCTCCGGCAAGTCGTCGACAGCGAAGAACGCTCGACGCGTGAATTTCATGCACTTCATCTTCAACCTCCAGCCGGGTCTGTTTTGACCCGGATCCGACCCGGACCCGACTCCAACCCGACCCAAGAACCGACCCCGGTCCAGATCCAACCCGGATCCGACCCGACCCCAACCCAGCTCCAGATCCGACCCGGCCCAGATCTCTCTCTCTCAAAAAACAAAAAAATTATTATTATGGAAAAAGTAGATATTGCTCATCCAATTCCAGTGATTCTCAATGGTCCTAACTACACTCATTGGGTTGAGGCCATGCGAGGATTTCTCAAAGGACGTAAACTATGGCGATACATAACTGGTGATATCAAATGTCCTAAACAAATTGCTGATGAAACTAATAGTGACTTTGTTGATAAATTGGAAGAATGGGATAGTAAGAATCATCAGATTATCACTTGGTTCAGGAATACCTCCACTCCTACCATTCATCTTCAGTTTGGTCGATTTGAAACAGCCAAAGAGGTATGGGATCATTTAAAAAATCGTTATACTATATCTGATTTGTCTCATCAATATCAACTGTTGAAGCAGCTCCATACTCTTCGGCAAAAATCGGGACAACCGGTTTTTGATTTTCTTGCTCAAATGGAGACTATTTGGGATCAGTTAATCTCATGCGAGCCAAGCTTGAAAGATGCAAAAGATGCTAAAGAATATGAGCAATATCGCGATCGTACTCGTCTTATTCAATTTTTGATGGCACTTAATGACGAATATGAACCAGTCCGTGCATCCTTACTACACCAAAGTCCGCTGCCTACTCTAGAGGATGCTCTTCCCCGACTGAAATCTGAAGAAACAAGACTAGAGCTTACTCAATCCAAGTCTGACTTAGCCTTTGCTGCAACTGACAAACAGAGTAACTACTGTCGCAATTGCCATCAAACAGGTCATATTCTTCCACAATGTCCCACAGTGGAATGTCATGCATGTAAAAAGATAGGTCATATTGTTTCACATTGCCCTACTCGTCGCTCAAAACCTACTTCATATAAACAGCGTCCACAAACCTCTAGGCCTGTTTTTGCTGCTGTTGCTACTGCCAATGATTCCTCAGCATCCTCCTCATCCATCCCTCTCTCTGATATCGAGTCTCTCCTCAAAAAGCTCCTTCTCTCTCATGGTAATACCGATACAGCTTTATCAACCATTTCAGGTAATGATGCATGGTATTTTGATTCTGGATGTTGTCATCATATGACATCAAATTCAAAATTCTTTAACTCCATATCATCCACTAATATTGCATCTCCTATCCATACTGCTGATGGATCTCTCATGAATGTCAGTCATAAAGGCTCCATTTCCATATCCAAACTCACTCTACCTGACACGTATCTTATCCCCAAATTAAACTTCAATTTAATTTATGTAGGACAATTGGTTGATCTTGGTTATGATATAAACTTCTCTTCTTCTGGTTGTCATGTGCAGGATCGAATAACGAAGAAGGTCATTGGGACTGGATGTAAAGTTGGAAGACTTTTTCGGCTGGACACAGTACATGTTCCTCCCACACAAAATCTTTGTGCTACCTCTTCCCTTCCCTTCTCTTCGTTATGGCACCAACGTCTTGCTCACACCTCTCTTGGAAAATTACGTCGTCTTATCTCACAAGGGTACTTAGGATCCATTAAAGATGAGTCTTTTGATTGTGTGTCATGTCAAACTGCTAAACAACCAGCATTATCTTCCAATAAAAGTACTTCTATTTCTAATTCCTCTTTTGATTTGGTGCACTCAGATATTTGGGGTCCTTCTCCAACTCCCTCAATGGGAGGGGCACGCTATTTTGTAATATTCATTGATGATTTTTCTCGTTTTACATGGGTTTATTTAATGAAAAATCGTCATGAATTACCACAGATTTACATCAACTTTGCTTCAATGGTTAAAACTCAATTTTCAAAAACTATCAAGGTATTTAGACGTGATAATGCAATGGAATACCGAGATACAAAATTGTTAACCTTTCTTGCAGAGCAGGGAACCTTGTCTGAGTTTTCATGTCCAGGAACATCTCAACAGAATGGTCGTGCAGAGAGAAAGCATCGTCATATTCTTGACTCTGTTCGTGCGATGCTTATCTCTTCATCATGTCCCGAGCGTGCATGGGGGGAGGCTGTCTCAACAGCTGTTCATGTCATCAATCGTCTCCCATCAATTGTTCTTAATAATATTTCTCCTTTTGAACGTCTTCATAACACTATTCCAGACTATAATTCTCTCAAAGTTTTTGGTTGTGTTTGTTTTATACTTCTTCAACCACATGAACATACAAAGCTTGAACCTCGTGCTCGTCTCTGTTGTTTCCTTGGATATGGGACTGAACATAAAGGTTACCGATGTTGGGATCCTATTTCTAGACGTGTTCGCACCTCTCGTCACGTCATTTTTTGGGAACATCGTATGTTCTCATCTATGTCATCTTTTGAGTCTATTCCCTCTACACAACATCCATATTTCACCAATCTCTCTATTGTACTTTTTCCCCGATAATATTCATGCAGATTCATCTCGATACATTCACCAATCCTTCTATTGCACTTTCTCCCCGAAAACATTAATGCGGTTCATCTGATACGTCTACACCAACCGATACATCCACATCATCTCGATGTTCCCAATGACTCCTCTTCAACATCGATCCTGCTTCTTCCGTCGTCCGTAAAAGGCAAAAGAACATTCCTCCATATCTTAAAGATTACCATTGTTTTTCTACCATACTTCAATTACATGAACCACAGTCCTATCATGAAGCCTCTACCGACCTGCACTGGCAACTAGCTATGAAAGAAGAATTGCAGGCCTTGGAAAAGACTCATACTTGGGACTTGGTTAATCCTCCATCAGGTAAGACTCTTGTAGGGAGCAGGTGGGTATATAAAATCAAACATAAATCAGATGGCTCTGTTGAACGTTACAAAGCACGTCTAGTTGCAAGAGGATTTACTCAGGAGTATGGTATTGACTATGAAGAAACTTTCTCTCCAGTTGCTCGTATAAATTCTGTCCGCACACTCCTTGCTATTGCAGCTAGTAAAAAATGGACACTCAGTCAGATGGATGTCAAGAATGCATTTCTTAATGGAGATTTGACAGAAGAAGTTTACATGCAACCACCTCCAGGTTATATTTGTCCACCAAACAAGGTTTATCTTCTTAGGAAAGCTTTGTATGGTCTTAAACAGGCTCCTCGTGCATGGTTTGAGAAATTCAGCTCCACTGTTAGTCAACTTGGTTTCTCATCCAACCCTCATGATTCTGCTCTCTTCATTCGCAAGACTAATCATGGCACTGTACTTCTTGTTGACGATATGATTATTACTGGAGACGATGCATCAGGTATTGCTAATCTTAAGGAATCTCTTAGTCATCACTTCGAGATGAAAGATCTTGGACCTCTAAGTTATTTTTTAGGACTTGAGGTTACTTCCTCGTCCAATGGTTTGTTTTTGTCTCAAGCAAAGTATGCTTCTGATCTTCTCTCACGAGCTAGTCTTACAGATAATCGTACTGAGTCCACTCCTCTTGAGCCAAACGTTCGGTTCACTCCTATGGATGGTACTGTTCTAGACAATCCTACTCTCTACAGACAGTTAGTAGGAAGTCTGTTATATTTGATTGTTACACGACCTGACATTTCTTATGCAGTTCATCCGTTAGTCGGTTCATGTCTCGCTCCTCGCTTCTACTCATTATGCAACGATTCTTCGTATTCTTCGTTATGTCAAAGGTACATTGTTTCATGGACTACACTTCTCTCACTCACTCATCCTTAATTCTTCAAGCTTATTCTGATGCTGATTGGGGTGGAGATCCAACTGATCGTCGTTCTACTACTGGATATTGCATCTTTCTTGGAGATTCTCTCATTTCATGGCGCAGCAAGAAACAAAGTCTGACAGCTCGTTCTAGCACTGAAGCTGAGTATCGAGCTCTTGCCGACACTACTTCAGAAATTCTGTGGATCTGTTGGCTTCTTGATGATTTGGGTATTACTCAATCTTCTCCTACTGATCTTTACTGCGATAATCGGAGTGCTATTCAGATTGCACATAATGATGTTTTTCATGAACGCACCAAACACATTGAGATTGACTGTCACTTTATTCGTCAGCATATTATTCGTGATGCTCTTCGACTTATCTCTATTGGGACTCTTGATCAACCAGCTGATCTATTTACCAAAGCTCATCATCCTGGTCGCTTCCGCAAACTTGTTTCCAAACTCAAGCTGGTTTCTTTATCACCTACTTGAGTTTGTGGGGGGATGTTAGTTTATTAGGTTGCTTTAGGCTCCATGTTTTGTGCTTTGCTTTAGGCTCCATGTTTTAAGGTTCCATGTTTTAAGGTGTAAAGTCAGCTTAGTTTTTCATTATAAATTGTAGAGCTTCATAGCTTCAGTAATGTACATTTTTCATCATCAGAACATTCAATAAACGTTGTACAAATTCTCTCAACTTCTCTTTCAATATTTGATTCTAACTACCACAAATCTATCTTGGAGATGTAGAATAAAGAGAAGAAAAAAAAAAAGCAAATAAAGAATGTGGTAAAAATAAAAATAAAAATGAAAAAATAATGATCAAGGTTCCCATTCATATTTTATTAGTAATCTAATTAGGGGTGAATTGTTTAATAGTATTTTTCGGACCAGCCCCACCCTATTTTAGGTTCACTGTGGGCTAAGAAAGCTCTTCTACTTGCTGGGTCTATTTCATATAATTCAGTTTAATCAACGTAATTTATTATCTCATTAAAATTAAGTGTTTTTTTTTATTAAAAAAAAGGTTGCTAGCGAACAGTAATAATTGTTGCCAGATGGTATATTTTGATTTTGAGAAATAATTGAATCAAGCCAAACTAAATCAGAAAAGAATTAAACTATTTTAAAAAAATAAAAAACAAAACACGTTTTGCTTCCATTTTTTTTAAAATAATTAATTTTTGCACACCCTTATGCTCCTCATTGATGGATTTTGTTTGTTATCTATAACTATAAGTTAGACAAAGCCATGGATTTTCTTTGTCACTTTGGATAAACTAAATAAAGTTGTTACCATCTACTTTTCCCCGACTGATGTGTACCACAATTTCAATGGAATGGGGCTTTCCTAACTATTTGGCAATGTGACGATAAAGGTTGAAAAAATTGACTAAACAATTGGTCCTGTTATATAGGGGTTAGAGGGGGATAGAGAGGGAGAAAGAGAGGAGGGCATGGACCATACATCCTTTGGTCGTAGGAATTTCGATGTCATTACCCTTTGCCTTAGGCTGTATGCTGTTGCATAATATTTATTGTGGTGTACTTTAGCAAACCTATTTTTCTTGTGTTGTTCAAATGTCCAAAATTTTCAGGTAGAAGTTTTTCCAGAAGGAATTTGAAGTGAAAGTAGTACCAGAGTAATCATTACAGGGTCTGATTCACTTAATTATATATATATATATATATATATATATATATAATTATATTTTTATTTATATAATTTTTTATATTTAATTTGTTTCTTATATCTATTAAAATTTCAATTTCATCCTTATTTTTTTCCCTTAAAATAATTCGGTTTATATCACTTTGACACCTTTTGTTAAATAGATGTTAATAAATATAGTAGATGACACATCACATCACACCACATATGATATCTCTACTTATTGTCAAACTAATATTAAATATTTTTTAAATATGGGAACTAAATTAAAAAAATTAAAAATATTAAGAGGAAATTCAACATAATAAAATGACACAAGGAACGAAATATAATTAAGTTTATACAAGGATAATTCTTCTAGTCTAGGACCAACCCTTTAAAGGTCCCTAGCATTTTTCCTGCATAGATGGGTCTTGTAATAATACTTCCTTTGTTCTACATTTTCGGTCTATTGCCAAAATTGAATTGCACCCCGATGAATAAATCAACCTTAGGCTGTGGATTAGTTGAATAGATTATACATTGAAATTAAAAATAATTTTATATCATCATCTAATTATATTTCATTATATATAATAAATTTATTATTAATTATTTTAAAAATTATTTAAATTAAATATTTTTAATAAGTTAATGATATAAAATTCTATATCGAAAATATAATAAACTTTTAACTTATATGTTATTAACGATTTTGTGTGGACATAGCTTCCCTTTACGCTTACAAGAATATTTACTTTTTAAGTACTGCCGTCAAGGTTGAGGAATAAAGAAAAAAGGTGAGTGTATTATTAGGGCATAATTTAAATGGTCCAGTATAAAGTTGGCCAAATTTATTAACCTGTCCTTGCATTCCAAATCCTGCTTTATCTATTCTCTTCTTAAAAGAGCAAGTCTGCGAACTTTCCTTGAAACTTCGTATACTTCCTATGGCTAACGTAATTTTATGGTAAGTAGTAAGTGATAAGGAACATACTTTAATCAAAGTTGATAGACATGACTCTTAATTATATTTTTTTTTTCAATTTTGCCGCAATTTTTAATGTTACCAACAATTAATTTTAAATTTATTAGTTATTGTCATTAAGTTTAGCATTTTTCTAGGTAAAATAAAAAATTTAATACCTTAATTTTATCGATTTTATAATTTTATCCAAAATATTTATTTTATCTTCAAGTTACGTTCTTTCTGGAATCTGGATGCTGACCTGGAAGATGTCGTGTAAATTGACGTGACTCGTGTAAGGTCTTGAAGCATCTTCCTATAATCGTTCATAGGGGATACATGTAAAGATACTCTGGTGTTTAAGTTAGTCAAATTAATAGTAAGGAATATTGATTTAAAGTTTGAATTAATATTTCTGGTAGAGGATCATTTCTTTTATACTTTAAATCTTCTCGAAGAGAAGGAAGGGTAATCATTTCCCCCAATCATACGGCGATGTCAAACAATAATGACACGAGAGAGTTACGTAATACGTCAGCCAATGTACACGTGTTGGTCTTAGGTTAGCTGAGGGAGATACTGAAGAGAGATTTTCTCCTAATTTGATGTATATCTTTTAAAATTGTTGTCACGTCTCATTGACATCGATGATAGCTCAAAGTATGAGGTCGATATGAGGTGACGTGAAAGACACATCACCTCATCCCACTATAAGTTATATATACACTTGTACTTAATATAAATTAACCTAGATACTTTATTAAAAAAAAAAAAGTTAGCTAGACATCATAAAATTAAATCCGCACTTATCATATAATTCATGTGAAGTGAGAATTTGAGAACGAAAATTAAATTTTAAAAAAAATAGTGAAAAGATATTTGAAAAATAAAAATTAAACTTAAGATTAATTTTTAAATTTTTCTTCAATATTCACATTAATTCCTAGTAGATCTTACGAAAAATATTTGATATACAATTATAATATACAAATATTCAGATAACTAATTATAAAATATACAAAATATATATATATATTCAGATAACTAATTATAAAATATACAATATATATATATATATATATATATATATATATATATATATAGTATATTTTATGAAAGAATTAGTTAATTAGTTTGTTATTATGATTAATCATGAAATAAAGTTGCAATATCTAGTGAATACTCATTATAAATTATAAATGATAGTGTTGTGTACCAAAAACGTGCCGCATTCCTCCAAAGTTTGAGGATTATATAGGGCAATCCTTTGTTTCCTTGCACGTGCTAGTGCGCACCAGCTTCAAACTTTTTGTTGAAAAATGATGGCAATGCTAAAGGTATAAAGCTGATGAGTCTCACCTCACCCAGTTGGTTCTTTCTTTCTTTTCTTAAGATTTAAGGGTTGCACAGTACGTTAGATTTTCGACTAAGTTTATATTTGGCACTGAAAATTTAGTTAAAATTAGTGAGTAGTTCAAGCTTAAAAATTGATAATTGAAAATTATAAGAATTTATTAATTTATTTATAAATATTGGTAAAATCATATATTATTTAAAAAATATAACAGAGAAATTTAATAATTATTTTAGAAAATAAAATATAACAAGTTAAAAATTAGAAATTGACATATTCCAAAACATTATTTTAAGTAACCTCTCGTCAAACATCATTGAACTACTAAATAATTTGTTTATAAGTGTGGCAAAACAATTTAAAACTATATGAAATATATAGGGAAGATAACTTAATAAATCCAGTTCACTTCACTGAATTTGGTGAGAAATGAAAATTATAATAATATTAGTTTTTCAAATTTTAAGTAATAAATTAGTTTTTCATCAAATATTATAACTATGGATGTTAATAGGCTGCGTAAGTGCAGGTGTCTCTGTCTCGCCTAAGGAATTTTTCTTCCTATCTCCATCTCACATAGAATGTGCAAAAATATATAAAAAATTAACTTAAAAATTTAAATTTAGAAAAATTTAAGAAAATGTTAAAAAATGTTAAAAATATAAAATTTAGTTTATTATTTTTTTAAAATAACAACTTTTATGTAAATCATTACTATATATATATATATATATATCATATATTTTGTTGTTAAATTAATCTTTCTAAATTAAGAAATGTTTACAATAAATTCTCTAACACTTTAAATATATTTTTTTACTAAAAATCACGAAATTTTAGTGGTCTCACTGTTTTATAGTCTTTAATCAATTTTGCCAAAAGTAAATAAACATGTTAGAAATAGTAGGTTAAAAAAATGTTTTGTTTCTTTTCAAAATTCTCTATCAACAAATTAATCCATCAACCATGTAGAATATTACCATATAAGCTTTTACAGTGGGATTAATTAAAGTATATACAAAATGATTTTTGAAAGATTAATTTAGAAATAAGTTAAATTTTCAATTAACTGGTCTATTTGGTGACAGTTTTGAAAACCTAAACTAATGAAATAAAATTTAAGAAACCAATTTGATATTTTTTATATAATAATTTGATAATATAAACTTTGGAAAATTAATATACCGACACATTATTGGAAAGCCAATTAAATTGATTTCGAGAATATGGCAATGGATCAAATATTACATTTCTTGAAAATATCACAGTAGGGTAATTCTTGTTTAGTAACTTGAATGGTGTTAGTTAGACTTATCCTTAATTAGGCATCGTGATTTATAGTATCTTGAAGTATTTCCAACTTTGTGTCTTCTAAGTTGACTACATATAAATATAATGTATAAGTAATTGAATAACAACATAAATAATAAATAAGAAACTACACTTAAATTTTATCTTTTTAAAGTAATCAATGAATTTTTTTCAACATTCCTCCTTTACTTTTGTTTTTCTTCGGTAATGATCTTTTTATTTATACATATTTGGACATATTAAAAGGTAGTCAATATAAATGGTTACGACTTACGAGTTTCAATCTTTTAAGTGATTATGAGTTTAAATCTTGAGTTTTATGTATAGAAAAAATTTAGTTGAAAAGTTGCAGTTTTGATTTGAAAAATATTAGGTTGAAATAACTAGTGATTAAGAGTTTAAATCTTAAGTCCTTTGTATAGCAATTTATATATGAAAAATACTAGTGTTATTTTTTAAAATAATTTATTGGTTGAAATTTATTGGAAAGAGTAATAGTAACATTTTTTCTTCAGACATACATTATCCTTTGAAAAAAAATTAGTCAACCGATGAACGATCGAAAATATTCCTTATAATCGTATGCTATAAAATTTTTTTTAGACATACATCAATTTTTATTTACTTCAACATTCTTTATCTTATCATAAAAAAGGAAAGAAAATTGAGTTTCAATTTTACTTAATTTTTAGTTTAAATAAACCTCCGATTCTTTGTGGACAGAAAACCTCCGATTCTTAACAATTGATTCAGCCTTTAATAATATTTTGGAATTTTAGAGATTGAATGTGTTCTTATCCTTCTAAAATTAAAATATTTATTTATAATATTTATTTTATTTTAAAATTTTTAATAAAAAATATTTTAATTCTTACAATGAAATATCATTTAGTTCACTTTAAAAATAAAAAATGACACATTTTAAAATTATTAAGACTAAGAAAGAAACATATTTTGCCCGAATTCAGATTTGGGACACACTCGTACGCATGGCTGCCCCACGCTGTACCTATTGTCATTGTTAACACTAATAAACTGTAACACTTCGAAGTTATTGGCATTATAGTGTGTTTTAATATAATTTTTTAAAATTAATTTTAGTCTCTAAATTTATGGTTATAAAATAAAAAAGTTATTTATGATTTTAATTTTATCATAATTTTGGAATTATTTTTAATAAAAGAATATAAAGGCATCATTGTGATGATCTCAACAACCACTCATCTTTTATAAAAAGAAATGTTTAATAGACAACTGTAATACGTAAACAATTAATTATAAAATAATTATAAAATGTGAAATAAATGTGAGAAAAGAGAAATACAAATATTCTGTAAATAAAATAGCTAATTAACTGTGTATTAAAATAAAATTATTTTAAAAACACAATTAAAAGAGCCACCAAAAAATTAAGTATCCTGCTTAACTGCGCATACAGTAAAATTATTTTTAAAACACGAAAAGAGCCACCCGAAAATTAAGTATCCGTAAAGATCATAGATAAAATTAAAAATTAATTCAAAACATACACTGAAATAAAGTGTGTGCAGGACAAATAGCCAAACATCCAGTCTGTGCTATTGATTTGTTAGTGACAGCCTGTCTAGATATATAAGGTCCAATCCAAGTTCCAAGGACATGTATCCTTATCATTATCAACACATAGCCATGTAAATTTAGTCTTCTGGTTTGATTTAGATAAATTACTCAATCAAAATTTCGAGTACGGTAAAAATATAAATAAACCTGTCGCACAAAATATGAACACTCTTAATCCAAGTGCACATTAATTTATCATAAATTCATTTATAGGAAAATGTCAAACAACTATTATTCATCTTTTAATTAAAGTAACATGATATTTATTTTTCTAGGCGATATTATTTAATAACGTACAAAATAATTCAATAATCGGATAATACTAATGAACATAATTCTAACACTTCTTGAAAATTTAGTTTTAAACTTAAATTTTGTGTGGAGATTAATCTCTAAAAGTTATTAGAAATAAGAAATAATAAAATTCCCAGAAAAACTCCATCAATACACTGTAAACATATTATAAAAATCAGTTTCACATTATACATAATGTGAGAATTTATATTCAGACTTACACTGTAATACAACTTTAAATTATTACAGAAATACAACTTTATTCAATATTGAACATGGATAAACTGATACTAAGTTATTTTAACTTAATTAATAATTTATTTAGAATTGGTTTAGAATTTTGTGCATAATCATCTCTCATAATTATAAAAAATAATTCTTACTATTTTCAGTATTTTTCTAAAAAATGTTTCAAAAAATAAAATAAAAAATATCTTTATAATTACTTATAACATGAAATGAAAATAGGCCAAAGAATCAAAGGGGAATGAGAATGAGAATGAGAGAGGGGAAAGAGCACAAGTCTAGTAACAAGTAGTTTTCATCAACTAAAAACACAGAGTTCTGAAGGTGCAGGGTAGATTCTTTAAATTCCCAAGTGATGCAAAAATAAACTAGTGAAAATGAAGGATATAGATGTAGACATAGTTCCACAATGATTGTGGGGTACCCGTATGTATGGCACCTATAAGTTTGTTAGATTCATACCACAAGTGTCATATATTATATAATATGGCCCATCACCCCATGTTTTATTCGTTTGTTTTCTGTGGTTACCAAAATAACAACCTATGTTTCATGGTTATTGGTTAGTATATCTTACCACAAAAGCCTCCAATTTCACCAACATGCATTATCTGGAAAGAGATGACTTCGAAAAACAATGAAGGATTGAATGTGGTGTCTGTATTTGAACTTAAGCTGAAACAACATATTGAACTGGTATACTTGGTTTCTTTCTTCTCTTCATAACTGTTCACATTTCCCTCCTACTTTTCTTTGAGAAGAACCTTTCTCATTTCCTTTTTCCTCTGGCACACCATTATTGCTATTTGGTGAGAGAAAAGAGAAGGAAAGAGCACCATGTGGAAGCAGTAAATGCATTAACTTCAGGTACCCCACATTCGTATCTCGGACACTGAGCAAAAACCACACCTTAATCTTTTCCTTTGTTTATTCATTTACATATCAGATATACTTGCACATTTATTTACTAGTGTTGTTCTCTCTTTTTACCATCTCACACTACTTTTCCTTCATTCATATTTCATAGCTAAATGCTTTTCTTGCTTGAGTAGTTCTTCTCAACACTAAACAGCTCATAAATCACAAGTCTCTACTACATTCTGTTCATTAATGTTTACACAACTAACTCTGCATAACAATTCAATTAGTCAAAGATACTTAAGCTCACATGAGGTAGTCAATTTTAATGTCTATACAAGTCATTCTCATATTATTATTATTTTATTACATGATTATTTTTTGGGGTCTTTGTTTCATGTTTTCAAATATTTTAATGGTCTTCTTTTACATTTATTAAGACAGATTTTCCATTGGATTCTTTATATTAGCAAGTTGCAACATACTCCTCTAAGCACCGCGAACAGAAGAAGTGCAGAACTTTTCTCATGGGGTTTCATGACTTGGTTTTGCTATTCTGTTCAGCTTGGTGTGTCTTTTATGTGGGTAGTTGCAGTGCTCAGTTGCAATCTTCTCAAACACAAGTGCTTCTCCAGTTGAAAAAACACTTGGAGTATCCAAAACAATTGGAAATATGGAGAGATCGTTGGACAGATCTTTGCTCTATTTCTTCTTCTGCACAAGTGAATGTCACATGCAAGGACAATTTTGTCACTGAGCTAACCATCTTTGGTGATAAATTAACAAATGGTAGAGATTTTGATGGGTTTGCTATTCCAAATCATACACTATCAGAGAGCTTCTCCATGGACTCTTTTGTGGCTACTCTAGCAAGGTTAACTAATCTGAGAGTTCTTGTTCTCGTCTCTTTGGGCATGTGGGGACCACTCCCTGATAGAATTCACAGACTCTATGCACTTGAACATTTGGACTTGAGTTCCAATTATCTTTATGGATCAATCCCTCCAAAGATTTCCACTATGGTGAACCTTCAAACTCTTGGATTAGGTGATAACTTCTTCAATGGTACCATCCCAAGCTTGTTCAATTCATCAAGCAATCTCACAGTTCTTAGTTTGAAGAATAACAGGTTGAAGGGTCCATTTCCACCTTCAATCCTTAGTGTCACTACCCTAACTAACGTTGACATGTCAAGCAATCAAATATCTGGGAGCTTGCAAGATTTCAGTGTTTTGAGTAGCTTGGAACAGCTAGATTTGAGGGAAAACAAATTAGAGTCTACACTTCCTGCAATGCCAAAAGGGTTAATAAACCTTTTCCTCAGTAGAAACTCCTTCTCAGGTGAAATTCCAAAGAATTATGGTCAACTAAATTGGCTTCAGAAGCTTGATGTTTCCTTTAATTCGCTCACAGGCTCTGCTCCTACTGAGCTTTTTTCTTTGCCAAACATCAGTTACTTGAATTTGGCATCCAACTTGTTGAATGGACAAATCCAAAATCACTTAAGATGTAGCAACCAACTTAGATTTGTTGACATATCATACAATAGGTTTGAGGGGGACTTGCCTTCTTCACTGAGTGATAAATCAGACAATAGAGTTGTTAAGAGTGATGGAAACTGTTTATCTGGGAGTGTGAAGCATCAGCATGCAGTATCCTACTGCACAGAAGCTCAAGTGAAGAAGAAATCAAACAGAGTTGGAATTTTAGTTGGTCTCATTGTGGGAATCCTTGTAATCGCTGTGCTTTTGGCTTTGATTATTGTCATAACTTGTAAAAGGTTTTTCCCCCGAGGGGTGTCAGAGCAGCACCTATTGCATAAAACAGTTCAAGATAGCTATGCAGCAGGGTTCTCCTCTGATCTTGTCACAAATGCAAGTAGGTTCTCTTCATTCAAGAATTAACAAAAACAAGGTTTTAAATTATGGTCACGGTTGTTGTTTTGTCTCGATCCTTGATATCATAGAAAATTGCAGACAAATCCGGCCATTTTAAAACCTTGGATGAAAATATAGATACACTACTATGCATATATGATAAATTGAGGGAGGTGAACATTGATTTCATTGATAACTTTTTTTTTTCTTTTGGGGTTACTACTTACTAATTTCAGGGTATGTTTCTGAAGCTGCAAAGTTAGGCAGAGAGGACCTTCCCACTTGTCGGTCATATTCCATGGAAGAGCTCAAGGAAGCCACAAATAACTTTGACAGCTCCACATTTATGGGTGAAAATATATATGGAAAGGTAATTTCCAAAACATGTCCTATCAAGTTGTTGGGAATAGGAACATAGTTGCAAGTGGCAGTTGTGTTTTAATATTAAGACAGCAACTAAAATCTGTATCTTCTTTTTATCAAATGAGATATTCAAGAAAAATTTGCCATGATATTGCAGCTTTACAAAGGAAAACTGGAGAGTGGGATAGAGGTTGTCATAAGGAGTTTGCCTTTGTCAAAAAAGTATTCAATTAGGAATTTCAAACTGAGGTTGGATTTGCTTGCAAAGCTACGTCACCCGCATTTGGTCTCCCTTCTGGGGCACTGCATTGATGGTGTTGCAGGAGAGCAAACTGAGACAAATGTCTTTCTAATTTATGAATATGTCTCAAATGGGACTTTCCAGACTTATCTCTCAGGTAACAGTATAGTAATGTTTTTTTTTTCTCACTTTATTAATGGTTACTAAAATCCTCAGTCATTAAGGTCATATCATTATTCATCACACAATCATCCTAAAGCAGAACAATAGTCATATAAGCTTACTCAGTTATATGAAGGAAACTATAATTATTGAATCCACGTGTTGTTGTCTTAAAATATGTTACGGTGACACTCTTTCATAAGTCAATGCTAAAATTAATCTCCATATAGTATAGCATTTTCACCTGCCAAGTCTCAGAACATTACTATTTTTTATAATTTTTTTATAAAATAAGTGTTGATTATTGATGTGCGAGCCATAAACTTATGCTTAGGTCATACATTTAACTAGTGGCTTTCACATGAATGCCATTATTCTAACAAGTAAATGCAGAAAACTACACGAAATGTGAAAAATATTTCCCTTGTGTATATTGTGGCAGAGTGTAGAGGATGTCTGATGGGAAATGGGGGTTAATATTATGGCCTTTTTTGCAATCATGTGCCATGTGATGGTTGTGCAGAGGCCAGAGTGGATACTAACATTTTGGAAATTTTAAATTGCTTTGGAATCCATTCAAAGAGTGAAACAACTTGTGTAGGTGGCTGTGTTCCAACTTGCATTCAGATCCTCAAGTTGGAATATAATATACACAAGAAATTAGAAACTAGAAAATTGAAAGTAAACAAACATGATCAAAGTGAAGCCGTTTTCAATTTGTATTGTGAACTATATTTAAATGTGTTAAATTTCATGTTCAGGAGATAGTCCTGGAAAGGTTTTCAATTGGTCAGAGCGACTGTCAGTACTGATTAACATTGCTAAGGCTGTCCACTTCCTACATACTGGCATGATACCTGGTTTCTTCAAAAATCGACTCAAGACCAATAATATCTTGCTGAATGAAAATTGGATGGCAAAGTTGAGTGACTATGGACTATCCATTATATCAGAAGAAACTGATGCATGTGGGGTATGATTTCTTTCCCTTTTTTGTTTTCCCCTCAATTGGTGGTCTTGCAGTAATTATGTTTTGTTTTTGTTTTTCTATTTTGTAGGTTACAGGAGAAAGTCCTAATTCATGGTAAGGATTCCTATGCATTCTTGGTACACAACAAATTGGATAACTTTTAATACATATAGCGAAATTTCATTAGTAGATGATCAATTTTGTTTGGGTTCTTCCTTGAGCTTTATTCATGTAACGATTTTCTCAACACGTGTAATTTCAGGCAAATGAAAAGGTTAGAGGATGATCTTTATAGCTTTGGATTCATACTACTAGAGGCACTTGTTGGACCTTCAGTGTCAGCTAAAAGAGAAGCAATGGTGCTGAATGTAATGGTATGCATAAAAGATGTTAAGATTACATGATATGTTACAAAATGTAATGGTATGCATAACTTTTGTTGATCAAAATGTATTTTGGGGGTTCAAAAAACTTAACCAAACACACACTAAATCTTAGGAAATAATAGTAATCATTTTTTTTTTTTAAATCTCTCACATGGAGTTGATAAGAATAAACAATTATTTTCTCAAAGAGTAAACTGTCAATTTAATCCTTAAATTTGTTGGATGTTATCATATTGGTTCTTAACATTCGAAAAATAAAATTAAATAACCTGTTCAATTTCATTATAGTCCCTAACTTTTATAACTTATTGTCATTTCAATCCTCAGCATATACATATTTTCTGGCACTATAGTCTCTAATTTTTATAATTTATTGATATTTTAGTCTATGTCTAGATAAAAATAACTAAGGGAATTATAAATGAGAGACTTATTTACAAATTTGTGAATATCAAAATGATATGAAACCACCTTTCAAAGTTAAGCACTAAATTGATAGTTTAAAATTTTTTATCATTCTTTGTCAGCATCCATCAACAAGCTGTATGTCAATTTGCACCAGTTCAAGTCTTTAAGACATAAATTTGTGATGATGGCAGATGTCCATATACTTCTATTAGGTCACCTATTCCCCACTACTACCCAAGTACTTGCACTTGCAATATTAAAGAAAAGAAAAAGAATATAGAGCATCCCTCATAAAAATTTTACATAAATTTTTTTACCAAGGTAGTTAATTTAGTACACTCCATTTTACAGGCATCTTTCAACAGTCAAGATGGCTGGAAACAGATTGTGGACCCAATTGTGCAAGCTACTTGCTCAAAAGAATCTCTATTTGTTGTGATTTCCATAACAAACAAATGTATATCTCCTGAGTCATGGAGCCGACCATCCATTGAGGATGTCCTTTGGAACCTGCAGTATGCTTCTCAAATTCAGGCAACAGCTGATGGAGATCAAAGAATTTAACTTCACTACATCAGTGACAGTGCCTTTTTGAGTTTTGCTTCAAGTTGCTCCAAAGATAACAGCTGTTTCTATATTTCATCTTTTGGATTTCTTAGAAGGGTAGGAAAGAATTTCTGCATACACCAATTAGGTCAATTTTCATCTAGCAAGTACTCTGATCTGTATATTATTATATGTTGTTATTATTATTATTATGTTATTTATAGTCCTCTAAAATCTATGTGAACAAATTTATGAACCCTAAACACTTCACAGAATTGATTTTTGTATCATATAATCATATACATGAATGATCAAGATTGATCACATAAAACTGGGCGAAGTATTCACCCAAAGAAACCAAGTGAAAGATGGACAATGTGAAAGACGGATTCTTTTTTTGATTAATTAATACATTATGTTTATCTTTGATTGTTGAGTTTTTCTGAAAATTTAGACAATAATTAGATTTGAATGTAAGTGAAAGTTGGACCATATTAAAATTGGATTTTTTTTTAATTTTAATTAATTAATGTAGTATTTATTTTTATCTTTGATTGTTGACTAGAATATTGTATGGACTTTATGCTGACACAAATTTGACTAAAAGTGGAAACATATAGTATTTTTATTCATATTTGTATCTCTAGCAACAGTTTGCTTTATTTGTGCAATTATTCACTGCCACACAGCAACAGTCAAAACAAACATCCCACAAACACTCTCAAGTGCATACAACCAAACAAACACAAGCAATTAGACACACTAGATATTTAGAACTAGCACTTAGATACCCTGCTGAAGCATAGCTCTAATCCTCATTGGAAGACCATAAAGCTTGATAAAGCCAACAGCATCAGCATGATCATAAATGTCTCCACTCTCAAACGATGAAATGTCTTCCCTATAGAGGGAATAGGGGCTCTTCCTCCCTACCACAGCAGCAGAACCTTTGTAGAGTTTCAAAGTCACTGAGCCTGTTGTGGTGTCTGTGATCTTCTGCATGAAGGCGTCCAACGACTCACGAAGTGGATCAAACCACCTACCAGCATACACCAACTCTGCATATTTAAGGGCTAGTTGATCTTTCAGCTGAAGCATTTCTCTATCAAGTGTCAAACATTCTAAATCCCGCACAGCAGTGAATAAGATGGTGCCACCAGGAGTTTCATAAACTCCGCGGCTCTTCATGCCTACAATCCTGTCCTCAACCAGGTCAACTCTGCCAATTCCATGCCGTCCACCAATCTCATTGAGACGAGCAACCAGAATTCCCGGCGAAAGCCTCTTACCATTTACTGAGACAGGAAGACCTGCCTCTATCCCAATTTCCACATATCTACAACACATAATTATGTGCATGCTTTCAATATATTAGTGACCTATATAAATAAGGACAAACCTCTGATGCAATTTGTTACATAGTTTTCATGTTGTTCTCCATTGAGAACTAGAATTTGGACAGAAGTTAGATGCAGTTCCATGGTGTTTTTAGAATTATTCTATAATCAGAATTAGAGTTTCACCTCTGTAATTCGCATGATGAAGGATTCAATCAAATGTCAAAGTAGATTACTGTGATAAAATTTCAGTTCCAACCGGAGCACAATAGCAAAAGCACCTATGGATCTGCATCTAAATTTTGTCTTTATAATTTCACCTCTTTAATCTATTCTAGCATTTAATGCAAGCCTTTATTACCCAGATTATCTAGATGAAATTTCAATTATGATTAGAGAACATCAAGTGGACACGGGGATCTAAATGTTTGTTTAATCTTATGAATGAAGTCTTCTGAAAAGTTGAGAAGATGCTATGCTTACTCTGCTTGATTTGGAGCATCTTCTGGGTCTGTGGACATCATGTACATATCCTTTTTAGGTTCATTTGCCGGGTCTTCCAGGACATCGCCCTTTAGTTTACCAATTTCAAGTGTGAGAGAAAATAAAAAGTATCACATCCAATATATAGTTCGTGGAGCTACAGTACATGAAGCATTTAAGCTAGATCAAACTCAAGATTTATACTTTTAGCAGTAAATACTTTAAAGACATGTTACAGCATTGGAATGAGGTTGTATATTCCATTTGATGATTCAGTTTAAATCTGAGAGATTTCAATTGTAGATATTAGGAGATATGAGATCAAGTTATATGAAGTGGGAACAAAGGAAACAGATTTGGTATGATAAGAGATTTGACATGTATTGGAGATTCCATATCAACAAAAGATATGACCTTAATAGTGTATATAAGTGGAGATAGGGTCTAATCATTTAGTTTGAAGGGATAATGAAATGGAACATTTTGCCTCAAGAGTTTCCAAATGAAGATCACTTGAAAAACTTACCTCGTGGGTAATGTGCCAAAGGTTCCTGTCCCTGCTATACATGGAATTCTTGGTTACAGGAACAGGTACGTTATGCTTCTTAGCATACTCAATTGCATCTTCTCTCCCTGTAATATCCCACTCCCTCCATGGAGCCACAACATTTAACTTGGGATTCAGGGCAAAGAAAGAGAGCTCAAACCGGACCTGAACAATTATACATAAACATGTTTAGAACTTAGAAGAAAGTGGTTGACATGATGAGGTACTCTGACAGCAATAATAACAAGACATGCCTGATCGTTTCCTTTCCCTGTACAACCATGAGAGACAGCATCAGCTCCAACTTCACTAGCAACATCCACCATGGCCTATCGACATATGTTAGTAAAAAAATTATAAAAGTATGCTTTAAAAATTATAAAAAGTGTATACTCCATGCAATATGAGCTAACACAAGAAATGTCTTCATAAAGAGAAATGTAGTCTTAGAGGAGAAAGAAATGAAGATTTTTGAGTATCAAACTTAAGCAAAAGATACCTTAGCAATAACAGGTCGGGCTATGGCTGTTCCAAGCAAATACTTCCTTTCATAAACTGCCCCAGCACGCAAGCAAGGGAATACATAGTCCCTAACAAATTCCTCTTTCAGGTCCTTCACCACTAACTGTGAGGCACCACTGGCTTTGGCCTTCTCTTCTAAACCTTCCAATTCTTGACGACCCTATAGAATATTAATATTGGTCAACAAAGTCACTTTCCGATCAAAATTTACACAATCTTAAAATATATATTCCACATAACATATTTTAGCCAATAATAATCTTAACTACAAATTGCACAAGCTATAACATACTTGGCCAAGATCAGCAGTGAAGCAAACAACATCACAACCGTAGTTCTCTCTGCAAGGCCAAAATCATCAAAGGTATAATAAGATATGCAACTATGCCAAGGATAAGTGGACATCGAAGAGGATATAAAAAAAATAAAAATCTAATAAGAAAATAGAACAAAGATAAATTGACAGGGTTTATAGATCACAGCCCAAATTCCTTAAGAAGTAACAATTGTTTTTTAAATTTTTGCTGCTATAGAATTGCAAAAATCCAACTCTTTAGTACAAAATTCATCAGATCAGCAATAGAAACTTAGAAGTTTCTGATGTATATTTGATATTTCTAAAGAGAAACCAGTTATAAAACTCCCTGTATATATAAGAAGGGGGATAGGAAGTTCTTGTAAGCTTAGAATAGAAATATGTTTGTGAAAACTGAAAATGAACAAGGAAAGACATATATACCTCAGCCATGGGACAACAACAGATGTGTCTAAGCCACCACTGTAAGCCAACACAACCTTATTTAATTTCCCACGTAGCCCAGTCCTTTTTTCGGTTTCAGGAATTACTACATCATAAAGCACTGCCTTTATAACTGCAAGTCAAAAGAATCTCTTCACTACTAGAAATTAAACTTATAACTCAAAAACATTGTGCACACATGTAGTGTTGGGAGCTCAACTGAAACACTACAGGGGAGAAAGAGAAGATAATACAGAAAAATTAATATGGTTCGGTACCTCAAGACCCACTTCACTGCTTCACAGCAACAAAATTCACTATTTGTAATTTGAACGAAAAAATTACATACCACGTATAACTTTTGCACAGGAAAATTATAATCCCTCTCATTTGCAACCCTTTCATTTTCAGTTTATTTCAATAAAATTCTTTTATTTATTGCACATGAAAGTAGAAGTGAAAAAACCACTTAACTTTGTGTTTACGGTTAATCTCATAGATTAACTAACTAATGCCGATCTTATATTTCAATAAAGATGAGATTTTGATTTAGAAAAGCTAGTGCATGTCGACTTTAAACTTTCTCAATCTTGTGGCTAAGGTAGATAACAATCTCACCTTGAGGTCTATTGACACCAACACTTGTCTTTGGCTTCAACTAGGCACACAGGAAAGAAATCCAAAGCAAATCAGAACACCCTCCAAAACACACATATCAGTGTAAAGTAAAGTCTCAAACTCAAACTCAAAAATTGACCTATATATCTAGGTAAATTACTATTAGACCACCTCTTTGAACGATGAAGGCAAAGTCTTGCCGAGTTGGTGATGCATCAATAGCTCTGAAAACACAAATCATTGAAGATAGTTATTAGTTAAGTGCATGCAAAGATCAAACTGGACATAACCAAAAAAACAGCTCCATTCCCAGTTCACAAAATCTCAACTTTTTATAAATCATCAATGTCCTTGACATGGGTTTTTCCAACTCATTCATCAGAATTCGAAGGTACAATCTTTGTAGAATTAGAATACAAGGAAACGTTCAAGGTAAATGCACCTCTTGCATGTTGGCGAGGAGCAAAAGCAGGGGAAGAATGTGTAAGAAGTGCAGT
Source organism: Hylodesmum podocarpum (assembly GCA_026586105.1). Classification (NCBI taxonomy): domain Eukaryota; kingdom Viridiplantae; phylum Streptophyta; class Magnoliopsida; order Fabales; family Fabaceae; genus Hylodesmum; species Hylodesmum podocarpum. Next base: position 14,950,485 of record JALJEV010000623.1, on the reverse strand, counting down.
CAAGGGGGCCATTGTTGCTGGCTTCAACAGCAGCTACCTCACTTACGTTTCCTTAGTACGACACTGCTACGTGTACTTACTTACTCGTGTTTCTGCAGATTGCAATTATGACTTTAAGGGTCAGCAACGAAAGCATCATAATATAAAAGCATTTTGTACTGTTCATAGATAACTATTTGCATCTTTTTAAATTTGTATTTTAATATAAACTGAGACTATAATTCTATGATTGAATTTTAATAGTTTCGCTTAATTCAGGTAGTGGGCAATTGAGATCCTACCCATCACATTCATTCATGATGGTTTAAGTTTTGGATTTGTACCCAAAATATAAAAACACTCTTTTTGGATGACTCTCCAGTTATGGTAAGATCAACAAGCCGTTTGTGAGAAGCACTTGCTGAATTTCGCTGCCTGGCCCGCAACAAATTATTGCCTTGTCCATTTTTTAGGCACTTCAATCATGCTAAATTATTTAAATAATCGGTTACATGTATGATGGATAATTATTTTACCAATCAGAATTTTATTTAGATAAATTTATTAAAATATTTTGGTTTAGACACACAAAAAAAAATATTTTTTATCAAGTAAATTAAAAAAAGTATATAAAGCTGAAATTAAAAAAAATCTCTTAAGAAAGTTGGAATAATTTGTAGGAAAAAAAAACTATTAAGAAAAATAATTTACATACATTAGTTAAAAAATAATTTAAGATAATATAGTCTCATTTGATACAACAAAAGATATATATTTTATGGAGGACTTAACTCACTACCTCACTTAACTTATTAGTTCGTCGAATTAAAGATGGGTTGGTTCGTAAGCCAATTTAATTATTTAAGATTAGACAAAGATACACAACACTCATTTTTTTATTTAAAATCAAAACGGTAGGGCCTTATTTCTCAAGTCTTAAATGAGAAATCTCTAATATCTTTCTTTTACGAATCTTTTAATCTTCTAATTTGCCAACCAACACACATTGCCACTAACCACTGCTCACTGCAACCTATCACTTCAACTACTACCTCCTTTCGTGACTGTTGTTGAACCTTCGTCGAGCAAGTGCTATTGGGTTATCATAGAGGTTAATATTTGTTGCTATCATTCGTCGTCTTTTAAGAGTTAGCCATCATTAAGGTAAGTTCATTCATCGTCCAAATCACTTGTTGAATATTTTTTTTTTTCCCATTTCTTTGTATCCATTTTTCAATTTAATGTTTGATGTGTGATTTCTATCTTAGAAAGATTAATGTCTTAATGTGATATCTATGTATGATTTATATATTTGAGTTTTTTTTTTTTTTATGTCTTTTGACTAATTTTCCTGTACATATTTGATAAATTGATATTGTGTCATGTGTTGCCTATTTTTCCATTTTAAAACAAAACCTTGTACATGATGAATTATAATTTAATATAATTAATAATTTAATTTTTTTTATTAATTTAACAAGTTTTAGACATAGAAACTAAAAGATTCAATTATTAAATCACTTTTTGAGTCTATGTATATTAATGACAATGAAGATGAGGTAGCTAATGAAGAAAAGGGAACCTCAATTTCTTGATCCTAGGGTACTAGTAAAAGGCCAAGGGCTATATGATTCAAATATAAGATTTTTTTCACATTATAACTCATTATAACTCATTAAGAAGAGAGGGTTAAATTAATGGCTTTAAAATTTTTTATGGAATATTAAAGTTGTAGATCGTATTAATTTTAAAATCTTCTTTACTTAAATATTTTAGAAGATTTCTTAAGAAAACTTTATGAGAGAACTTCTACATTTTTTTTTTTTGAATAATCTCAATACAAATCAATAATCTTTCAATCTTATTAGTAGCGTATGCTATACAAATAATAATAAACAATTAAAAGCAATGAAAGAAATTGTTTGGCATCATTAATATAGCAAATTCAATCACTAAAATTTGGTAGCAATTTTAGTCTTTAAATCAGCTTCTAAATCGATTTCTAAATTAGTTTCTCCTTTGATTTGCTTTGCTGTTTAAATTTTTTTGGCTTGATAGTGCTCTCGGTTTATTTGTATTTTCTCCAGCAATTTCACTTATTTTTCTGCATATTATGTGTATTTATGTCACATTAGTTCTCTTCCATATTTGGGTAGTTAATCCTTTCAAATTTGAGTGTTTATTGCTTGTTTTTCTTGGACTTTATAGTTGTATCTTGAGTTTGTCATTGTTTGGACCTCTTAAGCCAAGTTTTGAACTGTTTCCTCTTACACTTTGGATTGATTATAACTTGATAGTTGATTGGAGAATTCTTTTTAAGTGAGAATCAAGAGAATTGAGAGGTAAAAGACAAGAGAGTTCATTAGAGAAAAAACCTTAAAGTGAGTAAATACAAGTGCTTGAGTTGAAACACTTAGTTGAGTGAAGAGTTTTATTTGTTTTATATTTTTCTTGTATGTTAACCCTTTTTCTTTGTAGTCATGAGAGAAATTTCCTCAAATATTGAAGACCAATTACGTTTTAGTGACGTGAGATTTATGTAGTGTTTTATGGAGGTAATGGAAAAATTTGAAACAAGTATTCACAAAGATTTAAATGAAATGTTTGATAAGAATGAAAGAAGAAGTGTGGAAAACAATGAGAGAAAGATAGGTGAAAGGAGAAAGCACCATAGAGATAATGATAGAAGAGAAAGAGAAAAGGGAAACGAATATGAAAAGAAGAGTTAGAATGATAAGAGATGAAAATAGAGAAGAGAAAAACAATAGATGTACCATTATTCATATCAAAGAAGTGATAGAGGATGTGGATCTAAAACGACCCAATACTTTTGAACTTGATCTAACTAATGATTTGTTGGATGAAAATTTTTCAATATTATTGACTTGTCTTTGTTGAATGTAGGTGAAGATCAAGTCAACTCGGGGACAAGTTAGAAATAAAATGGAGGGTTTGATGTAGGAACATCTAAGGAAAATCACTAAACTAGAAGAATTACTAGAATTATGCTAAAGAAGATGGAAGAAGAGGTTGGAAAGAAGCTCCTCAAGATGGAAGCTCAAGTTCAAGACTCTTGTTACACTTATAATTCTTGTAATATTCTATTAATTGTAAATGAAGTGTAAATCATATTTAATGACCTTGTAACTTTTCAACCAAAGTGTATTTTCTTTTAAGTGCTTGCTTAACATTGTGCTTAAAAGGTTAGTAAGCTTAAAGAGTGAAAATTAGTAAGAGTGAATGAATTTATGGGCAAGTTCACATTAAATTCACATTTGAAATTTAAATTTAATTTGAGATAAGTTTAAATTTCAAATTGTGAATCCAAGTGGATTTAACTCAAGTAGATTTTCAATTGGATTAGAATATATGCCTAATCCAAGAGCAAATCTCATCTATTGATTAGATGCATTCATCCAATGGATGAGAATTAAGTGAAAGGTGACGTGTAACCTTGAGAGTGACATGTAGCACTTTTAAAAGTGACATGTACTTAGAATCTTTGAATTTGCGACTTTTATTCATTGACTTGTAAAGTACTTTAATGTGGTTTAGTTTCCTCTTCAAGCTTTCCTAAATCTATAAAGGCCTTTGGACAAAATTGATGTGGAAACTTTTGATGAATTTTAATAGAAAGAGCTTTATGCGGTTCTTGCTTGGCTTATTGGCTATGACATGGCGTCTTTCTTCCATTTCTAATCCTTTTTGTTTTGTTCCATTGTTGTCTTGACCGAAAGCAATTACGTATATTTTTCTTGTATGCTAACCCTTTTTCTTTGCAGTCATGGGAGAAATCTCCCCAAATATTGAAGACCAATTACGTTCTAGTGACGTGAGATTTATGAAGTGTTTGATGGAGGTAATGGAAAAATTTGAAACAAGTATTCACAAAGATTTAAATGAAATGTTTGATAAGAATGAAAGAAGAAGTGTGGAAAACAATGAGAGAAAGATAGGTGAAAGGAGAAAGCACCATAAAGATAATGATAGAAGAGAAAGAGAAAAGGGAAACGAATATGAAAGAAGAGTTAGAATGATAAGAGATGAAAACAGAGAAGAGAAAAACAACAGATGTACCATTATTCATATCAAAGAAGTGATAGAGGATGTGGATCTAAAAGGACCTAATACTTTTGTACTTGATCTAAATAATGATTTGTTGGATGAAAAATTTTCAATATTATTGACTTGTCTTTGTTGAATGTAGGTGAAGATCAAGTCAACTCGGGGACAAGTTGGAAATAAAAAGGAGGGTTTGATGTAGGAACATCTAAAGAAAATCACTAAATTAGAAGAATTACTAGAATTATGCTTTAGAAGATGGAAGAAGAGGTTGGAAGGAAGCTCCTCAAGATTGAAGCTCAAGTTCAAGACTCTTGTTATACTTATAATTCTTGTAATATTCTATTAATTGTAAATGAAGTGTAAATCATATTTGATGACCTTGTAAGTTTTCAGGCAAAGTGTATTTTCTTTTAAGTGCTTGCTTAACATTGTGCTTAAAAGGTTAGTAAGCTTAAAGAGTGAAACTTAGTAAGAGTGAATGAATTTATGTTCAAGTTCACATTAAATTCACATTTGAAATTTAAATTTAATTTGAGATAAGTTTGAATTTCAAATTGTGAATCCAAGTGGATTTGGCTCAAGTAGATTTTCAATTAGATTAGGATCTATGCCTAATCCAAGAGCAAATCTCATTCATTGATTAGATGCACTCATCCAATGGATGAGAATTAAGTGGAAGGTGACGTGTAACCTTGAGAGTGACATGTAGCACTTTTAAAAGTGACATGTACTTGAACCTTTGAACTTGCGACTTTTATTCGTTGGCTTGTAAAGTACTTTAATGTGGTTTAGTTTCTTCTTCAAGCTTTCCTAAATCTATAAAGGCCTTTGGACAAAATTGATGTAGAAACTTTTGATGAATTTTAATAGAAAGAACTTTATGCGGTTCTTGTTTGGCTTATTGGCTATGACATGACGTCTTTCTTCCATTTCTAATCCTTTTCGTTTTGTTCCATTGTTGTCTTGACTGAAAGCAATTACATATATTTTTCTTGTATGCTAACCCTTTTTCTTTGCAGTCATGGGAGAAATTTCCCCAAATATTGAAGACCAATTACGTTCTAGTGACGTGAGATTTATGAAGTGTCTTATGGAGGTAATGGAAAAATTTGAAACAAGTATTCACAAAGATTTAAATGAAATATTTGATAAGAATGAAAGAAGAAGTGTGGAAAACAATGAGAGAAAGATAGGTGAAAGGAGAAAGCACCATAGAGATAATGATAGAAGAGAAAGAGAAAAGGGAAACGAATATGAAAGAAGAGTTAGAATGATAAGAGATGAAAATAGAGAAGAAAAAAACAACAGATGTACCATTATTCATATCAAAGAAGTGATAGAGGATGTGGATCTAAAAGGACCCAATACTTTTGAACTTGATCTAACTAATGATTTGTTGGATGAAAAATTTTCAATATTATTAACTTGTCTTTGTTGAATGTAGGTGAAGATCAAGTCAACTCGGGGACAAGTTGGAAATAAAAAGGAGGGTTTGATGTAGGAACATCTAAGAAAAATCACTAAACTAGAAGAATTACTAGAATTATGCTCAAGAAGATGCAAGAAGAGGTTGGAAGGAAGCTCTTCAAGATGGAAGCTCAAGTTCATGACTCTTGTTACACTTACAATTCTTGTAATATTCTATTAATTGTAAATGAAGTGTAAATCATATTTAATGACCTTGTAACTTTTCGACCATAGTGTATTTTCTTTTTAGTGCTTGCTTAACATTATGCTTAAAAGGTTAGTAAGCTTAAAGAGTGAAACTTAGTAAGAGTGAATAAATTTATATTCAAATTCACATTAAATTCACATTTGAAATTTAAATTTAATTTGAGATAAGTTTGAATTTCAAATTGTGAATCCAAGTGGATTTAACTCAAGTAGATTTTCAATTGGATTAGGATCTATGCCTAATCCAAGAGCAAATATCATCCCTTGATTATATGCACATCCAATGGATGAGAATTAAGTGGAAGGTGATGTGTAACTTTGAGAGTGACATTTAGCACTTTTAAAATTGATATGTACTTGAACTTTGAACTTGCGACTTTTATTCATTAACTTCTTAAGTACTTTAATGTGGTTTAGTTTCCTCTTCAAGCTTTCCTAAATCTATAAAGGCCTTCAGACAAAATTGATGTGGAAACTTTTGATGAATTTTAATAGAAAGAGCTTTATGCGGTTCTTGCTTGGCTAATTGGCTATGACATGTCGTCTTTCTTCCATTTCTAATCCTTTTCGTTTTGTTCCGTTGTTGTCTTGATCGAAAGCTCCGTTGGAGGTTGTGTCGAAGAATTTAGATTTGGGAACTTAAAGGCTTTTTGTAGATTTCTCTAAGGAGACATATATCATGACCTGACTTGTTATCACTAAAGTACTCTGATTTTCTTTATTATTTTTTTAACAAAAACATTTATTCTTCACACAGTCTAACATGTCAATCTACTCCCTCGAATAAAATCCAGGATTATCACAAGTGTCAAACCACAGACACAAACAAGCAAATGTAGGTTCCTTATAGATAATAAATCTTATAAATTATACATACATTAACTAAATAAGTAAATAAATATCAGTTTTTTTTTAAACAATGATTAGATGATAATTTATTATATGATGAATGATTCCTTCATAACTCTTTCGTTATGTAATGTGGTATCATCTTATAAGATAATACAACCCTTAGTCGTAAAACTTATCGACCATCAAGGTCTCCTAGTGTCGCGTAAAATATAATAAATAACATATGATCATCATGAGTAAAATGATTTATCATTGTCTCAAAGAACCCCAATACTAAACATCACACTTAGACACATATATTAAGTTTATTATTTGCACCTCATACTGAGGCCACCTCATTTTGAGGTCATGCATGTATGCATATGATCATTTCTCCTCTTTCAAAACATGTATGATTATTGTTAATTAAGTCCTCACAAATCATAATCCAAATCATCATCCAGTTCATAGCATAAGTAATCAATCATAATTCAAATCATCATCCAGTTCACAATACAGGTCATCCAAGTTCACAACATATATAATCAATCACTTTAGAATTAAAGTTTTAATTATAAAACCATCCTTTAATTATTATTTATCCGTGCTTATCATTTCAATTTCTTGGTTTAGAATATCTTAACCGAATTATTTTAGTACAAATTCACCTTTAAATCATATTAGATATCTTTTATTATCAAATTTTCCAATTATAATTAAAACCCCAAATAATCTTTAAAAACTTGGGTTATTTTAGAAACATTCCTTACTATTCGTATTATTTTAAAACTTCGTTAATAATTATAAATTCAAGAATATATAGTAATAAAAATTAAGGCACATAGAAGTTTAGACATTTTAGGACATACAAATTTATAAGATTTAGAATCCTAAATTCTTTAAAAACTTCGAAAACTTAAATAATTTTAAAACTTCCTTTACCTCAATTCCTTTTGAAAAACTTCTTGAGAAGAATTTTGAAAGATGAAATAGACTTGGTCACATTTCTCACTCAAAGATAAGTAAGTTAGGATTTGGTGAATTTTAAAAAGTTTGAGAATTTGGCTTAAGATTGCTCACAATTTTGGTTATTTAGAAAAGGAAATGATTTTGATGATTTTGGTGGAGAAACACACGACTATTGTGAGTTTAGAAGTGGTACAAAGTATCTTGTTTATAAGAAAAATGAATTATTAAAATATTTTTTGTAATCATATAGATTGTTTAGTTTGGTTATTTTAAGTATTAGTTAGAAAATTTTCCTTAAATACCATTTAATGACTAAGATAAGAATGTTGACTTATCTTGACTTCCATTAATGCTTTCTTATCATTGAATTAGTCTTTGTTTTATACCCTAGTCGTGGGTTTCCTTAGCATATAAGAAAAAATTGGAAAATTTGCAAGGTAGCAAAATTAAAAGAAAAAACCTTATTATTTTTAAAACTTTTGTAAACTTTGGCAATTTTCCTGATTGTAAAATGGTTTCACTTTTATCATGTAAACATCCTTAGATTTTTCATTTTTAGTCTAACTTACATGATTCCTAAATAAGACAAGCATAATCTTACATCATTTTTACACAATTGTAATTTAAGAGTTACATATTATTGAAATTTCATAATAAATTAAAACCATAATTTTTATTCTTTATTTTATTATTTTGAATCTAACCTCAAAATATTATTTATGATCATACCATAAATAAGATAAAACTCTAAGGATTCTAAAAGTCATTTTTTCATAATTCTAAGGTTTACAGATTATTCTTAATAAATTTTTAAGACTTTTTCCGTATTTAATTTCCAGAAAATTCATCATACAACATGTTGGTCCCTATTAAAATCTAAAAGGGGTGGGGGAGGGGTTGAATAGATTCTATGTTCCACTTTTCGGGTTTTTTCTTTAGTTCGTTTCTATCCTCTTTTATCTTCAGTTTTAATCATATCTTTGTTAATCTAACAACAATTAACGCAAGATATATCACAAAGTTCATACAACGGAAATTCAAAAAGATAGATCAATTTGTTCTTATTTATCTTTCCAAACCTTTTATATTCAGAGCAATCTTTCAAATGAATTAGACATACAAAGTTAATTTTCATTTAAATTCAGCATACATGAAATAGAAATATAAAAGTATAAGGAGAAGAAGATTTACTGGTTCAACCTTCCGCCTACATCCAAAACTCAATATAACAACTATTGCTATTGGTGTTTCACTAAAAATCAATTTCGATCCCTTTGTGTCTTTAAAGCAATCTGCACATGCAAAACAAAACGAAATAAAAAATACTCAATACAACTTTGTTCTTTATCACAAAGAACTTTCCTCTTTAATTCTTGATACCTCCAAGAATCAACCTTGAGAAACCTTTCTCAATCAACATTACTCTTTTTCTAGAGATACCTCTCTCTAAGAGGGAAATTTAATCTCTAAGACAAAATTCAAAATATCAGAATTAGAATACACCTGGTTGTGCTCATACTGATAAACAATTATCTCTGAATCATTCATTCATCAGTTCCTATTCATCCTTTAGAGAATCTTTGAAAACCTTTCAAAAATCTTGATGAATTTCTTGGAGAAAATGTTAAGAGCCCAATCAGTTCTATATTAAAAGTGTTTAAACGCTCCTCTTGTTTTTCAAATAAAAAAGAATCTCTTTGTAAAAGTTTTTCCAAAGACTATTTAAAGAAAATCATTTGAAATTAGTTAAGGATGAATTTCTGATGTGGATAATCAATTACTGGATAGGGGTAATCGATTACTCCAGTGATTCAATTCCTAATTTGAAGTTCTAAGCTCGTGGTAATCGATTACCTGGAGCTGGTAATCGATTACTCCAACAAGAATTTGAATTCCCACATTAGCTAAACTATTGGTAATCAATTACAATGAATTGGTAATCTATTACCTCAGTTAAATGCTCAAACAAAGTAATTTATTACTTCAGTTGGTAATTGATTACTTCAGTTTGATTTTCTTTTCAAAAGGGAATCACCAATTCTAAACTTCTAGAGCAAATCACTCAATTAGATTTTAAATCACCATGAATTCTAAACTAAGCATTCACATTCACAAAAGCCTAAGCTAAAAACATTCAATACAATAGAAAATCTATATACATGTCTATGAACCAAAAATTACAAATTTAAACATCAAAATCAAAAGACTTCTTGAAGACCAAGCAAGGCTTATCCAAGCTTCAAGTCCAACACAACGTTTTACTACTAATTGTATATTTATTTGTCATACAGCTAATTCTTTATCTTATGAGCCTTATTCCTTTTAATTTCCTAGCTGATTGAATTTTTCAACTTATATTGCATATATAAACACAGTCTCGGTAAGTAGTCTTGCAATCTGTCCCACTTGTGTCTCCAAGTTCCGAATTGATGCTTCTTGGTTTTTGAAGTTATTTCTTGTTTCCTCCATGAAACTTGAAGTTTGTTGCACAAAACTAGTGGTTGACTGGGATAGCTTCTCAAGAGCACGTTCTAAAGAGGATAACTTTGAAGGAGCTTGTTGATGACCTTGTGAGGATTGGAATGGTACCTTTTTGGTTACTCCAAGAGAAATTTGGGTGATTCCTCCATCCTGGATTGTATGAGTTAGAGAAAGGATTGTCTTGAGACTTTTGAGCATTTCCCATGAAATTTACTTGCTCCATAGATGCTGATAACTCACGAAAGTGAGCTATTTTTATATTCTTTTTATACCATAAATTGTCCTTTGAAAACTCTTAAGCCACCTAAAATGACTTTAATAGTTCTTAATTCATAATAATTCATGTTAGAGCTTGTTGATGGTGTGTTAAGTGTTATAGGGTGAAAAATAGCCAAAACAGGTGAAAAACGTGTCTACAAATGCATCTCTCGCGAGTTGGAACACATCTCACACGAATTAAAGCTCCAGTGAAGAACAAAAGCTCTCTGGAACCTTATCTCTCCACATCTCGCGCGAAGTGACTTGGATTGCAGTACACGTTGGATCTTTGGAACATGAACTCGTGCGAGTTACTTAATGTCTCGCGCGAGTTGGACTCGCAGCAGGCCCAAGTCCAAGTTCTAAAGGCTATAAATATGACTTATTTTGCAGTCAACCAAAAGAGAATAAATATATACTTTTTAACCTAGTTTTCAGTCACGCTTCGGCTTGACCTAGACGGTGGCCGCACCTCGACCAAAAGCACTCTAGTTCATAGACGACAACAGAATTCAACCACAAGCCAAAGAGAATGAGACACAAGGAGCACTTTTCCCGACGTATCCTCTTTTAATTTATTCTTGTGTTGTTTTATATTCCATTATGAACTAACTCCTTCTTTGATTGGGAGAATGATGTAACCCTAATTAATCCCTTTATATGATTCTCAATGTTATTCAGTATATGTTGGGTGTTTATTCTTGTGCTTAATGTTATTTATTAATTGGCGACTAATAAATTGATAGGTAAATCTAGGGTAACTCTGACAAAATATGCCTAAGTAGTACTAAAGAATTAAATCATTATTATGCTATAGTCCTAGAGATAGGAGTAGTTAGTAGTGTGGACTACACCTAAGTTTGCCCTTGGATTCATAGATTTAATTTTCTAATTAACCTAGGTAATGATTTGGGAGGCTGAACATGATATAATTATTTAGCAGCGTGGGTGATCTTGAGAGGGACGGTCACGAGGGTAGGAATTCGATTCGACTATGATTATACATGAATAACAAAAGAGGAGAATATAAGAGGGGAATTAGTGGTGAAATCGGGATCTCATCTTAATTTTTTTCTCAAAATAACTTTTGCTTTATTTTTCTTAAATGTTGGTCCTTATTAGAATCTAGAAGAGGGGGGGTTGAATACATTCTATGTTCCACATTTTGGCCTTTTTATTTAGTTCGTTTTTATCCTCTTTTATCTTCAGTTTTAATCCTATCTTTGTTAATCTAAGAACAATTAACGCAAGATGTATCACAGAGTTCATACAATGAAATTACAAGAAGATAGATCAAATTGTTCTTATTTATCTTTCCAAACCTTTTATATTCAGAACAATCTTTCAAATGAATTACACATACAAAGTTAATTTTCATTTGAATTCAGCATATATGACATAGAAATATAAAAGTATAAGGAGAAGAAAATTTACACAGAGTATTTATATTGGTTCAGCCTTCCGCCTACATCCAGTCCCAATACAACAACTGTTGCTATTAGTGTTTCACTAAAAACCAATTTTGATCCCTTTGTATTCTTTACAAGCAATCTGCACATGCAACACAAAACGAAATAAAAAATACTCAATACAACTATGTTCTTTATCACAAAAAACTTTCCTCCTCAATTCTTGGTACCTCCAAGAATCAACTTTGAGAAATCTTTCTCAATCAACAATACCCTTTTTCTAGAGAGACCTCTCTCTAAGAGTAAGACTCAATCTCTAAGAAGAAATCAAAAGATCAGATTTGGAATACACCTGGTTGTGCTCATACTGATCAATAGTTATCTCTGAATCATTCATACATCAGTTTCTATTCATCCTTTTGAGAATCTTTGAAAACCTTTCAAAAATCTTGATGAATTTCTTGGAGAAAATGTCAAGAACCCAATCAATTTTCTATTGAAAGTGTTTGAACGCTCCTCTTATTTTTTTCAAATAAAAAAGAATCTCTTTGTAAAAGTTTCTCCAAAGATTATTTAAAGAAAATCATTTGAAATTAGTTAAGGATAAATTTCTGATTGGATAATCGATTATGGGATAAGGGTAATCGATTACTCTAGTGATTCAATTCCTAATTTGAATTTCTAAGCTCGTGGTAATCGATTACTCCAGTAAGAAATTGAATTCCCACATTAGCTCAACTGTTGGTAATCGATTACTATGAATTGATAATCTATTACCTCGGTTAAATGCTTAAAATGCTCAAACAAGGTAATCTATTACTTCAGGTGGTAATTGATTACTTTAGTTTGGTTTTCTTTTTAAAAGGGAATCACCAATTCTTAACTTCTAGAGCAAATCATTCAATTCAATTTTAAATCACCATGAATTCTAAACTAAGCATCCACATTCACAAAGGCCTAAGCTAAAAACATCAAATACAATAGCAAATCTAAATACATATCTATGAAATCAAAATTACAAGTTTAAACACCAAAATCAAAAGACTTCTTAAAGACCAAGCAAGGCTCCTCCATGCTTCAAGTCCAACATTAAATTAATTGCATCTCTCTCCAACCATTACTTTTACTATCTTTTCATGCTCTTTAGGAGATTAATAAAATTTAATAAATAAAAGTATAGCTTTCGAATTGTTTATCCTTGTAGGTACGACAATCTTGATATATAAATAATATTACTTGACGACTGTGGTATACTTACCATAGTCAAGTGTGTCGGGTTGCGACTTAAAATATCGCATAAACCCGGCGTGCGCATCAAATGCTTCTTGTAGGGTGCCCGCATCACACTCTCCATTAGCATGTCCTCCTCCACAAAAATCACATACTAATGATTGAGAACTCACAACTCCTACTTGTAGTTGCCCGAATTGTTTGCTCAAATTAGCCAATTGTTTAGACATAGTCTTGTTTTGAGCCAAAATTGCATCTAAAGTCTCTAACTCAATTACACCTCCCTTTTTGATAGCCATATCACTTGAATCCATGAAGTTATTGACAGCCATGGTTTCAATCAATTGGACTGCTTCTTCTGGTGTCTTAGTGTTTAAGGATCCCCTAGAGGCTGCATCAATCATAGCCTTCACACTCGAACTCAACCCATTGTAAAATGTTTGAATTTGTAGCCATTGAGGAATTTGATGATGTGGACATCTTCTTAGCAAATCCTTGAACCTCTCCTAAGCATCATAGAGAGATTCTCCATCCTTTTGCATAAATGTGTTGATTTCGTTCCTCAACCTTGCTAGCTTTTGTGGTGGAAAGTACTTAGTGAGGAATTTTATCACAAAGTCATCCCATGTAGATATGCTCCCCTAAGGTTAAGACTGGAGCCAACTCTTAGCTTTGTCTCTCAATGGAAACAGGAAAAGTCTCAACTGAATGGCATCTTCACTTGCTCCATTGACTTTGATAGTGTCATATAATTGCAAGAAGTTTGCAATATGTGAGTTTGGGTCATCCATAACACTTCCACTGAATTGATCTTGTTGCACTAAGTGTAGGAGAGACAGTTTCAGCTCAAAATTGTTGGCTTGAATTGGAGGACTTGTTATGCTTCTGACACACCCTTCAACATTAGGTGTAGCATAATCTCCCAAGGTTCTCCTCATTGGTTGATTTTCTTTGGCCATATCAAAATTTCTTATTACTTGACTTCTTGCTTGTTTTCTCTCTCTAGCTTCTTTTCTATGCCTTCAAGCAGTTCTTTCAATCTCGGAATCAAAAATTAAATCCTTTACAACACCAACAGTGCCTCGCATATACTAGAAAATTACAAGTGAAATAAAGAAACAAAAACAAATGCAAGTATCTAAGAAAATTGGAGAAAAGGAAATAAAAGTTAAAACAAAAAAAATAAATGCCTAAACTAGTATCTTCCTAGCTACTTCTTGATATTGATAACAATTAATCCCCGGCAACGGCGCCAAAAACTTTTTCGCATAACCGCAAGTGCACGGTGTCACCAAGTAATACACTCAAAAAGAGGGAATCGTCCCACATAGATTATAGCTATCAATTACCAAGTTCACTATGATTATACTATCTAAGCTATCAAAATTTAGGATCAAATGGAGTTCTATTTTGGTTCAATAACTAATAATAGAGCATGAAACAATAATTAACAAAGAGAGTAAAGAGTGTGGTTGGAAACATTCAAGTGAGAGTTGCCAGGGATCCAATTTCATTTGTAATGTTCAGATGTAAACTGTAGTTCATGTCCTAATCTAGTTCAGTTTAATGGCAAAATTCCTCTTTATAATTAAAACTCAATTCCTTGGTGTTCTAATCCTCTTCTCCCTAATTCAAGTTGACTAATTCCTTAGCCTAACCCAAACTATAAAAGGCTTTAACAAGAGCAATGGAATTTATAATAACAACCACACAACTACAACTCTATTCCTAGAGACTGAGAAGCCATGATGTTGAAAACAAAGTCTGGGTCAAGTATAAATTTTCCAATTCATACATGATCCCTAAAATCATTCCAAGATTGACCAAATCAAGAAAAGCATTAAGAACAAAAATCAAAACTTAAATCATGAAATAGAAACTAAGATTAAACATAGAAACAAGTTTACATCATCTGAAAACAAACCACATCTTCACCCTAGTTATGGGTGTTTAGTTCAACATAAGAAAAGAAGAGAAAGAAACAAAGATGTTGACAAACTCCATGATGTCAAGGTGAAAAGATGAAGAATGTCTCCTCAATCTTCGTCTGAACTCCTTCTTTGTCAAATTAGGGTTGGTTTCTGCCTCCTATTCTTTTTTCCCTTTATTTATCATTTTCTGTTTCCTTTTATAGGCCTTTAAAAAATAAAGGTTGCTGATACACGATGTTGTGGCACCAACTTCTGGGTGCTTGCAGCGCGCAAGTGACAGAAACTTTTCTTCTTTGCCTGGTGACCGATTGAACCCCACAACTTGGTGCTCTAGATCCAAAAAAATGACCAGAATACCCCTAGTTAGAATAAAAAGAGCTTAATTAGCAAAAAAAAAAGGTAGAAAGTGAAGCTATAATTAGTTTAATTTGCTTAAGATAAGACTACAAAAAAAGCTTGAGAGAAAATTTTGAATTGAAATATACCCATAAAAACACTCTAAATTAAGGTATTATTAGTGGGCAGCCAAGAAAATAGAAGAACACAAAAGGAAGTAGAGAGAAAAGGAAAGGGAAACTAAAAACAAAATGCAATTGAATTCAAGTATAGAATGTTTTCTCTCTTTTTTATATATATATATATATATATATATATATATATATATATATATATATATATATATATATATATATATATATTAGTTGAGTCATGTGCTTGGTTTAAGTGGCTAGGTGTCACTCTTCAAATCCTAGATAGAGCAAATGCCAATTAAATTAAATTGGGCCTAAATTTATAAATAAATAAGAAATTCTCGTTAGCACCAGCCCATGATTTTAATGTCAACTAGGGGGTATGTAGCAACAGTTATGACTGAAATACTAAAACTATACAAGTTTGGAAAAATCTGATTATTAATGTAATTTAGGCCAAATTAGCTCAATCAATTAAGAATGGTTTTAAACGTAATTTGGAGAGATTGTTGAGATCATGGAGATGGTCCTACATCACTAGGTTTCTTGAGAACCTTTGAATCTTATCAATAGAACCTTATTTCCTTGTGGCAATTCTACCTTGAGCATATTGGAATCTTCCATGGAGCTCCTCTATTTCTTTCTTCTCCACTTTATATTTCCTTCTTCCTTTTGGTTACTATCTAAAATTCACTAGAGTTCTTGGAGTAATCTTGTTAAAGAATTGAAGACCAGGGCAAAATCCTTGCAAGTAGGCATTAAATCACTTCCTTCACGTGGAGCTCACATCACTTCTTTACTTTACAAACCTCGTAACAACTCTAATCCTCGAGAGTTATCTAGCAAACACAAACCTTTTTGTTCATTTGTAATGAGCTAGTGACTTAGTAAGAAATAATACTTGGTCAGTAAACTTGGTTATAAATTTATGTAAGTTTTAAGCCAGGAGTAGCTTTATAGGAAAAAATACTTTGGTTGAGCCTGTAGTGACTTTTTAAGAAAGAATATTTGGGTTGAGTAAGAAATAAGTATATAAAAAAAAATATTTGTAACTTGTTATAGTTAACAAAAATCTTTCAAGTATTTTAAAGATACTAGACTTATCTCAATTGAGTGAACCAATATAAACTTTTATGTTCTTTTTTCTCTTTTTTTATCTCTTTTGTTAACATACCTTAGTTTTGATAAATTTTTTTTTAGACGATAATGTATACTTTTTTTTTATAACTCTTTATCTTTATTGGTAACATATCTAACATCCTTTTTGGACAATTCTTTTAAAACAAATGTTTTTTCAAATATATCTATTTTAATTGTACTTGCCAAAAATTTCCAAAAGTTTTATTGAAACACAATTTAACCCTTTATTTTCTTGTATTTAAATTTATTCTTTCAGTATCATGTAAAACATGTCCATAAAAAAGTCTCAAATATATATTTTTACATAATTTTCGTGATATCAATTAAACAATAGATATCTTGACGAAATATAATTTGTTTTTAAAGTGGAGTACTATTGACAAATTTTAATATACTTTTTTTCACTCAATATGTAAGTTATTGAAAAATTAGGAAAGATAATCTTTGAAAAATAAATGAGATCCAAAAAAAAAATTAGAAAAAAAAATTTAATAGATTTAAAATGGTCACGAAGTGTATGTTCAAAGTAATGTGTTACTAATTGGCCTTTTCACCAAAAACACAATAAAGTGAAAAATAATTTATCATTTTAATGAAGATAAACAAATATTTACTAAAGTAGGTAGTTTTTAGCAAGTACCATTAGGAAATGGTAACTGAGCAGGTGTTACGTGTGCAACATTCAACATACCGTCCCAATTTTGATGGCTGATCCTTTTCCCATCATGCCACTTTTCATGAAGTTAAAAAAGTGTACTAGTGACGGAATATAATGTTGAACATGACATCCAACTTTGTTGGAGTTATTCTTAGAAACTCGAATAAATTTGGCATGATAATAACAGTCATTGTAAAACTGAATAACGTTAACTTTATTGATTCACAACTAATCACCTGTGCATAGTATGATGGATAGAGTCGTGCCAACTTTATTGATTCACAACTAAGTAGATTTAAACAAAATTTAAATAATGTTTTTGTTCTTGTAGCATAGATATGTTTTGATTTTAGTTCTTTACTTTATTTTTATTTTGGTTCTTAATTAATATTAAATTTTTAATAACATCCATGTCATTAGTTGTAGAAGAGGAGCAAATGACGAAGGAGGGGAGCAAGTGAGTTGTTGTGATGCTAAAGATCATTGTCTTGTTAGCTTCATTAAAAAATGTCTGGAGGTTTGACTATTACTTTCTTTCTTTAATTCAAACATCTACAACGTGTTCAACGCAAAGACACTATAATTTTTTTAACTAATTGTTTTTCTAATTATTAGTCACAAATAAGAGTTTTATAAATCTTAGAACTTTTTCAATATTAATTAAAAATTTTAATTATTTTTCTACTGATTAATAACCATCACAAATTACATCATTATTTGTCTATTTTTTTATGACAAAGATGAATCACAATGATTAAAAAAAATTATAAAAAATATAAAAATTAAAATAAAAAATCAAGTCTTAAGGATCAAAATAGAAAATCATATTATTTTTCCTTTGTTTGAGTTACTGGTCATTCGTCGGAAATTTCGGATTTAATACCAATATTTTTGGAACAAATTCAATAAATTTAAGTATAATATTAAGTGTATTGATTTTTTCAAAGACTAAATTAGATTCTTTTGGTTATAACTAAAGCCATGACGTGATAACTACATGATAATGATGTCATAAAATTTCATTTGACAACTAAAAAAAATTAAATTCGTTAAGAGCTAAAATAATGAATAAATAAAATACAAAAATCTAAGATCAAAACATCCCTAACTTTTTTATAACAAAATTATTATTTGAACTTTATCTAAATTTATTTCTTTAAAAATCAATATATCAATATAAACATGTAATTGTGTTACAAACATTGCAACACCTTTATTCAACTCTCTAAAGATAATTCCAATAAAATTTGGTGTGAAAAAACAACCCACAAAATGGCCAATATGTTCGATGTTGTACAAGTAACACCAATTTACTTAGTGTTGCTAATGATATGCATTGATAAATAATTATTTTTTCTACATTAAAATGACAAACAATTTTTTATTTTATTTGATTGTAGTTAAAAAGTCAGCATTTCTCTGTCTTTATATTATAATTGATACATTTTTATGTATTGTTTGTACAAAAATGTATAATCACCTCTATTACACGGTCTTTTTCTTGTTCTCTGAT
The DNA here is from genome assembly GCA_026586105.1 of Hylodesmum podocarpum. NCBI lineage: Eukaryota > Viridiplantae > Streptophyta > Magnoliopsida > Fabales > Fabaceae > Hylodesmum > Hylodesmum podocarpum. Next base: position 14,931,877 of record JALJEV010000623.1, on the reverse strand, counting down.
GCATTGATTACCTTTGGCAATCAAATATATTTAATGATGTAAGCATACACGTTGAAAATTAATATAAACCTTATGGTCCACATCACAATTCAATTCAACACTTTATTATAATCCGTCGTACCCTACTCTGCATTCAGTATATAACGTACGAGTGTTTAGGTTGGGCCAGAGAAGAAGAGAAAACTGTGGTTCCGAAAACTGGGAACACGACAACCACATCATTCTTCATTCCCCCAATGGCCACCCAAACACAGTCCCATCCTAACACCACCATCGACCCAAACAGCGGTTTCTGCCCTCATTCCAGAACCTTCTACAGCCTCCGTCCAAACGTCCCTCTCCCTCCGCCATCTCAGCCACTATCCATCACCGACTACGCCCTCTCCCTCCTCCCCGCCGCTGCCACCACCACCACCGACACCTCCGCCCTCATCGACGCCGCCACCGACCGCCATGTGTCGTACTCCCTCTTCCTTCGCCAAATGAAATCCCTCACCTCCTCCCTCCAATCCCTCACCCCTCTCTCCAAAGGCCACGTGGCACTCATCCTCACCCCCACCTCCCTGCACGTCCCCGTACTCTACTTCTCCCTCTTATCCCTCGGCGTTGTAGTCGCACCCGCTAACCCACTCAGTTCTCAATCCGAGTTGACTCACCTTGTCCAACTCGTCAAACCCACCATCGCCTTCGCCACTTCCTCCACCGCAAAAAACATCCCCTCCCTCAAATTCGGCACCATCATTTTAGACTCCCCACTCTTCAATTCCATGCTCGACGCCAAACCCGCTGAAAGAACAGAGTCAGACCGAGTCCAGCTGAGTCAGTCTGACACGGCGGCGATTCTGTTCTCTTCTGGCACGACTGGGCGAGTGAAGGGCGTGATACTCACGCACGGCAATTTCATCGCTTTAATTGCGGGGTTTTGGCATCTGAGAAACGTGGCAAGTAATGACCAAGAAGAGGAACCGCACCCGGTGTCGTTAGTTACAATTCCGCTTTTCCATGTGTTCGGGTTTTTCATGCTGGTTAGGGCTATTGCTGTTGGGGATACAGTGGTGTTTATGCAGAGGTTTGATTTCCAAGCGATGTTGAAGGCTGTGGAGAAGTATAGGATAACGTACATGCCGGTGTCGCCTCCGCTGATAGTGGCGCTGACCAAGTCGGAGCTGGTGAATAAGTACGATCTGAGCTCGCTGCGGTATCTGGGTAGCGGCGGCGCGCCGCTCGGGAAGGAGGTGGCGACTGACTTCGCAGCCAAATTCCCAAACGTGGAAATTGGGCAGGTTAAATGATTACTACTTTTCATGTTTAAGCTTTTTTAATCTTTTTCACGTTTTAACTTTTTGATAACACTTACGGGATTTACTTTTTTGGGGGCCCACCGTTTTAGAGTGTTAGATGCAGATTCCGAATGTTCCATTTTTTCCGGAGGGGGTTTTATGCATTAATTAAAATTTATGCAAGTTTTATTATTGACTGAGTAATGATATTCACAAAACAATAGAATTTACATAACCAGTAAACTTATATACGAGTAATTTTTATAATAATTATTATTCAAATTAATAATTTTATTGTACCTAATGATTATTATTATTATGTTATAATTTTTGGCAATGTAATATATATATATATATATATATTATCATCTAAAATTTTTGGATGGTCGAGACTTGCTTGACTTCCCGTGTCAATCTTTGTTCAAGTCTTAATCATGTCGCACGTTACAAAAACGTGCAGTAGGAGGGGAGTTTCGAGTGATGTTGCGTTCCAACTCGAGTAACCAAGGGCAATTTAATCAAATGAGATCATTCCGTTATGGAAATGAGTCCATTTTGCAAATTAAATATAAAATTAATATTGTTTGGGCAAAGGTCCTTCCACGCAGCATTGTTTATTATGGAAAATTTTTTATTATTGTTTTTCATAAGAGCGTTTCAGTTCTAAGCACAAAAGAGAAAAGTACTCGTCACAGAAGAATGACATGTGTAATAACTCAGTAGAGTGAGTTGAAATAGAGACTCAAACTGTATGACACTTACCGTTTTAGGTTGAAGAGTCCACGTGCCCTAATAGGGTGAGAGTTCATTCTACTTTTTCTGACAATGGAGTGTTACTTGATGCCTCTATGTAGATTATGGGTCGCTATTCAAGATGCTATGTTACATATTCCTATTTGTCAAGCAAACATGTTGAACCAGACACAATGTTTGTGCTTGGACAAAAGTACTATATAGTACCAAAGAGCACAATAAGAAAACTTTTGTTGAGATGCAATCAAAGTCCCACACCAGAAAAACAAAATAGAGCTTGAAGGAGAAGAAGAATTTTGCTAGTCAGAAGATTTTGATGTAAAGGAGGATTGCTCCAGAAGTCAGAAAATTCTGCTGCAAGGGAGGATTGCACCAAAAGTCAGAAGATTTTGTTCCAAGGAAGATTACTCCAAAAGTAAGAAGATTCTGTTGTTGTAAAAAGAGATTGCTCCAGAAGAGTTTTACTAGGTTTTTGATGTAAGGAAGGATCGTTGTAAAAAGTTAAGGACTTTAAATTAATGAGAGATTTGTTGAGTCTTGTGTTAATTCAAAGTCCCACATCGGAGAGTATTAAAAAGATAGATGAGTGAGAAACCTATATAAGTGAGAGTATTAGGTTTTATTCACTTGCATTACATCCTATGATCTATTATGGGTGTTTTGGGTTTTAGGTAGTGTGTGTCAAATACTTTGGGGAGGGTTTATAATTTTTCCGTTCAAAAATTATATATGGGAAGGGTTTGTAGTTTTTTAGTCCAAAAATTACACTTGAGGAGGGTTTGTAGTTTTTCCGTCCAAAAATTACACTTGAGGAGGGTTTGTAGTTTTTCCGTCCAAAAATTACACTTGGGGAAGGTTTGTAGTTTTTTCGTCCAAAAATTACACTTGGGAGGGTTTGTAGTTTTTCCGTTCAAAAATTACATGTGAGGAGGGTTTGTAATTTTTCCATTCACAAATTACAAATAGTGAATTTTGTTCTAGTGGAACCGTGAACTAGGTCTTGAGTCACCGAACCACGTTAATCTTTTTGTGTGCTCTTTTTCTTTCTCCTTTAATATGTTTTTGAAGCAGGCTGAATTCCCAACAACTTCAAAGACTTTCCCCAAGGAACTCACCTTCTCCTGCTCGTGAATTTACCGTCAATCCTTTAGTTTATAAAATTAGAAACATACAATCCAGAAAAGAGGAGGAAGATGATGGTATGCTCTCCATTTGTTGTGTTATCAAGAACAAAAACACTACAAAGAAATCAAAGCGACATTCCAAAAAAAGAGCAAGTCCAAAATATGTAAGAAATTTGAGTCTAAATGATAGGTGATATGACAAGAGAAATAAGAACATCAATGGGCAATGCTCACCATCATGATGACAATGCATTAATCAGAAAGAGGACACAAGATTTGACCGGATATTGGGTAAGAAGCTCTCTAAGATAGCACATGGTTTGCTGATCATTGGCAACATGGATGGCGCCACAATGTCTAGCGCCTCCTTCCTCATAGGCTCACGTGGTCGTAGGCGCCGTGTGGCTTGACGCTTCCACTATTATAGGCACTTGGTTGTGTGACACTTTCATCATTACGTGTACCAGAGGCGTTTTGGTTATTGGCGTCTTCCTCTAAAACAAACCCCCACCTGTAAATAGTTTGTAACTTACCCAATTACATAAATAGTTTTCTTTACATCTTTAAGGGTGTCAGGTCGGTGTGGGTTTATATCTTCATAAATGAGATTAAATGAGAAAATTAAATCACTTACTTATACATAATATAGTATGTATATGGCATAATATTAATGATTGATTTTTTTATTAATAATGACTAAGATTAAATTTAATTTTTACTATGATATAAAAAAATTCCCAAAAGCATACCAATGTGAACATTAAGTCCCAAAACACACAAAATTGGTGTTCACATTTAGAAATTAGTTCCTCCAAAAACATACCAAATTACTATTCACGTGTTCACATTTAGAAATTAGTTCCTCCCAAAACATACCAAATTACTATTCACGTTTAAAAATCAATTTCTGGGAAACTGATATTTAAACGTGATTTGATATTTTTTAAAAACCAAGTTAATAAATCGGTTCCTTAGAACTGATCTTAACACTTTCATATGTGTTTTCTTCTAATTTTAATTTTTATCTGTTTATTGTTTTAATTTTAAATACAATAAATAGTCAATGTTATTTCTGATATTTTTAAAATATCTTATGTTATTATTAGTTTAAATTTTAATTATCAGTTCACTGGCATAATATTTTGTATTAAAGTAGAAAATGAGGCAAAATTTTTTCAAAATAACATAAAAATAATTCAAAACAATAATGCATCAAATTTAAATACATATTAAAGTAATAATAGAAAAATAAATAATTTAAATAAATATTTAAATAAAAAACAGTTATATAATAAAAAAAGAAAAGTTGAATTTAAAAATTAAATTACAAAAAATTATGCATAAATATCAATACTACATAAAAATTTATGTTATAAATAACCAAAAAAAGATATTTAAGTTTACAACAAAAATTACTACTTTTAAAATAAATATAAATAAACAAAAAATAAAAAAGTTATACATGAATGCAATTTTTTTAAGAAAAAAAAAATTATAACTCGATCATATGATTTTGTACCTTGATTTTTGAGAAAAAATGAATAAAACACATTACTATGCTTAATGTTTAACGGGTCATGCCTGTTTTTTAATTTTTAGGCTGAGCCTAGTTTGTGACCTATAATAGACTGTTTCTTTTGGCTTGGCTTAACCTATTTGAAAAGGTTGGTCTTGGCCTGTCTGTTTCTCTAAACCTATTTATGAAAACCTATTAACGAGGTCAGTTTTTAAGGACCTGTTTATTTTTTATGGTATCTATAACAAAAAAAACATTATATTGTAGTAATTAGTGATTTTTGATTTAAACCTTGGTACAAGTGTTTGAATTCTACCTTTACCATATTTTTAATATCAAACTCAACGGGCTTAACAGACAAAAAGATTACCATTAGCCGTATGGACTGTTCCACCCCTAGAGATAACTGATCTTTTAATATGTATAGTATGTTAGTTTTGGGAAATCATTTTCTTAGTATTATGTTTTGGGAATTTGTTTTTTCTTTTAAATAAAGCAATCTTTAGTTATTTTAGTCTTAACTAGGAGCCTAATCTATATAAATCTATGGTGCTAAGCTTGCAATTTTCTAAGAAGTTCAAATACTTTAGTAAAGAGTGTATCGAAACATGATACGGTCTTCTCTTTTTGTTGGGTAGAATGATACTATTTCGTATGTAATGTTGCAAGAGCTTAGGATTTTGAATTTGTTTTTCAATCTATTCTTATTGTTATTATTTTAACTCCAGGGCTATGGTCTGACTGAGAGTGGAGGAGGGGCAGCTAGAACGATAGGGCCTGATGAGTGTAACCGGTACGGTTCTGTGGGTCGACTAGCTGAAAATATGGAGGCCAAAATAGTCGATCCTATTACTGGAGAGGCATTACCTCCTGGCCAAAAAGGAGAACTATGGTTGCGAGGTCCAACTATCATGAAAGGTTCTTATCTATGTCCTTTTCGTTTAATGATAATGTGTTTTCTTTTGGCTAACTCTGATATTAGTAGGAAATGTGTACTACCATAGAATTAGATTCCTAGACTAATTAGTTATAGACACAAATCATTATCATGTATGACAACTAGTGTTGGTGATGACAATACCCTTGCACCTTAGCATTTAGCAATACTACTATATTTGAAAATCCAAATGGAAGTTGAGAGTTGTGCTGGAAGCCTAAGATGAACTTGGCTCATTGTTTTTTGATCCTGATTTTAGGATAAACCATACAAATTGAATTGCATCATGTTCTTGGCCAAATGCCGTTCATATATTACTAGACAAATCAAATTAACATTTTATGGTCTTGCTTATGTAACAAGTTTCATGAATGGTATGATGGTTATGGTGCGGGTGCAGGTTATGTAGGAAATGAGAAGGCGACGGTTGAAACATTGGATTCAGAGGGATGGCTGAAGACTGGTGATCTTTGCTATTTTGACTCTGATGGTTTCCTCTATATTGTAGATAGGCTGAAGGAATTGATCAAATACAAAGCTTATCAGGTGAGATGTTATTTCTGTAAACATCTTTTATTTTGGATATCATTTTACAGCTTTCACAATTTTCTTATTATTTTTTCAATCCAAATCCAGGTTCCCCCTGCTGAATTGGAACATATACTTCACACCCATCCTGAAATTGCTGATGTTGCAGTAATTCCGTAAGTATCTAGAGCTATAATCTGTGTTTGGAAGCAGATCAGTTATCTTCAATGACAGTGATTTGCATTTTCTAGCTTTTTTCTCATTTCTAGCTCCCATGGGAAGTCACAGAGTCAAAGTTTCTTTTCTTTAAATTACTAGGTAAAGTAAATAATCTCAGTTGTTGTGTACACGTACATAACAAATTATGAATGTGTTGGAGTACTGACCATTGACTTTATCATCAATGGCTTGAATTACTTACTTTATCCATGCTCAGTTTAAGGAATCCAAATCCAATCTAAAAGAGAAAGTGGTGCTACAATTCACTTGCTTTATCATACACGACTTGTCTTGTTACAAGGTTCACTCTGTCTGCTACTGTTTTGGGAACAGGTATCCTGATGAAGATGCAGGACAGATTCCAATGGCCTTTGTAGTAAGAAAACCTGGAAGCAACATCACTGCAGATCAGGTCATGGAGTTCGTAGCAAAGCAGGTGTGCTTAACTATGAACCATTGAGTTCTAGAATGTGGATATTTGGTGAATGAATTATATATTCAGTAATAAACACTCATAAAACCTATATGTACTTGTGAACAACTCATGGTTTGTGTTTTTCCTCTTGCCATGTTGCTTAACAATATAGTTATTGTTGTAGGTTTCGCCATACAAGAAGATACGACGTGTTTCTTTTATAAATGCTATCCCAAAGTCTCCGGCTGGCAAAATTTTGAGAAGAGAATTAGTTGATTATGCACTATCCAGTGGCTCATCCAAATTATGATCAAGAAATTAAAGCATCAAGAGTGGCACTTAAATGTGTTAAACATTTTGTCTACAGGGTTTCTCTTGTTATGTGTAAGGTTCCTATCTTCCAATTCGGTGAAGATATTTATTGATATAAGAATATAAGTGTATAAAATAGTAACAGCAAGTGTATTTGATTTTTGAGAGGCTAATTCTCTCTTTTAAATTTCTACCCAACTTTTTCCGGGCCTCCTAATGCTCTCTATTCTAAAAAATTATATTTCTCACTGCCTCTAACAAATTCTTCTATAAAACACGATTCTCAAACTCCCTTATTTAGTTATTTTATATCTTTTCCTCTAATATGAATATTGAAAGGGAGTGATTTCCTCTTGTTGCTCTTGATTGTATATGTTGTTTGATTATGTTACAATACTCCCCCCTCATTGAAGAGTTTGTCTTCAAGGTGAAAGTGGGGAAAATCGACTTCATCTTTTCTACTAATTCTCAAATGTTCTCAAATAGGTACTTCCATTTCAACTTCAAGCTCTCCCTCTTTATTGTAGCGACTGTCCAAGATCTGTTCTAGTTAGACAATGAGTTTGGCTTCCTTGATCAATGTAGCTAGAAGGGGCTTTAAGTGATAAGGATGTACCAATACTCATCTTGAAAAGAGAAACATGGAACATAGGGTCGATTTTGGCTGACTAAGGAAGCTTGAGCTTGTATGCCACCTCACCACTCCTTTCAAACACTTCAAAAGGGCCATAAAAACAAACATAACTTTTGATTAACCCATGCCTCTAAGGATTTCATTTTGTATGGATAGAGCTTTAGGTACACCAAATCCCTAATAACAAAGACCACTTCCCTTCTTATCAGTGACTTGCTCGATCTTATTTTATGCCTTAATCAGTTGAAATTGAAACTCCTCATGCATTTGGTTTCTATCCTTTATTACGAGCTTGACATCTTCCACCACTGATTTCATTCCTCTTCTTAACAAAGGTGGAGGTTCCCTTCTATACAGCGCTTTGAAGTTGGACAAAAGGTCAGCGAAATCTACCTTATTTTTCTCATATAAAAATCACCTAGATAAGCTTAGTTTTTCTTCTTCTTGCATGAGACACAAATTGACTTCTTCTTCACCACTTTCATTGCCATTATTTGTCATGTGACACAAATTGACTTCTTCTTCATCACTTTTTGTCTAAAGTGGTGCTCTCATCCAAGCCTTCTCATGTTGTCATGCATACTTTCTTTTCAAAGGGCTTCGTTTTCCCTTTCTTTAACGTTAAAATGTCTAGATTTCTTACATTCATTACAGACAATAAGATTTTTCTTTTTCTTATCTTTAGGAAACCTTTTGTGGAACGTATTGAAAAGAACCTCCTTTCTTCTTCCACAATAGCTTTTACTCAAGACCTTTTTTTAATAAGCATTATTTTCTTCTATCTAACAAAAGATCAAACTTAATCACAATTACTTGACATTTGTTATTATCAAAAGCTTAAATCTACTAGAACTTATGATGTCAATGTCTTATGCCTTCAATCCTTACGAATTATAATATTTTGATGATAACAAAAATGATTAATTACGAATGAGTATATCATTTATGTGGACAAAATTATAATGGATAATGTATCTTTTTTGTCCAAAGTACACCAATGAAGAGTTAAGAAACTTAAGTTATATATACACTATCGTCTAAAGAAGTTTTTTGACAATCGGTCTAATGTGATATTCCAGCATAATTGTCCAAGTAATACTTGTTTGTTACTTTCGTCTGTTGTTCATGTGGGAAAAGTAACACTATATTTCAAAATTTTATTTAAGTAAACTTGTTTTTGATAATGGCTTTGAATGTATTCCTTTTCCTATTATAAGTTAATACATTTATTATATTTGTACCTCTAACATTTTCATTTTGAAAAGCTTAAACATTCTCACAAGCAACAGTCAAAAGCATCAGCGAAACAATATTTACAATTGACAAATTAGATGGTATAATTCAAAAAAAGATTATATGTGATGGGATAAGTCAAAGATTCTAAGGTTACATACCTTTTCTCAAAGTACAACCTTTTTCAACGAACACCTTTTCAACGAAAAAGTATAAAATGTTAACTTATCATAAACATAATAAAGAATAAAGACAATAAAAAAGACAGAAAAGAGAACAAAAAACTCATGTTATCTCAAGTGCATCAAAAAAAGAAAATTTTTGTTTAGAACCTTTGTAACCTGAAATTTTTTGTTCCAGTTGAGTATATTTTTTTGTATATCATTTGCTTAGCAAAGTCAATCTATGTTTGTTTTGATTTTAATATCCTCTATTTGAGAGTTATCATATCTTCAAACATTTATTATTTGTGAAAATAGGAGTGACTTAGTGACAAATAATACTTGAGTTGGGTCAAGAGTGACTTTGTAAAAAAAAATATTTGGGTTGAACCACAAGCGACTTTGTAAGAAAGAATGTTTGGTTGGTTACAATGGAAATGCTTCAAAATTGTTGAAGATACTAGATATAATTTAGGTTGAGTGAACCAATATAAATCAGTTGTGTGTTTTTCTCTTTATCTTTATCTTATTTGATCGGACAATTGTCTTTGTATATTTAGTTTTTGAAAAATCCACTAGACGATGAATAAGTTTATATCTTTGGTCTGTCTTTACATTAAAAAATGTTAAATAAGTTCCATATTGCGAAATTTTTTAGAAGATCCAATTCAACTCCCCTCTCTTGTTCTTCTTTACTATTTCAAAATCTACCAAATAAATAAGAGGTTAAAGACTTAACATCTTAGGTTCTAATAAGGTGAATAATTTTTCTATATATATTTTAAGCTTGACTTGTAACTATCATGGATATGAGTGTAATTGGAGCTTATTTGAAATGACAATTCAGGTTTATGATTTATGTGTTATTAATTTTTTTTATTTAGTTTACATGGTAATTAAAAATGTTATTATTAATTATAGGTTCATATATAGAAGAAACCGTTTGCACCAAAAGAAAATGAATAACTTAATTTTTTGATATATAACTTGAAATTGAAAATTAAACAACATAGAAAACTATTACTCTTCTACTTGATAAGATCTAATCTAATGATAAATGGATAATTATAGAGATAAATACTATTGAAGTTGAGTATTCTAAAGGTGATGATGATGATATCATTTGTAGTGTTGAATTAGTAGAAATATAACATAATTTTTATAAAATACAAAGATAATGTTATTAATGATGATGAAGATGATAATGGTGAGAAAAATGATCTCAAAGATCATATTATTAGAAGATTTAATATAAGTATTTGAAAATTTAATATTTTTTTTTATCTCGTCAAATGTTATAATTTGTATGATGATACATGTATATTTGTAATTTTTTATAATTTTATAATTCATATTAATATTGATAAATTTATAATTTTATTTGATATTATTAAAATGTTAAATTTATATGTTTCTTATACATATTTTTTGATTAATAATTTTTGATATCTTATTTAATAGATCTAAGTTATACTTTATAAATTTTTTTATTACAGTCGTTAGTTAAACAAAAGAGTTCGTTTAAAATGATGCATATCCAATAATATTTTTCTTCTTTTCTTATTTAATGATTTAATTTTAAATATAAATTCATTTCAATCCAATGTAAAATATTTTCAATTAAATCATTTTTTTAGATAAGATAAAAACATAAAATATACATGAAATATTATAAAAATAATATTATCATATATTGATAAAATAATATTATTAAATATAAACTAATAAATAATAATTATAAACTAGTATGTATTAATATACTTCCTCAAAAATATAAATATACTTTTACAAATAGAATTATATTAAAAAATTTTATTATGATTTATTTCTTAATATATTAATACTTACAATACAAATATTACTAGTAATAGAATCGACACTTTATTTAAAATTATTTAAATAAAAATGAAGTAAAGGAGAGTCAAGTATAGATATTTAAATTTAACCTATAAAAGATAAATTTATCCTCTAATAATTTTTAGTTTAGTTGAGAGTTGAACAATAAATCCATTCAATTGCAACGTTGGTTGAGAGCCGTGATTGAAATACTGAAGCGGCGAGAGATCTATCTTAGCTTGGTAAACGGCAACCCGAATAGAATAGTACACTCTGGTAGCTTGACTGACACTGAGAGAGAGGAGTGAGTGAAAGTTGAATCTCAAAGAAAAACAATGGCAAAGGAACAAGTCACCCACACCGTCGTTTCCGATTTCATCGACTTCCTCAACGCTTCTCCAACAGCTTTCCACGCCGTCGGTAAAACCAAATCCTTTTCTCCTCTTTCATTCTCTCACCAAATCGCATGATTCCTCTCTTACTCATTCTTTATTCATTCCTTTTAGATGAAGCCAAGAACCGTTTGCGAAGCGCCGGGTTCACTCAACTCTCAGAGAAGCAACTCTGGGAACTCCAACCCGGCCACAAGTACTTCTTCACTAGAAACCACTCCACCATCGTCGCCTTCGCCATCGGCAAACGGTTCACTCAACAAACCAATTATAATAATAATAATATTAAATATTAAAATTAATAATAATGTATGATTTTTCATTTTCTCAGGTACGTTGCTGGAAATGGATTCTACATAATTGGCGCACACACGGATAGTCCTTGTCTCAAACTCAAACCTGTCACCAAGGTAACTAATTATATTGATGATTAATGTACTGGATTTTGAATTTGTTATTACTAAGCTTTTAAATAGTGGATTTGGTGATGGTTTTCTTGCAATTCTTGATATCTTGCGGGAAGTTGTGGATAAATTTAGCGACAATTGTGGTGGAAGACATTTAGAAAACCTTGGTATGTGAGTGATGTTTAATTTGTGAGGTGTTTTGAGCAGGTGGTTAAGGGTGGGATTTTGGAGGTTGGTGTGCAGACCTATGGGGGTGGTTTGTGGCACACGTGGTTTGACCGAGACTTGACTGTGGCGGGAAGGGTTATTGTGCGGGAACAGAATGCTGGTTCTGTTTCTTATTCGCACCGCCTTGTTAGACTTGAGGAACCTATAATGCGGATACCGACTTTGGCAATTCACTTGGACAGGTATTGTTGCTGTTGTTGAGATGCATTGCTTGCTTGTTTGTTTGTTTGCTTGATTGCCGTTTTCAGTTTATTGTTTTCTTCCTTTGGTTTATTGTGTGTAGGAATGTTAACACCGAAGGATTCAAATTCAATTTACAGACTCATCTTATTCCTATCTTGGCAACGGCACTGAAGGTAATCACCTGATTCTTACTTTAAGCTTTTTGGCTGGTTCCTGGTAATTATATGGAGTGGTTGTCAGTGTGATGTCCTGGTTTATTGTATCAAATCCTGCATTAGATGCTTTGTTTACTAGTATCTATTTTTTTTGGTTAACTATTGCATTGGTCCCTTTAGTTGTTCCCATTTTAGCCCTTAGTTCTTATATGAGAAAACTATAAGTTTTAGTCCCTGCACATTTATAAGAATTAATTTTTGGACTTTTGGTCCTTTCATTAACAGTGGAGAAAACTATCTGGCTGTGTAAAACCTCTAAAGCAACTTGTTGGTGGTGATCAACCGCTTCCACAAACTGTGTAGAGACTAAAACTTAAAATGAATACAACTACATGGATCAAGTGAATAGTTTAGCCTTTATTTTTAAAATTAGGTTACTGCTAGTAATATGGTTTTGTAATTACATTAGCATGCAATGTTACAAATTAGTTAATATTGTCTTCGTGTTTTAAATCTTTGATCCAGCTGTCTTGGACTGTTATATGTTGAGACTGATGTAGTTTATTAAAAGAAATGTGTAAAGCCTCCAGAAACAGTGTTTATTCAGATTCGTAGTGTTTATTGTAATTTTTTATATCTAGCTTTTACACATTCCTTGAACTTTATCTTGCAGGGTGAGCTTAATAAAGTGTCCTCTGAAAATGGTCCAGTTGAAAGTGGAAATCAGACTGATGGAAAGAAAGCAAATGATAAAACAGGTGCCAGCAATACAAAGCACCATCCTCTCCTTCTACAGGTTAACAACAGACTTTGAAATTCAGAATGCATTCTTGATATTTCAGTTGCCTTTTTTGGTGGATGTGTTGGGGGGGGATATGTGTTATTAACACTAGTCACAAAGAGTTGTAACTTGTAACTTTCTTAATTTGTGTCTTGGAATTTTCTAGTCTAATTGTTAGTGATTGTCTTCTTTTCTCTTTTTACCAGTTGCTTGCAAGTAAGCTTGGGTGTGAACCAGATGACATTTGTGATTTTGAATTGCAAGCTTGCGATACACAACCGAGTACTGTTGGTGGAGCTGCAAAGGAATTCATCTTTTCAGGACGGCTTGATAACCTCTGTAGTTCATTTTGCTCTCTAAAGGTTTAACTTTTTTAAAGATTATTCTTTCAAGTCAAGTTTCAAATGCATGTGAACACAGTCTACATAATTAGATGGAACTTCAAAATATAACCTTGATTAAGAAGTGTGCCTCTTTAGATATGCTTCAAAATTGGGGGGGGGGGGGGGCTTTTGGACTTAAGTTATTCTATGGTGCAAGGAATAGAAAGTCATTTCCATATATGTGTATGATATCATTATAATTTATGGAATGGTTTCAGCCAATAATCTGTAGGTATAATTTCATCTTCTCCCATTCTCTGAACTTGTGAAATGATAGATCATTAATTCTGGATCTGTTGGACATTTAAACAGGGTGGGAGGGTCCCTGTCATAGAGGGCTCAGAAGGGATACTTAGATTGCAATATTGTAACTGGAGGTGTAATATTCAGCCCTGTTAAGCCATTTAGGCCACTGTTTAGGCTTTGACGGTCAAACCTTGCAGATAGTTAGTTATCTAGATACTTTTTGACTACCTCAGGATGAAGGTGGTAGGTAGAACAGAACTTGAGTTTGGTTCTTGATTTCCTCGATAACTCAGTCCATACATAACTGACTGAGAAAACATGTATCTCTTGGAAACTATTGGTGATGGAAATCCATGAAGTTTGATAGTGTTTCTGATAAACAATTGAGTTGGGGATAGAAGAGAACAAGAAAGTTTGCATATTTGATGAATATGTCTACTTTGACCATGATAGTAATCACTTTGGTGTGAACATATAGAGGTCATAAGAGAACAAGAAAGTTTGCATATTTGATGAATATGTCTACTTTGACCATGATAGTAATCACTTTGGTGTAAGACAACTTTTTAAATTTAGAAAACAATCAACGCAGAGTTAATTTGCCCCTTTTTACTTTTCATGATATATTGGCTAAGGCTAAACTAAGGAAAAATAAAAAACATATAGAGGTCATAAGTTGTGTTAGGATAAAAGGATAAGGGAGTTAGAATATTAGTTAGTTAGTTAGTTAGAAGAGTTTAATTGATATAAATAGGGAAGGTTATTCGGAGAGGAGGAGTCTATCATTTTTATAAATTGAGCATTTGCTCTTTGTGAAAGGAGAAATCTTTTGTGAAGGGGAAACCCTTGGAGGAGAGTTTTTCTCCTCTTTCCTCGTTCTTTTTCATTCTATTCAATATAGTCTCCTTTTCCTTTCTCATTTCAATTGTGGGTTTCTAACAAATTGGTTCGACCTGCCGATGTTCCTCCATCTGTGTTTCTTCATTCTTTTGTTGTGTTCTCGGTTTTAAATTGCATGGCTTCCAAAGCACAAGGTTCTTCTCCACCATCGCCACATCCTACTCCTTCTCCACCACACGTGTTCTACGCCGCCAACTCCTCCGGTTCTTGTTCGACTTAAAACTGCCGTTTTGCCGCCGATTTCCATAGCATTCAACCATGCTATCTCGGAAAAACTTGAGTATGGTAACTACCTCTTGTGGTTACAACAAATTGAACCTGTAATCAAGGGCCACAGGCTTCACCGTTTTCTAGTGAATCCTTTCATCCCACTGGAATATTGGTCTCTCTTTGATTGTGCTTCTGGTATTGTCTCGCTGGAGTTTCAAGACTAGGAGCAACAAGATTAGTTACTCCTTTCATGGTTTCAATCCACAATCTCTTGTGACATGCTTTCATGAGTCATTGGCTGCAAGACCTCATTGCAGCTTTGGGACAAGATCCATTCCCATTTCTTGGCTTACACCTTAGCCAAGTCAAGATAACTTCGTGCTGATCTTCGTTTCATCTCCCTGGGTTCTCAATCCATTTCTTCTTACTTTCTCATGATTCAGTCTATTATCAATGCTCTCTCTGCTATTGGTGAGACAGTTTCCTCAAGGGAACATCTAGATGTCGTTCTTTAAGGTCTACCAGAGGAATATGAGTCCTCTATTGCCCTGATCACTTCTCAGTTTGATCATTTCACTGTTGCTGCTGTTGAAACAATTTTTCTGGCTCATGAATCTCGGTTATAGAAGTTTAAGAAGAAGGCCATTGCTTCCATTCATCTTACTCAAGCTAACAACAATTTTGGGTCCAATACCTCTTCTTAACCTCCTCAAGCAAATGTTGCTAAGGATTCCAATCCCTCTCCATCTCGGGATGGACGTTCCTCTGGTCGCAATAATCGTAACTTCAACAAAGGTTCTAGAGGGAATAACCGTGGAAGATGTGCTGCCATTCAATGCCAAGTGTGCCATAAGTATGGGCACACATTGCTGCACTTTGTTACTATAGGTACAATGAAAATTTTCAGCCTTCTCAACTTCTTTATGAGATCTCTTCTCAGTCGTCTCAGCAAGTCACTATTGGTTACTCCAACACCTGGGTAAATCCAAATGCCTATCTAGCTAAAAACTCTCGGCCCTAAGTATCTCAAGTTTACTATAATCCCAACAATTCTCAATCAGGACTTCTCGATCCTCGGCCTGCATCTGCTCCTCATGCTATGCTGACTACCTCTGCACCTGTGCCATACCCCTCAGGTCTTCAGAGTTGGCAATCCTCCCTCTCCGGCTTGGTACCCGGATTCAGGTGTTTCACACCATGTGACAAATGCATCAGCAAACATTCAGCAGTTTACACCTTTTGAAGGGCCTGATCAGGTTCTCGTTGGTGATGGTCAAGGACTTCAAAATTGGGTCCACAGGTTGTACTAACTTCAAGTCCTTTCTTAATCCAAATTTGTCTCTTATTCTCAAAAATCTTCGATATGTTTCTTCTATATCAAAGAACTTACTGAGTGTTAGTCAGTTTTGCAAAGATAGTTGTTTATTTTGAATTTCACTCATCCATTTGTCCTTTTAAATCACTGGCCACTCGTGACATTCTTCTTCAAAGCCATGTTGCCGAGGACGGGCTTTATAATTTTCCCTCTATGCTACATGGACCTGCTCCCAGCATTGATCATGTTACTAGCTCTACTGTGTCTCCATTTCTGACTGTTTTAGTTTTAGACAAAAATCATACTGTAAAAACTGCCCATTTGAATTCAATAAAATCTGCCTTGTGGCATTGTTTCTTAGGTCATCCGCATATAGATCCTATGAACATTGTATTCAAAACTTGTAATTTTCCCACTATTAATAGAAGTTGAATTGATATTTGTTCTTGTTCTCTTTGCAAATCAAATAAACTCTCTTCTTCCTTATCCAATACTGTTTATACTAGCCCATTACAACTTGTTTCCAGTGATTTGTTGGGACCGTCACCTTTAGTATCTTCTGGGGGATTCCATTATTACATTAACTTTGTTGATGCATTCTCCCGATTCACTTGGATTTATCTAATCAAACGCAAGTCTGATGCTTTGACTGTTTCAAACAGTTTCATTCTATGGTTGAGAAGCAATTTCAGGTTCCTTTGAAGGGTATACAAACTGATTGGGGTGCTGAATATTGGTCCTTTACTCAATATCTCCTTCATGGGATACATCATTGTGTTATCTGCCCTCACACCCACCATCAAAATGGTATAGTCGAAAGGAAACATCACCAAATAGTTGAAATGGGTCTTACACTCCTTGCTCAAGCTAAGTTGCCCCTCAAATTTTGAGATCACGCCTTTCTCACTAGTGTCTACTTAATAAACAGACTTCCATCCATCTCCATTGCAAATGAGGTTCCTTACAGCAAGTTATTTCACATACAACTTGATTATCACTCTCTTGAGGGGGTTTCTGGATGTGCCTGTTATCCGCTGCCCAGACCTTACAACAAACACAAACTAGATTTTCGGTGTCAAGAATGCATTTGTCTAGGCTACTCCTCCTCCCTCAAGGGTTATTAGTGCTTGTCGGCTGATGGTTGCCTCTATGTTTCAAAGGATGTCATGTTTAATGAAAAGAATTTTCCCTATCCTATTGTCTTTTCCAAAATAGAACCTGTCTCCAGAGTTGATGAACCCTTATCTCTCTCCAAAATAGAACATGTCCTCACTACACTTCACGCTCCTCCTTCACCTACAAACACTCATCTCTCTCCAACCACCCCTACTCCCACTCCAGCACCTACTGTTACGCCATCTCCCACTTCAGCACCCACCCCCATTCCCACTCCAACACCTAGCGTTACAGCATCTCCCACTCCAGCACCCACCTCTCCAGAACCCACCACTACAGCACCCACCACTACAGCGCCTCTCATTCACCCCGAAAACATTCATCTTATGCAAACCCATGCCAAGTCTGGAATTGTACAGTGTCGTATTCATCCAACCCTTCTTACACATCTTGAAGCCAAAACTACTAAACTTGCGCTTTCAAACCCCACATGGCTTGCTGCAATGCAATCTAAATTTGATTCTCCCATCAGAAATCACACTTGGAGACATTTCCAGCTCCCCCCCCCGCCAACAAGTCTACTGTCGGCTGCAAATGGGTTTTTAGGGTCAAGGAGAACCCTGATGGTTCAGTCAACCATTACAAAGCACGACTTGTGGCCAAGGGCTTCCATCAATGCCTTGGCTACAACTACAACGGAACTTTCTCCCCTGTGATTAAACCTGTCACAACTCATACTCACCCTTGCCCTCACCCATCATTGGTCCTTGGAGCAAATAGATTTCAATAATGCATTCTTACATGGTGAGCTTCTTGAAGAGGTCTCCATGCAGCAACCTCCTGGCTTTGAATCAGCTGATAAATCCTTAGTATGTAAATTCTCTAAGGCCATACACTGGTGCCACAGGCTTGGTTCGATGAACTCAAGGCAAACTTACTGCAGCTCCAATTCCGGGCCAGTAAATGTGATTTATCCCGTTTCATTTATTCTCATCACGGTGTTACCGTCTATGTGCTGGTATATGTTGATGATATTATCATCACGAGCAGCAACTCTAAGTTCATACACAACCTCATTTCTCAGCTAAATTCTTCCTTTTCCTTAAAAGACTTGGGTAACTTGAATAATTTCTTAAGCATTGAGGTCAAATCTCAAGCCAATGGATCATTTCTTCTCTCTCAAGGCAAGTACCTTAGAGATCTTCTCTCTAAGACTAATTTTAAAGAGTCCAAACCTATATCTTCCCCCATGGTCAGTGGCTGTAAACTGACCAGAAAAGGGTCTGAATTATTATCTGAACCATCTCTTTACCGTTCTGTTGTTGGGGTGCTGCAGTATGCCACAATCACCGGGCCAGAGATCTGCTTCTCGGTCAATAAGGTGTGTCAATTCATGTATAATCCCACTATTGATCACTGGGCAGCAGTCAAGCGCATCCTTCGCTACCTCAAGGGCACTTTAACCACGGGACTTCTTCTTTAGCTTGTTCTCACTACCTCCCCCTTTAGTCTATATGCCTATTGTGATGCAGATTGGGCATCAGATCCTGATGATCGTCTCCACATCTGGTGCTGCTGTTTTTGTTGGCCCTAATCTGATTTCGTGGTGGTCCAAGAAGCAATCCACCATAGCTAGATCAAGTACAGAGGCAGAGTACAGAAGTCTTGCTCATGCCACTGCTAAAGTTCTGTGGATTCAGACTTTGTTGTCTGAACTGAAAGTTCCCCACACTATTCCATCTCTGTTTTGTGACAATCTAGGCACAGCTTCCTTAGCTCACAATCCGGTTCTACATGCTCGGACCAAGCACATGGAAATAGACCTATTTTTTTGTTCGGGAAAAGGTTGTTGGCAGGCAGCTATTTGTAACTCACATTCCCAAAGCCCTCTCCTACCCAGTTCACTATGCTTAGGGACGAGCTCAAAGTGATGAATCTTCTTCTGGTCGCTCACCCCTCTTGAGCTGTGGGGGGGGGGGGGGGGGTATTAGGAGTATATTTTACTCCTTGTAAACAAATAAACGAAAGAATAGTTTTACTATTTTTCTTTACCGTAGTTTAACCCTCACTATATTTTTTACACATGATAATAGGAATCAGGAATACCATTACGTAGTAGGCTAGAGCTTGCTGTGCAAGCTCTTTTGACTAAATAATACTCTGTATCTACAGTAACAGTTGGGCTTTTGAATAAAAGATTTTCTCTCTCTTTCTTCTTGATTCTGGTTCTGTTACTCTTCTCTCTCTTTCCCACTTCAGATTCTTAACATGTTTAGTCAGATTTTGCCATGCTTCACCTTGCCAATCTTAGGTTTAAGTATAGATAAAGAATTATTCATAGATGTGTCTTGTCCCTGCTCCTATGGAATCCAATCAACTTATGATCGAATAGCATCACTTCCTTGTCAGCCAAGGTGTGGCTGCATGGATGACTCACAGTATCACAAATACAAATGCCACTGGGTGTACGTGTCTATTTGCTATTTTTTTTCATCAGACTTTAAGCACTTTGGGAATTAAATCTAAGAATTAATATTACGTGACAATCTACCTGGAAATTAGAAAGTGTGTTTGTATGATGTGCAAATCTTTTGAATAATGTAGTAGTTGTTCATTATCTAAAGCTAACATCTTGATTTCTATTTCAGGCATTAATTGATGCTACCTCCTCTGACGGCAGTCTTGAGGAAGAGACGGGTGTTAGAATGGTGGCTTTGTTTGACCATGAGGAAGTTGGATCTAACTCTGCACAAGGAGCTGGTTCTCCTGTTATGCTAAATGCTGTGTCCAGGGTTACCCATTCCTTCAGCTCAAATTCCAATGTATAATTCTTTTATTTTTCTTTACCTTTTTTTTTGTGTCTAAGGACTACATTGATGACCCTTGCTACTTATTTAGTGAGTTAAATCTAGCTAGGGAGTGTGGTTAGATGCCTGCCCTCGTAATTTACAGCACCATTCTACAATTAGCACTTTGGATACTTCAGTGGTGGAAAGTGGAATAACCGTAATTATGTTTTCAGTATTTAATTAGTTTCGTATGGTGATTTTGTTTTAGCTTCTGGAGAAAGCAGTTCAAAGCAGCTTCCTTGTATCTGCCGATATGGCACATGCACTTCACCCAAATTACATGGTACGTATTCTTATGTGCTTTGATTTACTTTTGCCGATAATCATTGCTCCTTATCAAGACCTAATTTCTTACAGGACAAGCATGAAGAAAACCATCAGCCAAAACTACATGGAGGACTTGTCATCAAAACCAATGCAAGCCAACGCTATGCAACCAATGCTGTCACCTCCTTCATATTCAGGGAGATAGCATCAAAGCATAATCTTCCCGTTCAGGTCAGTTCAGTGAACAATTTTATCTCTCTTTTCTTCCTATCTCTAATTAGAATTGGAACGGCTTGCTCCTGCAGAACAAGATACAACCGTAGAGAAAAAAGCCTTCTTTACAATCTGTTGTATTTCAAGGAGCAAGATTATTTTGTATTATCAGAAATAACACAAAAGGTTTGGAATTTATGAAATAACGGATTATAACGGGGTGTGTTGATGTAGGACTTTGTGGTGCGGAATGACATGTCTTGTGGTTCAACCATTGGTCCTATTCTTGCTAGTGGTGTGGGTATTCGCACTGTTGATGTAGGTGCACCGCAGTTGTCAATGCATAGTATACGAGAAATCTGTGCTGTTGATGATGTGAAGTATTCATATGAGCACTTCAAGGCCTTTTACCAAGAATTCTCTCATCTTGATGGTAAGATAGTCGTGGACTAATAGGATATCTCTAATCACGAATTGCTCTAGATGTTATTTCTGAAATAGTCGTGTTGTGTAAGTGATTAAACATTACATAACAAATGTTTTCATGAAGTCTTCAATAAAATTGGACATGCAATATTAGAAACCACTGTAAGTGTGTTTAATTGGATAGTCCTCATTCATGCTTTAAATGGGGTCAGGTGAGTAATGAAATTACTTATTTACTTGAGTAGAAGTTCAAATAAATATTAATATGAAAATTTGAGCAATACTCAATTTAAGAAATGACGGGTAGTACTGTTGTTATTTGAAGCTCAGCTGTCAAGTGTGTTATCTGTGCCTACCTTGCCTACCATCGCGAATTCCATCAATTCATCATTTGAATATATTATTCTTAATGATACTCAAGTCTGCATATCCAGGTTAAACATTTACATGACTTGATTTATTTTGGAAAAAATATTACCCTAATTTTTTAAATGAAAAATTTAATTTATTTTGGAAAAAGTTATTTCCCTAATTTTTTAAGTGAAAAATTAAAAATATTTTTAAAATAAAATGATTTACATACTTGCAGGCATTCAGATTTAGATGTGCAAACTAAAATGCGTACAAGCTTAGAGGAACATAAGCACGTTTAATTTAGT
Source organism: Hylodesmum podocarpum (assembly GCA_026586105.1). Lineage (NCBI taxonomy): Eukaryota > Viridiplantae > Streptophyta > Magnoliopsida > Fabales > Fabaceae > Hylodesmum > Hylodesmum podocarpum. The sequence goes on along the minus strand of JALJEV010000623.1, from coordinate 14,910,199 downwards.
TCATTTCAGATAGATAATTACTTATTTTGTTGACTTTATATTTTTAAAAAATAGTTTCAACAGTTTGAATCTCTACACATCATATTTGAATGGTCAAAATTAAAAGCAGCTTTTTCAAGTGAGGATGTGACCATTAATGAAACTTCTAATTTTGACTATTTTATATGACTGAATGGTTCGGATTTTTAGTTCTTATTTTTGATAAAGAATATAATCCGGAGATTTACAAATATAGAGTATCATGTATGAATGATTAAATTATAAGAAAAAATACTAATGAGTTTTTAAAATATCATATAACCATTAATGAACAGTTACTTTTGATCATTTATGTATAATTTATGTATAAATGGCTATATAACTCACTGATGAATTATGAATATAGATTATTAGAATTAGAATATAATTGAATGGTATTAATTAAATTTATATAGATTTTACATGTTTTTTGATTGAAAATCAATATTTGAAAGAAATGCTTAATTATAGTATTTGATACAAGCATCAAATTCTAGAAGAACTTTTATGTTTGAAAGTTGTCTAAATTTATTTTTTCAACAAATTTTTTTAATGAAATTCCAAGTAAAATTCCAATTTAATGATATTTAGAAGAAAATGTATAAAATGGAAATGTTAGAAAATGAAGATGTCATGGCTAAGTCAATAAGTCAAAAAGAGCTATCACAATGATGTTGAAACTATTGTTAAGATTCAAGGTTTTTTCTTAAGAAGACTAAGAGAATCTTCTCTTACAATGTAAAATTTTATTTCTCAAGTGATCTAAAGATCTCTACATTATTTTGGTTAGGCTTTTTATAATGTAGATGAAGTTTTGAGAGAAAGTCTTCCTAAATTAGTGGTAGAGAATGAGAAATATTATGAGCTACACATTCATTAGGCTCAAGTTACATGTCAACATCAAAGAATTATATGTCACTTTCAATTTGACATGTTATCAATCTTAGTTCATCTCAACCCTTGGATGGATTGATCTAAACAAGGGTTAGGATTCTTCCTTAGACTTAGACTTGGATCTCTAACTTAAGTAAAAATCCTCTCTTGAGCTTATGTGTTTAGATTCACAAATGAAATTTAAATTCAACGCAAATTAAATTTTCACTTGAGAATTTTAGTAAGTATATGACTTAAATTCCTTATTTCTCCACTAGACATTACTCTTTTAGCTCCATATACTTTAAAGGCTAACAAGTCAAAGAATAAAGTCAACTACTAGTACTTTGGCCAAAAGATACATTGGTCATTCAAGTAATATTTACACTTCAGAAAGATGTATATAAGTAAGTTGTCAGAAAGATGTATATTTTTGGAATTAATAAATTTTTTTTGTGTAACAATATATAATTTTATGTATTAATTCTTGATAGACTTTACATACTAAAAACAAAAATAAAATTGTATCCGGACAATAATATAATTCAAACTGTCATTACACAGTAAATTGAAAATATCAGACAATAATCGAAACGTTAAATAGGAATTAAAAATGTCAGACATAAATTCTTTTTCAACTACGTTTTTATTTAAAAATGTAACGTAATTTATTTAAATTACGTAACATTACTGTTACACAATGACAAATTGTTTTGAATTACATTTTCACCTAATTAAAATACAATAAATAGTTATTACACATGTTTTTACGGAAATTATAATAAATATTTTAACTACGTTTTTACTGTATGTAGTTATTTAGGAAAATTAGTTTTGAGAATGTTGCATAAGGAAAGCTCATCAAGAGGCATGTGAAGCGGGTTGAGTTCATTTAACAATTTGCATATGTGATCAAGTACAAGAGGAGGACTTCCAATGTAGTAGTTGATGCCTCGAGTATGAGGTATACTCTTCTATCTATGCTTGAAACTAACTTGGGTTTGATCACATAAAATCTTTGTATAATGATGACATTGATTTCAGTTCCATATGTGCTTTGTGTGAAAAGGGAGCTCATAAGGATTATTTTAGGCATGAAGGATATCCTTTTAAGGTAAAAACTTGTGTGTGCATATAACTTCTTTAAGAAAGCTTTTAGTTTTAGAAGCACATGAGGATGAAATCATGCGACATTTATGGATAGATAAGACACTAGCTATAGTGCATGAACAATTCTTTTGACCTAAAATGAAATGTGTTGTCTCACGGATTGTAAATAGATGTGTTGTGTGTAAGCAAAAAGACCATAATGGTCTTCTTTTGAAAAGTTTTTATGCATTTAGGGCTAGGTCAAAACTTATTATAGCCAAGGGTCACTTCTGCTGGAGGCACTAACGTGAGTGGCGTCTTTTGTAAGAACAGATGGTCACCTAGGGGGGGTGAATTAGGTTCACACGTTTTTTATACTTAATTTGATATTTCCTTAAATTAAAAGTTCTTCCCCAAATATTAAACCAGATTAATTTAAATAATAATGCAACAAAAATGTAAAAGTGAAGGGAAAGAGAGAATCACACAAAAGTTTTTATATTGGTTCACCTTCCACCACCGAAGGGTACGTCCAGTCCTCTGACCACTGTTAGAGATTTTTCTTCTCAATCAAATTGTGCAGAATTACAATCTCACCCCGAGATCTCTACACCAACACCTTCAAGAAAAGCACTCCTTTTCTTGATTACAAACTCCTTACCGAACACTACGGTAATCAAATACCCTTTACTGAACACTACGGTGAACAACAATCTTTCACTGAACACTACGGTGAATTCACAACAACAAATGTTCAATAATGGAGAACAATGTACAATGGTTGTTTCATTGGTAGGATGGATCCTACAAGAAAGACTTTCTTATGATATGACAATTTAGGCTCAAAAGCTTTTCTAATTATTTAGAACATGAGAAGAATTGAAAGTTTGTTCTTAAGTGGTGAATAAGATTCTAAAAATCAAGTCTCTGTTTTCTTCATTTGAAAACTTGTTTAAATAGGAAATCATACCCTTTCAATAACGTTTAAAAAAAGAGCCATTACATATTTTTCAAAATTTCAAATTTGGTAATCGATTACACAACTGTGGTAATCGATTACAACAAGTAAACGTTACCCACAATTCAAAATTTGAATCATGTAATCGTTACTAACTCTTGGTAATCGATTACAAGAAGCTTTTTTTGAAAATTTGTGAACTTCGTAATTGATTACTGTCTTTCTGTAATCGATTACTGACTTGCATCCTGTGATCGATTACAGAAACCTTGTAATTGATTATAGCAACTTCAGAAATCGATTTTAACTTAAAATTTCAGTTTGAACGAACTTGTTTGTTTAAAAACTTTTTAATCCAAATTTCTTAATTAAGTTTAGAGTTTAGGAGCCTTTAATCATCATATTATATGAAACACTCACTTTTCTTAGGGTGAAGACTTGAACCTTTGTAAATTTAAGCTATTCTTGATAAAACCTTGGTTCTTTGATTTTCTTCACTTTTTCTTTCTTTTTGTTGATGTCCTTTTGTCTTCATCAAAACCCAGCCATGAAGTTAGAGAGAGATTTTCTCCACACCTTCCACCACGTAGCCACCTCTTCACCCATAAAGAAAGTGCACCAACTACGGCGCCTCCCACCGTGTGCTACCATGTGGCAACCACTGGTTGAAAGTGTAAATCTAGTGTTGCCTTGCACCAGGAGCTGTCACGTGATAACCATCTGTTAAAAGTGTAAATCTGGTGGCGCCTCCCACCATGAGCTAACACGTGGTAGGCTTGTGTAAGAAATGCAAAACTTGTGACGTCTTCAACCTCCTTTTATCACGTGACAGGTTCATGTAGAAAGTCGCACCGTGTAGAAAATTTTTATTTTTATATTTTTAATTTTATATAAAATTTCAATACTAACTTAACAAAATTATTTTTCTAAATTAATATTTTATTTTTTTTTCAAAAAAAAAATAAAAAATTTAACACGCACAAATTTCTATACTAAATTGTTAGAAAAGTAGAAAATTTAGTATAAAAAATCTGGTGAAAGGCACCCCAGATTTGCACTTTCAACAGATGGTTGTCACGTGGCAACACACGGTAGGAGACGTCGCAGTTGGTGCACTTTCTTTATGGTTAAGAGTTGGCTACATGGAAAAACGTAATGGAAGGCGCCACTTATGTTGTCGCCTCCGACAAAATTGACTCCCCGGTTGTAATAAGTTTTGAACCAGCCCTAAATGTGTAAAAGTTTTTCAAAAGAAGACCATCATGGTTTTTTTGTCGTTGTGTGCAATAAGGCTAAATCTAATTGATGCCTTATGGATTGTATATGCCCTTACCCATCCCTACCTCTTCATGGTTAGGTATTTCTATGGATTTTATGTCATGCCACAAAGTGGATGATGTTACACACATTGCTAACCTTTTCTTTAAGCAAGTGATGAGACTCTAAAGAATTCCTAAGAGCATTGTAAGTGATACGAAATTCCTAAGCCATTTTGTGAATATCTTATGGAGTAAGTTTGGAACCAAGCTATTGTTTTCCACCATATATCACCCACAAACCGATAGAAAAATCGAAGTGGTGAATAGAATATTGGAACAATTACTAAAATGCTTTGTTAAGGGTAATGTTAATTTTTGAGATGACCATCTAGCTCATATAGAATTTTCTTATAATAGAGTTATTAATGTTTCTACTTTTCATTATCCCTTTGAGTTTGTTTATGGTTTTAACTCTTTAACTCTACTTGATCTTATTCCTTTGCTACTTGAGTTTGATTTGAATATAGATGGGAATGACAAAGCCAAGAATGTTAAACCATTGCATGCTAAAGTGAGGGAGCAAATTGAAAAAAGAAATGCTAAAGTGGTTGAATATGCAAATCAAAAGAGGAAATTTGTGCAATTCAAAGTTAGTGATTTGGTTTGGCTTTACTTACGAATGGAGAGATTTCCTCCTCTTAGGAAATCCAATTTGCTTCCTAGAAGAGATTGACTCTTCAAGACCATTGAGAAACTTCGTAATGCCTACAAACTTGATCTTCCTAGTGATTTTATTGGAAGTAATTCATTCAATGTGAGTGATTTATCTTTGTGTGTTGTAGGTGAAGATCAAGATAACTTGAAGACAAGTTTACATCAAGAAGGATGGTTTGATGGAGGATCATCTCAAGCCTATCAAGATAGAAAAATTACAAGAGGGATGCCTAGAAAACTAGAGAAAAAAGTTGAGAAAGAATTACTCAAGAGTGAACCAAGAAATGAAGATCTTACTCTAGAATCTATTAGGCCTTGTAATCTTCTTTTAAATTTATAAATTGTCTTTTATTTAAAACTTGAAACTTTAGGCCAAATTTGTAAGTGTTAGAAGAATAGCTTAGGACCCATTTTGGCTTTTGTCATGATGAACTTGATGTCTTAGCCAAAAATATTGAGAGAGGGAGAGAGGGAGAGTAGGAAGAGCGAGACCCTCAAGTAGTGGAAGTGCACATGTGAAAATTGCATATGTGATTCACACTTGAAGGTGTGACTCATGCCACCTTTAAGGGTGAATCCTAGCCATGTGATTAGATCCCATCCAAATGTTAAGAATGCATACATAATTCATACTTGACATGACTTAAACATTAATTCTGTCATAATACATATTCACTTTAAGGCTTAAGTCTATTTTATTACGATTAATATTTCGGACTTTATAACAACACATAATCTTTTGGCATATAATTATTGACGATTTAATAATCAACTAATTAAATATATTTTTAAATATTGAACAACTATTTTATATTATACATAGAAGAAGTTAAGTTAATATTTAACAAAAAAAAATTAATCAATTTTCCAACTTAATTGTCCATGTATAATATCAATACAAATTACATTTTTTTTAATTTCATATATATCCACGGTTTGTGTGATACATCTTGAATTGTGTTTAATGAGTATATATATTTGAAACCTCAATACGATATAAGTGTCGACATTAAGATTGAAATTGGAAGATTGATGAGTATCTTCTTTTACCTACATTGTCAAATTCATCATCATTTTGATCACAATGCATAGTTGATGTATGTGACGTAGACAACAAAGAAAAGTTGTTAAGGAAAAAAAAAGAAATATTTATTATATAGTCGATGTAGTTGATGTAGTTAATGGAAAAAATTACAATTTTAAAAAGTTATAACACTAATAAATAAATCTTTGTTACTAAATATATACTAATAAAGTCATTAATAATATATTACATATATTAAAACAAAATATATATTTAATATATATATATATATATAACATAGTTTTTAATTCTCAACAACGAACACATTATACCACTTTAACAATTAAGGAAATTGATGGACTATGGACATATAACAAGTATATCTACTACAAATGATAATTAAGGAAATTGATGGACTATGGACATATAACAAGTATATCTATTACAAATGATAATTAAAGTAACAAATAATTATAACAATAAAATAAACAAAAGTATAATTTACATGAAATATAATTGCATATTCTACTATATATAACAGTGAATGGATCTTAATCTCAAACATCAACACTTATGCTCTACAAATGCTATTCAGTAATAAATCATATACAGTAATGCCCCAATTATATATACTAATGAAGAGAAAACCATCACACACATTAAAGAAAGTTAAATGTACAAAGGAGTTTGTGTTTAAAATTCTTACAATTTTTAAAACCATATAAAGTTTACAAAAATCATCAACATATCTTTAGATTCAAGTTCATTAAATTTTCAAAAATCATTCTGAGTTACTTTTTTTTTTTTTTTTAAACAATTTTAACATATGATAGTTAAGGTCTCGTTGTTAAGTGGTATTGGAAATCCTAACACAAGAACATATCTAACCAATTAAAATATATAATTTGATTACTTATTCTAGGACGAATCCTCTTCAACCCATTTTGAACATAATTAATTGAACAAATGTGTCTGGTGTGCGAACTTTTTACCCAAACTCATTATCCATATAAAGGATGTAGCCTAAAGTCAAGGCCTTTTACTCACCATCTTTCCTATAAAATTAACACCCTCTATAAATGATTTCCACCAACTAAAATTTTCAGATTGGCTAAAAAACACACACAAAAAAATTATTTCACCACAACTACTTATTATAACTTAAATCTATAACAAATCTACATTTACATATAAATGATGACTAAATTTTTCATATAGTTATTTTGAACTAAAAGACCTTAATATAACCAATTCCTAACAACATATTCCTTCAATAATGGATTTAAGGCACAGATTCCTTCATGGGCTCAAAATAATACAATCATATATTCCTTCATAAATATAGTTTTTTTATTTCTATAAATTCAGCGTATCATCGTTATTCTAGCAACACTATGAATTAATTCGCTCTTTATGGGTCATCAATTTCACAAGTTATTAAAATTTAAAATTTACCAACATTTTTATCATTTCAAATAAGGGTTTACAAAATGTTAGGACAACACAAATATAAAAGTAATAACAACAAATTAACATATTTTATAGAAGAACATTTCAACATCGATACTCAGCGTTTTAGTTTCCACCAAAATCATTTGCATTGTAATTAAAGTTTTTTTTTGTCATTTATATGAAAGACAAATAACTTCACTCAATAAACCCACAAACACATACTTCAATAACGATACATAATTGAGATTCATAACTACTGAGTCTAACAAACTTTATTTTTTACTTCTCACGCTGACTATCAAAACTCTAAATAGATTAAAAAAAGAAAAAAATATAATGATGTTTGCTTTGTATTTTTTAAGTACATATAATCTATATTGACAATAATACCCCTTCTTAGACATTTTTTACTTTCTTTCCATGAAACTTAAGTCTTTACATGATATTTTTTTTTTAATTTAATAAGGATCGTAAAAATGGAGTCATGACTTCTAGATTGCCATCTAGAGAACTTCTATAAGGAATTCTAAAAAGAAAAAAAAAACCCTATACAACTTAAGCCACGTTATGAGAATAACAATGGGTATTCTTTCCCTTAAACACGGATTAAAAAGGCAATTTTTTTTTAAAAAAAATATGAAGATACTTTTAACATAATGCTGATATTAAAAATGATAACTTTTTTTTTTAATTCCAATTTTACTTAAAATATCATAAAGTTATGGGAGATATTATATATAAATTGTGTTGGAAACAAATTATTAACATCTTTAAAAAATAAAATATTTAATGAAATATATTACACTTACTTTAAATAATATTTTACAAAACTTGTTATTCAAATCTTGTATCTAAATCTATCGTCAGTGTGATCGAGAAATAATGAGTAGTTTTAAAATAACAATTGAGAAACATTCAACGAATTAATTTTGCATGCCGATCTTATTAAGAAAATAGCCTTAAATAAGTTGATCAGAGAATATCCAATATTTATGAAATATTTTATATAACCTACATAACATTGTCCTTACTTTTTTGAACCAAACAATAAGAAAGCATATGTATAGCATAACTTTTCCACAAAAAAAGAATAGTTGAAGGGTTGAACCCATTCCAAAAGTAGTGACCAATCAGCACTTCCCTCCCACGTGGGCGTCGTTATACCAAGTTGAAAATGGAAAGCAACCGAAATAAAAATTGGGACAGGATTCCCTTGTCGTACGACACACTGAGCCAATAGGAGAACTCCAACACACGACAACTCATAATCATTGTACTCTTTCGACGCCACCTTTGGTCTTCTGGAATGGTGACACGTTGCAGCTTGTTCTTCCTCTCTTATCGAGTTTAGAAACCAATAAAGGATATGAGACCCAACAGGGACTAGATTACCTTAATTCCCCTGCCATCTTTTGTTGAGGTAGGGTATCATACTATTATGAATAGGGATAGTCCTCAAGCTTTAGGAATAGGGTGACAATAAAATATATTAATGGATGTGATTATATATATTGTACTCATAAAAATTGATGATATATTTATACATATAAATTCAAAATTTATACATGATAAATATATAAATATGAGAATGTAATATTTTTTAAGTTTGAGCTCTGATTTGAACTTTGAAGTTGGTTTTCAATAATTCCTGCAACAATTGATTAAGGATATATAATTTGCAGGCAGAACCTGGTACAAATGGAGCAATCACAGCTGTTGGTTTTTTAATTAGTTCTGATTGGTGTTGCCGTCCACTTCAGGGGATAAGAGAATGCTAGAACAACGGCATGATGATGACTACATGTACTATAAATTATATATATGTCTTCTTTTTTAAGTAATCATCATATGAATTACCGGTAAATCAGCTTATATGTCTAAGTAGAGCTATGATTTAAAACAAAAATATATTTTATTCAATCCATTAATTAACAAGGAGAATAGTTATATTTTTATTTTCAATTACTTTTTCTTTTATTGTACTGATTTTTTTAGCTTGGATTAGAATATTTTCAATGATGTACATTTCTTTGTTTTATAATTCATTTTTCACGTCTTGTTTTATCATATCAAATTAATAATTTTAATTTTTTTTTTATTTCTATAGTAACACTACTTGAAACTTAATATATATATATATATATATATATATATATATATATATATATATATATATATATATATATATATATATGGGGTATCATCGTGCCACATCTTTATATTTTGTGTTATGAGAAAAATATTTTAATATTAATTAATTACGAGTTTGTATAAAAAAAACAATTCTTAAATTAAGCATGATTTCTCACTGAACTTATTGCAATTTCACTATATAATTTCTAAAAAAAATGACAACAATTCTTAACTCTAAGAAATATTCATGCAACTCTCGTTGGAGTTGCTCGTAAAGCGTTAATTTCAATTGATTATACATTAAAAAACAATATGAATACACTAAAGATTTAATTAAAAATTAAATATTATAAAAGATTATTATTAATAAATTTGATGTAATTTTTAATGTATTTTTATCATGATATAAAATAAAATATTATGTTCAAGTATATATTTAGTCACCGTTTCTGTTAGTATATATCTTATATCAATGTTATAAGGAAAAAAGATATTAACGTTATTAAGACATTTGTCATTAAAGCATTTAAAATTATTAAATACTTCATTTTGTTGATTGAGTTTTCTGTACAATAAGCTTTGGACAATAATTTTGTGAAGTATGTTTGAAGATGTTTATGTAAAAGAAAGGTAAAATTAAGCAATAAAATGAGAATATATATATATATATATATATATATATATATATATATATATATATATATATATGCAGTATCTCTCTCTAAAATCGATTCGGAAAATCGAAAAATAATCTATGAAATTTTAAAATATTTTTTAAAGTGGTATCATCACTAAGACGTTGACGCCTCGGGCTAAGAATCCATTACATCAACAAAAATGTATGCTTTTTTTTAAGGAATCAACACTTGAACATCTAAAACAATATATTCTCATTGCAATCGATCCTTGATGATTAATTGTATTGCGATGTGTATATAAGTAAGGTTTTCAAATTTTATTTTATTTTATTTTTACAGCAGTAAACTCAATCCATTTCCATTGCAACAGAGTTACAGATACATTCATTGGGGAATGGAAGGGAAAATCTTATGACTAGAGTAAAAAATAATAGATCTCCTAGCCAAAATATCAAGAACTACATCATTAGTGTATATGCATATAACGTTGTCTATTAAATTATAATAACGTGTGTTTACTGGTTATATACATTAATGATTTATTGAATGAATAAATAATGCAAAAATTCTGCGCTTGATGAATGTAATAAATGAAAATTAGATGAACAGTTTTATATTGTGGATATAAAGTAACTTACACGAAAATTAACATAACTTTTATGTTCAAATTATCTTTTAGTCCGGTGAAGATTTTATGTCACACATTGAGCCCGCACAAGTACAATATACATACAGAGTCGTGAGTCGTTGACTATATAAATATATTTGTTAAAAAAATTATAAGTAAATATTAAAAAAATTATCTCACTATAATTAATGCATGTTTTTTTCGTATGTTTTCAGAAGTAGTGACATAAGACGAATTAGTTAATTAAAGAAATATGTTCACGTGGTCACATAAATCAAAATTTTCAAATGAAGACCTAATTAACAACAACTCGTTTTATTTTCAATAAATCAAACAAGAAACAATACTTAAATCTCAGTCGTAGATGCTTCATTACGTCATTTCAGTCATTACGTAGATAAACAATTAATATTTTGGCTGTTTCCTCACGCGGCTATTTCGCGTTGGATAATTGGCTGTGAGGTGTAATACTCTATTAATTGCAAAAGCTGAAAGTAAAATATCTTCAGCTTCCAAACAGATGAACAAAAACGTCCTTTTCAAGAATCACCTATTGAATCCTGATCGCGCGATAAAATGATTTTCTATCCGTTGTGCTGCAGTTTGTTGACTTTACTATAAACAGGAACCTAAAATTAAAAAAGTGAAACTATGAAAGTAAGTGATAAACTGAAATATGTTTTAGATATTTAAAATTAACATTAGCAGTGATAAAATAGTAATAATAACAACAGCAATGCCAGTGAATCATACTGTAACTTTCTCCTAATAATTAATATGTATCATCCATCATGCATTTTATTTTTAATTTTATAGTAAGATGGGAATATTTCATTATTTTTTTTACCATAGTATTCATATAAATGTGTATTATCAGAAATAATGACTAGAGATGTTAAATATATATAATATATAAATATTTTTCTTTTAATATAATTTATTTATATGGGCCCCAATAATTATTAAAGAGGAACACATAATTATATTTAAGTGATATAAACTTTTTTCTTACAAGTTATTCATATAAACTTGATGTCAATAGTTTATGAACATATAATTAATGAGGTAGTGTAAATGTATTACTAAAAATTAAAGCTTTGCTTTTGTATTTAAAGTTTAAAGATAGTTTCAGTTTGACTTGATGAACCATATATTACATTTAGATTTTTTAAGTACATTCTCCAAATACGACGGCAGTTTGACTTAAATGACCCATTTGCATTTTTTATTACGTAAATGGGGCTCACTTAGAAATATTTACTAAAATGGGTCGTTACGCTAAGCTGGGAGCGTAACTTACAGGATAGCGGTTATACTGAGCCCATGGACGTAATCTTTAGAAATGGGTTACGTTCAGAGCGCGAGCGTAACCGGCAGGTTATTGACACGTATCAATCCCTGTATTGATTACGCTCAACAGTGGAGCGTAACCGGTTACGTCCCAGTACTAGTCGTAGTAGGTTACGTCCCACCTTGGACGTAACCCTTTATTTTTACTTTTACCTCCCCTCCTCCTTTCACTTTCACCGTTTCACTCCCTCTCTTTCACTTTCAATTCCTCTCTTCCTCTCTTACTTCTTCCTTCCACAGCCGAAACTTCATTTTTTTCTCCACTGGTCCCCACTGCATTTTTGCCTCATAAGCTTATATAGACCCCACCTTGGAGTAGTTTATTCCCCACCTTGCAGTAATTTATTCCCCAATTTGCAGCAAGTTGGTCTCCCAGTGAAATTATCAGATAAGATTTTTTAAATTGAAAATGTTTTAGTTGTTAGAAAAATTTAAAATTTGTTATGTAGTTATATACTGTGTTAAGTATAGTTGTATAGTTTAGGTTGTTAGGAAAAATTACGGTACGTAGAAATGGTTATAGTTAAGGTTGTTAGGAAAAATATAGGTACGTAGAAATTGGAATGTTTTAGGTTGTTAGAAAAAATATAGGTATGTAGAAATTGAAATATTTGTAGGTTGTTAGTAGATTTATCCCTAATAGAATATTATAAAAATTAATTTGTGTAGCCCCACATAATATTTAGTTTTAAGTAATAATTTAAAAATTTTAGAATAATTTTTTTTAGCGTAATTTTATAATTCTTTTTAGCCTAATTTAATTTAAAGTAAAATAGAATATATTAAATTTAAATTTGGTAGTTAAGATTATTTGTTGCTAATTAATTTTTATAATAGATTAATTTAAATATAAATAGAATGGATAAATTTTACTTAGCATAATTTTATTTAATCAAAAATAAAATAGATTAAATTTAAGTTTGTGTAGGTAAATAAATTTTTTTAGATTATTTTTTAGAATAGATTAAATTAAATATAAATTGAATAGATAATTTTTTTAGTGTAATTTTATTTAAATAAAAATAGAATAGATTAAATGTAAGTTTGTGTAGGTAAATAATTTTTTTAAGATTATTTTTTAGAATAGATAAAAAAATTTTAGCGTAATTTTATTTAAATAAAAATAGAAAGATTAAATGTAAGTTTGTATTATAGATTACTTTAAAAAAAATTAATCTTCATTAAATTTTTGTAGCGTAAATATGTGTACATAATTAATTTTTATTAAAATTTATGTGCATATCATGTGTGTATGATGGCTTCCTCATCTACTGGGACAGAGATTAGGATTGAGTCTGGTCCCGTTGAGAGGGACGTTTTGTGAATGCAGTCTTACCATATATCTGAGTATATATGGAATACTGGAGACAGTAGGAAGTTGAAGATCCGACGTGTCGTGCCTATGTATCAAGGTCGGCATAGGTTTCCTGATGAGATTTCTGAGTACTTGCACGAGGCGGGATTTTATTAGGCGTGTCGGATTGGTTATATGAAGCTTGATGCAACATTGATCAGTGCACTTATAGAGAGGTGGCAACCTGAGACCTACACTTTCCACGTGTCGCTGGGGGAGTGTACCATTACACTAGAGGACGTGTCATTGTTAGTTAGTATACCAGTTGATGGTAGGCCGCTATTAGGACCGACCACTGGTGATTGGGGTTTGATGCAATATACATGGTATGCTTAATTTCTACTCCATCCATTTGCCTCGTTGTCGATTGTCGATTTAATGCTACGGTGACGATCGGAAATTATGCAAATACCATTCTTATTTGTTACATGTTGACGCAAATGACACAAAAACCACGACCACGCAGATAAGGTTTCACCTTCCACAACAGTGAATGCTAGAGGCAACACGTTTCCATTGCCATCTTGAGTTGTTGCCATTAGCAATGTCTCCCGATATCTGTCATACAAATGCGTACCATCAATCTATATGATTGGTTTACAATAATTGAAAGCCTAACCACATTGTCGAAATGTCCAAAACACACGTTTGAATTGTCGATATTGAGGGATAAGACTGTCTCCGACATAATAATCTTCGTCAACAATTTGATAAAAAGAACCAGGCGAGTAAATCTGCATGTATCTAAGGCAAATAGGAAGCTCAGAATAGGAATCCTCCCAATCACCGTAAACCATGGTCATTGCCTTCTGTTTGCCTAACCAAGCCTTCCGGTATGATATCTTATAATTTAGCTCACTTGATATTCTTTCTTGAACTAGTGATATTTTAATTGAAGGGTCTTCCCTAATCATACCTGTAAAAATGAAAAATTAAATAGTTATAGTTGGAGAATAGGTTAATAATTATAAAAAAGGGATAATTATTAAAATGTGTACAACTTACCCACAATGCACATACTGATCATATGAGATGTAAGATGAACATGATCTTGAGTCATACTAGGGTTTACACAGGTATGAGGGCCACCCCATTGGGTAACTTTCCATTTTTCAATTCTCTTTGATTTTATTGCCCGCATATAGAAAGGACACCGGGAACCTGGATTACTCTTGAGACAATAAACAACATACTTTATTGGTTTTGACTCATTGACCGACATTGTTTGGTGCACATTCATCAAATACTGATTAACAACATTTTGAACATCCTTCTTGTTGTCGAACTCTAAGCCAACAAATAGTTCTTGGCCCTCTTTCCAGTCCTCTTCAACAGTTAAATCCTAACCGTCTTCTTGATCGGAGTGCTCCCAATTAACGTTGGTATAATGTGGTGTTGTTTGCCAGAATGGTTGTTGCTCACCCCCTTCATCAAACACACATTAATATATTCATAATCCCAAAAAATATAATATTAAATCATATTCAAATAAATCATTACAATTGTAATTTTTCAAACTAAACATAAACATCATGTTGAGGTTACCATTTAAAACTGCGGTTAGGATCATTTCTTTCTTTATCATCCGACTCAGAAAAATTACAATCCACATCTTCTTCATCAGTAGATGTATCACCATACGAATCAAATACCATGTAGTCATCATCATCATTCGAATTACAGTTTAGACTTTCACAATGTCCCTCATACGACATATTGATGAATCATTATTTTGATCAATTTCTTTGTGTAAAAGATAAACACAAGAAAGGGGGGTTGAATTGTGTTAATTAAAAATTTTATCCCTTTCGTCTGTGGGTTACAAAGCTGTTCAGACGAAACAAAATTTATGTTGAAAGATTGATTTTAATGAACAGACATTATGATGTGATTATCCACTGTTAGTTGATCAGATGAAACAAAAAATAAACACAGTTATTTTTTATACGGTTCGTCTATTCAAGACTACGTCCATTTACTCAGCAACCACTGAGTTTTCACTACAAACCGTGAAAAGGTTACAAGTATTGTTTGAACCCAGCCACTTCTGGCTATTACAAGATATTCTTTTTGCTCCCAAATTTCCAGGCTAAACCAACAACAGATTTTTTGAACCCCTCCACAGCTAATACAAAAGGTATTCTTTGGAACACAAATTTCTCCTCAGCTAAACCGCCACACAAGTGGACTTTGAAAGATGTTTTGAAATACAATGTTTTCCTCTACGCAGAGAGGTGTTTACAATATAGCACAATCAGAGATTTTGAGCGAATCCTTAAGAGATAGAAGAAGATAAGCGTATTCGCCAACTGATTCTTGAAGCTGTGAAGTCCTTTTATAGGCATCTTCTTCAAATAGCCGTTAGACTCATTTGAATGCCGTTGAGAGTCATTGAGAAATCTTCTAGAGAGCTTTCCAAGAAGGTTGTCAGTTGTACTTGATTGATTGATAAGAGTCGCAAATGATATAGACTAGGTTGTGCGCAAAGATTACTTCGACTTGTAGACAGAGATGTGCAAAAAGGTGAAGACCTTTTTTTGACTTAGGA
Source organism: Hylodesmum podocarpum (assembly GCA_026586105.1). Classification (NCBI taxonomy): domain Eukaryota; kingdom Viridiplantae; phylum Streptophyta; class Magnoliopsida; order Fabales; family Fabaceae; genus Hylodesmum; species Hylodesmum podocarpum. The sequence continues at coordinate 14,894,161 of JALJEV010000623.1, read as the reverse complement.
GTGTAAGCTCGAATCCCTATACTGATCTTGAATGCTTCTCATGAGTGCTTCTTAAAATCTGGGCGCGAAAGACTCAACTTGACTTCAGCTTTTGGATAGACGATATGATTCTTCAGTCTTCAGTTGTTGTTTGTTTCGTCCCATCCTATCGTCTTAGACTTCGCTCTTTGGATGCATTTGTGGGCTTAAGCTTGAGTAGTCCTCTTCCGTCTCAGGCATGTATCGCCGATGACTTGGCTTTTGACGACGCTGCAATCTCTTCTTTTGAAGGGGTCTCGTTCCGTCCTCGTGCTTGTTTCGCCTTAGCAAGTCTTGGGTAGCTTGGTTTCGTCTGTCTTGTAATTAATCAAAATCTTGAGACGTTAATCATCCTTGATCTAACAATCTCCCCCTTTTTGATGATTATAGACCATACCACGAAAATCTGCACAAGACATGATTAGACAGAAACAAACAGTCTTAAAAGCCAGATTGACATCAAGACAATATTTTCTGAATAATACCTCTTTATAAAGATTGTTACATCAATGCGATGTAATCTGTGTATACAATTACATTGGTATAGACAAAAAACCAATAAAGAATAGCCAATAAAGAATTACAATGTATTTTCTATACTAAAAGCAATAAGTAAATAAAATACATTGATACAACAAGTATAGTGACTCCCTTCCTCAGACGATGCTCTTTGCTTGCTTGCTCTTGCTCCCCCTCAGACGAAGCTTTTTCTTCTTTGGTCACTCGCTCCCCCTTAGACGTTGCTTTCCCCCTTGTTCCTATCTTCTTTCCCTTGGGCTCTTCTATTTTCCCCCTTGGGCTGTAAGTCATCAAAAGATGATCAAGAAGAAGGCTTTGGCTTCTTGTTGAGTAGGGATATCACAATGTCTGTAAGCTGCTGCACTTGAGATGATAGAGAAACTTGATTTTCTTCAAGTTCTCTGTTCTTAGCTTTCAAGTGCCCGTAATCTTTTTCCAAAGCATCATACTTACGCTTCAGAGTTTTAAACTCCTCAGCCTCTTGAAAATCAGCCTCATCACCCCTAACTCTGTCATCAACCACCACCGTATCATCAAAGTGTACTATTGGTGTTTGAGGTTCTTCCACTATAGGAGTAGTGTCATCAATGATGAGCACTGTTGGAGTCTTCTTCAGACGCAATGTAAAGAGTGGAAAGATGAGATCAGCCGTGAAGTTCTGTTCCCATTGCCATGAATGCAGCTTTGTTGTAACAGTAACTTTAAGATCCGGATGTTCCGCAGACGGATGTGTGTATGCAAAAGCAAAGACCAGAAACACCGCTATTGCACGGAAGAATCCTTGTCGAATTCATCAAAGGTAGTTCCGTAACGAACTGATGTGGCTTCATGATCTTCTATCATCCTTTGCAGTTGAGGATTGATAGGGCTTGAGGCTTGAGCTTGGATTGCTTTGAGGTGCGCATAGGCTTCAGACGGAAGGCGCTTGGGGATATGCCTAGCATACTTGAAGGTCTTGGAGACAGACAATACTTTCTTTTCTTTGCCCTTAGCCAAAAACTTAACCAAGCATGGTCGTTTACGGTCTAAAACTATAGTGCACTTCGTTTCGTCTGACACTAATGAAGAGAACTGTGAACCCATCATAAAGGGGCAGTATCTCTTGTCCTTCTTAGCATGACGATCAACATGGAAGAAAGAGACTTCTCTTCCCTTAACTTCCCTTCGTAGGCATCACCTATCATCTTGAAAGATATGTTGTAGTCTTCTCGGGAGGGCGTGAGCAAATTCTTCAGTGGTTTTCATACTCGTTGAGGAGGATGGAGTAACGAGGATTGATCCCGGAGCAGTGGGGCCTCGTCCATGGAAGTACAATTCCCAGAGAGTGTCCTAGGCCGACATACTCTGTTTTGTTGAGTGGAATTGTGAAAGGCATAGGATCATGGCGATCTATGGCGTCAAGATGCCAATGAGTGCATTCTTTAGGCTCATAGATGGTAGAGTGTGCGTCTCCAAATTTACAATGATGGAAGACAGGCGCATTCACCTCATACCGAACCTTCCATCTTGAATTTTCTCTATGTGGAATGTGAGGTTCATAGCCAAGTGCTGGTCCTTCAATCACCGACTCAGCAATATGATCCTTGTAGGCTTGAATATCTTCTAACCCTTTGATGTCTAGGTTGGCTAGTGTATCCCAAGGCAGACGCTTCAACCAATCACGTTGCTCTTCTGGGGTGTAGACGATGTTTTCGTTGAAATCTACTGGCTTCAAGGGTTTGTTGTAGATGATGTGATTGACAAATCTCCCTAATTGAAAACCCTTTTTACCTCTGTACTCATATGGGTTCTTCAATTCAATGTAGGGAGTGTCCTTGATATAGCGGTCTTCATCGTCTGCTGAGATATCATTTTGAGCAGACTCAGACGATTCAGCTTCATTGGAGAATTCTTCATTCTTCTCTCCAATGATCCAATCAAGTTTGATTGATCTCTCTGCACAGGTGCTCTCAACATATCTTCTCATGACTAATTCATTTAGAAATGAATAGTCCACCTTGTACTTTGGAGGTAAATCTTCTGGATTGACCATCTCAACATGTGGTGTCTCCCAAGAGGCATAGACCTTTATAACTTCAAGTTGATCTTCATCAGACGAAGAATCAACATCTTCAATCAGCACGAGGTCTTCAGACGGAATCTCCATCATTTGTTGATGTGATGCCTCCTCAGACGCAGCAGGTAGCGTCTGTGCAAGGGATGCGTTCAACAGAGATGCAACAATAGGGCTTGCCCTAAGTTCATCTTGGAGTAAAGGTGAAGGAGAAACTTCCATTTTGGAGACTTCCTCACTTAGCATGGTTTCCAACTCCTCCGCAAGTTGGACATTGTCTTTCTGGATCTGAGCTGTCTCTTCACTGTTCATGCCCTCTAATGTTGCTTGAGCAGATGCTCCCTCAGACGATCCAATGCCTTGAACGCTCAAGAAAGATCATTTCTCTCTCAGCTTGAAGCAAAATAGAGACTCTCTTGGCCTCTTCAGACGGAATCTCCATCATCTGTTGATGTGATGCCTCCTCAGACGCAGCAGGTAGCGTCTGTGCAAGGGATGCGTTCAGCAGAGACGCAACAATAGGGCTTGCCCTAAGTTCATCTTGGAGTAAAGGTGAAGGAGAGACTTCCATTTTGGAGACTTCCTCACTTAGCATGGTTTCCAACTCCTCCGCAAGTTGGGCATTGTCTTTCTGGATCTGGGCTGTCTCTTCACTGTTCATGCCCTCTGAGGTTGCTTGAGCAGATGCTCCCTCAGACGATCCAATGCCTTGAACGCTCAAGAAAGATCATTTCTCTCTCAGCTTGAAGCAAAATAGAGACTCTCTTGGCCTCTTTCAACATTCTTTCTTCGTCTGTCTCACCAACTATAACAGACGCAAGCTTTTGCTTCATTTTCTCCTTGCCTTTAGCAACCTTTTGAAGACAATTTTTCTTGCTTCAGCTTTCTCTTCAGCTGCTTTTCTCTGCTTTTCTTCGTCTGTGAGTATCTTCACAGACAGAACTTTCTCAGACGGAATGGTGACCCCTTCGTCTTCACTTGGGGATACCGTCTGTTCTTTTGACTTAGCACCTATGTGCTTGATTCTGATGGTCCTTTTCTTTTTCTTGAGGGGTTCCTCAAAAACATCCTCAAAAGGAACTTCAGATATTATCACAGGAGGAGGAGGTTGAGGTTAGTTTGGTGTTTGGGCTTGTGTTTGGGGTTGTGTTTCGGACGGTGTTTGGGTTTGTGTTTTGAGTTCTGATGATGGTGTTTGGGTTTGTGAGTGAAGAAGAAAGCTTGGAGATAGATGCATCTTCGCAAAGGTGCTTGCTTTCACTTCTTTTCCCTCAATGTGATAGACCACGCCAGTGGTATCAAATCCTTGGTTGATTATAATTTTTGTGAAGAGGGTGGCGTAGGGAATGCTACTCTTCCTTCGGATGTTACGGTTCTTCAGTGCACTTATCCAATGGTCAAGAATAAGGTGAGGAGGCTCATCCCTTGCTTTTCTCGAAAAATAGAAAATGCAGAATCTGTCTCGAGTACTCACATTATCCCTTGAGCCAATCCTTGGTGTGAAGATGTTGAAGAGGAGATTGTGGATGATTCTAGCGATTGGAGAGAGGTTCCCTGACCTATGGAACTTAAAGTCTTCAGGGTCGCATTTCTTCACATACATGATTTTGTCAACATGCTCCTCTGATTCATTCTTCATCCAGTTGGGGCTATAGAAGCGTCCCTCGACCTTCCGCCCTAAAATTTCAATAGAGTCCACCGTAATGATGTACTCTCTCATGTCTATGGTACCTATGATACCATCATCAAATTCCAAGGCGTCACTCCGAATCTCGGATAGGCTTCCATCAACCATGGCCCTCTTAACTCAGCAAAACCCATCCATCCAGTGCGGTCAAACATCTTCACAACTCTTTCAGAGACGCTTTCAAGAGTCTCCCTTGAAATCCATTTGCTTGGTAAGAATAAATCTTGGGCGAAAAAGGTGGCTTCAGCGGTTTTGGTAGCTTTGGTGTTCTTGGCGGCCATTGTTGAAAATTTAAAAAATAGAGAGAATGAAAGCTTAGTGAGTATTAGGTTTCAGAAAGTTCAAAAGATTGCAGATTGCAGTAAAGAGTAAAAGAGTGAACTTTCAAGAGTATTTATAGATAAAGAATGAAACAGTTGTAATTCATCGATTTAAAGATTTCAAAACCGCCTGATTTGACGTGTCCACATCATTGCCTTTTTAATGATTGATTTGACCTCTGCAATTCACAGCGCGTGCTTATCATTGTCCTAGAATAGTGCAATAAATGACAGACACATTTGTTGCTCCCTTTAATTTGTCCCTGCACACTTGAGATAAACTTGTTAAAAAGTAACAGTTGCGTCTGTTGAATTTTACCACAGTAACTATTCAACTTGATCAGACACAATGTTTCGTCTTAACACGAAATAATGTACAGACGGAACAAAAAGTTCAGACGAAATAAGTTCAGTCAAAACACTCAGACGAAAAAATTCTTTCAATCTTTTAAAGAGATAATTCCAAGATTTTCTTTAATAACATTGAATCTTGTTTCGTCTAAAGCTTTAGTGAAAATATCTGCCCATTGAAAATCAATTTGCGCAAACTGTATATCGAAAATACCTTTTTGTACATAATCTCTTATAAAATGAAAACGAATTTCAATATGTTTAGCTTTTGAATGTTGAATAGGGTTTTTGCTAAGATTAATTGCACTAGTGTTATCACAAAACACTGGAATATGATTCTCAAACCTGGAATAATCCTCAAGTTGATGTTTAATCCATAGTAGTTGTGAGCAATATCCTTCCGCAAAGAATGTACTCGCCCGCTTGTTGAAAGTGCAATGGAGTTTTGTTTCTTGCTTGACCAAGATATTAGTGATGATCCAAGATATTGGCATCCACCACTTGTGCTTTTTCTTTCCACTTTATCTCCAGCATAATCAGCATCACAAAAGTCTCTTAAACTGAAATCACTATTTCTCTTATAAAACAGAGAGAGATTAGTTGTTCTAACAAGATATCTAAGAATTCTCTTTACAGCTTGTAAATGAGATTCTTTGGGATCAGATTGAAAACGCGTACATAGACAGGCGCTGACATAATGTCGTCTACTTGCGCTAAATAAAGGAGTGAGCCAATCATACCTCTCGTATACCGTGATCAACTCGTTGAGATTTGCTCCGACGAATGCATCGGTCTTCATAGGCTTGGCGTTTTCCATCTTGAATTTCTTGATAAGTTCCTTTTCAGTGTATTTCTCGTTGATGGATGTAGATTCCTTCTTTCGTCTGCTTGATCTCAAGTCCTAGAAAGAACTTTAATTCTCCCATCATACTCATTTCGAACTCATCCTCGCATTAGCTTTGAAAAATCCTTGCAAAGATAGTTGTTAGTAGCTCCAAAGACTATATCGTCTACATAAATCTGGACTATAATAAAGTCTTTTGAAACGCTTTTCTTGAAGAGAGTTGTATCAACCTTTCCTCTTGAAAAACTATTTTTAAGAAGGAAAGAACTGAGTCTATCATACCAAGCTCGAGGAGCTTGTTTAAGACCATACAATGCTTTCTTAAGTTTGAACACATGGTCCGGTTGAGATACACTTTCAAAACCAGGAGGTTGTTTTACATATACCTCTTCTTCAATAAAACCATTTAGAAAAGCACTTTTTACATCCATTTGATATAGAACGATATTCTTGTGAGCAGCAAAAGCAAGTAATATTCTAATAGCTTCTAATCTAGCTACAGGAGCAAAAGTTTCAGTAAAATCAATACCTTCTTGTAGATTGTACCTTTGTGCTACTAACCTTGCTTTGTTTCTTACCACTTTTCCAAACTTCATCAAGCTTGTTTCAACACCCATCCGGTTCCGATGATGCTTTTGTTCTTTGGTCTTTCAACAAGAGTCCATACATCATTCCTTGTGAACTGATTAAGTTCTTCTTCCATAGCCAAAATCCAATCATTGTCTTGAAGAGCATCTTCAATATTATTTGACTCCATATCTGATACAAGAGCATAGCTTGAGATATACTTCACTCTTGATCTTGTTTGAACACCTTGGGATCTATCTCCAATGATGAGATCTTCTGTATGGTTTGATGCAAACTTCCATGTTTTTGCAGGGACTTGATCTCCCTATTGATGAGTATCAGACGAAGAGGGTTCGTCTGTGCATCTATCGTCTGTCCTTGTATCGTCTGACCCTTGTTTATCATCTTGTCTTGAATTTTGACCAGAAGGGTTAATCTCGCAAATTATCAAACAAATTTTCTAGGTCCGATATTTCTTTATCACCTTTTGAGTTATCTTAGAAATTTACATGGATTGATTCTTCTACAACTTGCGTCTTAGAGTTAAATACTCTATAGGCCTTAGATGTATTGGAATATCCAAGAAAGATTCCTTTAACCACCTTTGAATCAAACTTTCCAAGTTGATCTTTGGTGTTTAGGATAAAACATTCACATCCAAAAGGATGGAAATAAGAAATGTTAGGTCTTCTTCCTTTCCATAGTTCATATGGAGTCTTATTAAATATTGGTCTTATTAATATTCTGTTTTGAATATAACAGGAAGTATTGACTGCTTCTGCCCAATAATATTTAGGGAGAGAGCTTTCATGCAACATAGTTCTAGCCATTTCTTGTAAAGTACGATTTTTCCTTTCCACAACTCCATTTTGTTGAGGAGTTCTTGGAGACGAAAAATTGTGAAATATACCATTTTCAAAACAAAAGGCTTTGAACTCGAATTTTCAAATTGTCCATGATCACTCCTTACAGACGCAATACATATTCCTTTTTCTTTTTGAACACGTTTGTAGAATATTTCAAAGATCTTGAATGACTCATGTTTATGGGCTAGGAAGTATACCCATGTGAATCTAGTATAGTCATCTACAATGACAAATCCATATCTCTTCCCTCCAAGACTTTCAGTCTGAGTGGGTCCAAAGAGATCAATGTGTAACAGTTCTAACGGTCTCGTCGTGGAAACAACATTTTTTGATTTGAAAGAAGCTTTGAGTTGTTTCCCATGCTGACAAGATTCACACAGACGATTGGTTTTCCAAGATATTTTTGGCAAACCTTTTACGAGATCCTTTTTAGAAATTTTGAAATATACTTGAGACTTAAATGTCCAAGCTTTTTGTGCCAAATATCTCGTTCATCGTCTGCTGAAATCAAACATGTTACATTCTGATCACTCAGGTCAGAAAGACAAACCTCATAAAGGTTATTCTTTGTTTTCCTAATAAAAAGAATGGATTTATCTTTGTTCTTCACTATACATTCATCAGAGTTAAAAGCTACTTCATATCCACTGTCACAAAATTGGCTTATGCTAAGTAGATTGAAGTTAAGACCTTTAACATATGATACGTTCTGGATAAATGTATTGGGTGTCTTACCAACAGTCCCAATGCCAAGAATTTTACCTTTTCCAGAACCGTATGAGATGCACTTTTACTTGGTCCGAGATCTTGGAACATAGACAGTCTCCCGTCATGTGTCGTGAGCATCCACCGCCCAGGTACCACCAAGTCTTGTCTCTTCCCATCGAGGATATCCGCAACAGGAACAATAAGTGACTTTGGTACCCAAATCTTTTTGGGTCCTTTTTTGTTAGTTACAAAAGACTTCTTTTTGTTTTGAGCCTTTTTGTAGATATTAGGAACCTTGTTGTAATTCCTCTTCTTTTGATCAGACGAAACAGGTTTGTTTTTCCTTTTATCTGTCTCAACATAACCAAGTCCACTTTTATCTTTTGGCGATCTCCCATATTTTAAAATATTTTCAAGGATGGAGGATCCCTTAGTAAACTTGGTTAAGTCATTGAGTAAGGACTCATTTTCTTTCTTTAATCTTTCGATTTCAAGAATGAAACTGTCATTTTCAGACTCAGACGAAACATCACTTGATACTTTCTTGTCTAGAAACTCTATTTCAGATTTCAAAACTGCATTTTCTTCCAGAGCTTGTCTAAGCTTGGTTTTGCAGGTTTTGTATTGCTGAGCAATAAAATGAGAGTGAGCTAGAAGTGTATCATATGACATTTCTTCTGATTCTGACTCAGACTCAGAAGAGGAGGATGAAGAAGTTTCGTTGTAATTTACCTCTGTTGAGACATGGTCTCCAGCCATGAGGCATATGTTTGTTGTTTCTTCTTCTTTAGAGGATTCCTCTAAGCTTTCACTATCAAGGTCTTCCCAAGTTAGTAAGCTCTTCTTCCCTTTGAATCTTCGAGGATTCCACTTCTTTTTCAACTTGGGGCATTCTGACCTCATATGCCCAGGTTTTCTACATTCATAGCACACAACTTATGTGCTTTCTTCTTTGACTGATGACTTCTCAGGGAGCTTCTTCTCCTTTTTCTTGAAGAAGCATTGACCTCTGCCCTTCTTTATCATCATTCTTTTGAATCGTCTGACCATGAGAGAGACTTCGTCTTCAGACGAACCATCAGACGATTCTGATTCAGTTGAATCAGCCTTCAAAATCTTTGCTTTCTTTTTGCTGTCCTTCTTGACAGATTCTTCTTTAGGAGTGTTGTTGACAGACGGAAGAGCTATAGGTTCTTGAACCTTGATCTTCTCCCTTTTACATAAGAGTACCTCATGTACCCTTAGAGCTCCTATTAACTCATCTAGAGTTAATTTCTTCATATCTCTTCCAACAGAGATAGCTGTGGACATGGCTTCCCAAGGAGGTGGGAGACTGTCCAAGATCTTCATGTTGTTTTGGGCCTTTGTGAAGGTGATTCCCAGAGCAGTGAGTCCATTCAATATGGTTTGGAATCTTCTAAACATCATATCTATTGATTCTCCTTTCTTCATAGAGAACATTTCATATTCTCTTTAAAGAGTGGTGACCTTCCTCATTCTGACATCTTCAGTGCCTTCATATGAAATTTTGAGAGCATCCCATAGTTCTTAGCGGTTTTATAGGCACAGAATCTGTTGTACTCAGACATTATGATGTGATTATCCCCTGTTAGTTGATCAGATGAAACAAAAAATAAACACAGTTATTTTTATACTGGTTCGTCTATTCAAGACTACGTCCAGTTACTCAGCAACCACTGAGTTTTCACTACAAACCGTGAAAAGGTTACAAGTATTATTTGAACCCAGCCACTTCTGGCTATTACAAGATATTCTTTGCTCCCAACCTTCTCAGGCTAAACCAACAGGGTATTCTTTGAACCCAGCCTCCACAGGCTAATACAAAAGGTATTCTTTGAAACACAGCCTCCTCAGGCTAAATTGCCACATAAGTGGACTTTGAAAGATGTTTTGAAATACAATGTTTTTCTCTACGCAGAGAGGTGTTTACAATATAACACAATCAGAGATTTTGAGCGAATCCTTAAGAGATAGAAGAAGATAAGCGTATTCGCCAACTGATTCTTGAAGCTGTGAAGTCCTTTTATAGGCATCTTCTTCAAATAGCCGTTAGACTCATTTGAATGCCGTTGAGAGTCATTGAGAAATCTTCTAGAGAGCTTCCCAAAAAGGTTGTCAGTTGTACTTGATTGATTGATAAGAGTCGCAGCGGATATAGCGGACTAGGTTGTGCGCAGTACTACTTCTGACTTGTACAGAGATGTGACAAAAAGGTGAAGACCTTTTTTTTACTTAGGAGTGTAAGCTCAAATCCCTATACTGATCTTGGATGCTTCTCATGAGTGCTTCTTAAAATCTTGGCGCGAAAGACTCAACTTGACTTTAGTTTTTGGATAGACGATATGATTCTTCAGTCTTCAGTTGTTGTTTGTTTCGTCCCATCCTATCGTCTTAGACTTCGCTCTTTGGACAGATGAAGGGCTTAAGCTTGAGTAGTCCTCTTCCTTCTGTGCATGTATCGTCTAATGACTTAGCTTTTGGACAGACGCAGAATCTCTTCTTTGAAGGGTCTCGTTCCGTCTGTGCTGGTTTCGTCTTAGCAAGTCTTGGGTAGCTTGGTTTCGTCTGTCTTGTAATTAATCAAAATCTTGAGACGTTAATCATCCTTGATCTAACACTTTGCATTTAATACATCATATTACAACATTATTAATGGTCAATTAGCATGATTTAGTGCATTTATAAGTTTGGGCTCATTTGGGCCTTAAGTGCTTATTTTTGTTCTAATTCACTAAAATTTCCAATTTTGACAAGGTTCACTAAAAAAGGCATAAATCTCACTACAGAACTCTGTTTGAGCTCCATTATATGTCAAATTAAAGAGGACTGAAAGAGCTACAAAATCTATGAGGCAAGAAGAGCCAATTTGGACCGCATCTGGGGTGAAAATTGCCTTGAAAGTGACGCATGGAATTGATGCGGGAATTCCAGCGTGAAGAATTAATGTAGGCCCATTTCAAATCATGTAATTGGACCATTTAAATGTTTGTATTGAGTGGGCTTTGAACCCTGCACCCTAAGTCACTTAAAGTCATGTGACTAGCACATGACTCACTTATTATAAATACCCTAATTCAGAAAATTGTAGCACACTTTTACCTTTCAATCAATTTTAATTTTCAGCATTACTCTTTTCCTTTCAAGTCACTCTACTAGGGTTTTCAGGTTTGTCATTCCAATTCTCGTTCTCTCCCCCTTTTTGCAATTTAATTCTTCTAATATGCAATCTCAATCTATGCTTAGTCTAATTTCAATTATGCACAACTAATTTCTTCAACCAATTCGATCTCAATAGGATCCCTAATTTCCTTAGGTTCTCCGTTTTCAATTGAATGAGTACTCGTTTTGGATTCTATAATTTTAATTCCATTATGTTGATTAATATTTTGGATTGAGATTGTTGATTCTGTCATTGTTGATTGATAATGAATGCAGAGAACTAATTATATGATTCGAAACCATGTTGTGTGCTCTCATGCGATTGTATGAGTTTAAAGGCCACCAAGTGTTCGATGATAATTCTCTAAGATCTTAGAGCGTTAGTTCAGTGTTGACATGCAGAGATCTCAGTTTCAATGCACTGCATAGATGAGTGCCTTTATTTTGTTGAACCAATGAGGGAAATTGGGATCTGACAGAGATCAGATTGGTGCTTTTTAATAATCTATTAATTGTTTTTTTAATTATTGTTTTATTACTGTCATTGGTTAATTTTTACTATTGAATTGCCTTTAATTTTCCCTCTACACAAAACCCCCCCAAAAAATTGCATTTAAAATTTCGGCTACAGAGAAGTAACAAAGTAATCCGTAGGGAAACGATCCGAGTCCACTATTACTGCAAAGTAGTAGCTAGATTTTGGTATTATTTGACGCACGTTCGACGCGTGTGTCAAATTTGGCACCGTTGCCGGGGATTGCTTTGTTAATTCTCATTGTTTATATGCATTTTTTTATTTTTATTTTTTTTATTATTAGACTTAGGATAGGTTAGTTTACATTCAATAAGTTCTGCAGTATACTGATTTCATGCTCTGTCTTGCACTTGTTTGACTTGTTATATGTTGTTTGGTCATCTGATTTTAGATTTTTAGATCTGTTCAGTCATTCTAGTTACTTTTCTTGAAGTAATTTGGCTTTCTGAGCAAATCTTTCACCCCAAAGGGGTGAAAAAATTGTGTTAGTTTTGCAAAATTCCTTCCAGATTTTGCTGTTTTGCAATTATTTTGGTCTCGCGGGGACACAACGAGTATTTTTGAATTATTGAACTAATTCCGTTGATTTTGAAATTTTGCAAGGTGGTAATTTTTGAGGAATTGAGTATAACCCCGTGCTATGCACGGGGCACCACCCTATTGAGGCTAAATTCCATTGTTTAGACCCTCTTTTCAATTTTTGAAAATTTTACATTGCATTTTTGGGGTCTCGAGACAGTTTATAATTGATCTGTGACAGTCCCATAATTTTTAAAAATCATTTGATACTGTTTTGCAAGTTATTTTGGTCATTTGGTGCATGCTGACAATGATATTTTGCTGTTAGTTAGTGTTGTTTATGCTGATTTGTGTTGTATATTGCTGTTTTTGTGGCTATTGTTGAATCTGATGAACTAGAAAAGTGTTGATTTACATTCATTTAGGGTAAAATGGATAGTCGGACTATTAGGGAACTATTGCAGTAGGAGGGGAGTTTCAGTGATTCAACTTTTGTAGAGGCAGAAGTTTTTCATACCATACCTCAACAGTAGTACAACCCATATTCCTACAATCCTGGATGGAGAGATCAGATTTATCAGAGTTCACTTGACTATTCTACTTTCCATCCGACACAAAATTGGCAGCAAAATTCCAATCATCATATATCATCTTTTCAACAACATCCTACACAACCACTAGCCCAACCACAAGGTAGTACTTCTTTGGAAGAATTAATCAAGCAGATGGTCACTAACAACTTGCAATTTCAGCAAATAACTGAGGCCAACCTTCAGAGTATCCAAACTCATGTTGAGCAGTTATCCAATGCAATTAGTTAGAACCAACCTCAAACATCCATTAGTCTACCCTCACAAGCAATTTCTAATTTGAATGATAATGATAAGAATATGAGTGATATTACTTTGGGGTCTGGTAAGCAAATGGTGGAACCTACTGCACAACCAGAAAAGACAATTACCATGGAGGTTGTAGCTAAAGAGAAAGAGTTGCAAGAACAAGATTTGAAAGAACAAGACATGGAAGAAAAAGTGACAGATAAACAAGAGAAGGGAACATGTGATGATTTAATTGTTTATACTAATCCTTCATTTGTTTATGTTGATTCTATTTTGATAGGTGATGTAGGAGTGAGTCCTAAGAAAGAAATACAAGATAACAACTTTTTGTGTGAAGATGTTTATGTAGAAAAGAAAGAACTTAAAACACATGGTGAAACTGTTTGTGACCCTTCTCCTTACAAAAATCCTCATGTCTTGGTACCTAGTGGAGAATTGTCCATAAAGTTTTCTTGGAACAAACACTGTGGAAAGAGTGAAGCATCCAGGAAATTAGAGCAACCATTAGGGGAGATTTCTTTATCATTTGATACTCTTTATAATTGCAGTATGAACAACACTAAATGTTTCACTTTAGACTCTTATGGAATTAAAGTCTGGATTATCATTGAGTTTGCTAATTTGAACCTCTTAATTGTTCCTAATGGCTTTTGTTCTCATGATGTTACATATTCTTATAGGTCGTTAGAGAAGTTAACAATGGAGAGTCAAGTGCAAGCTTCTACATTTATTGGCGAACTAATGTCTAAACACATTATAGATGGAGTAGAGAATAATCATGTTACCTTGAAACACTCTAATTTTTTACTCTCTCTTTTAAATTGTGTTATTGATGTTAGAGTTCATTATTCCATGTTCTTTGATTTGACAGTATATGAAACATGTGAATTGTTCAATTTAGATGCCAAGATTAAAATGAACAAATGGAGAATTATAATTATGGCATTCAACTTATTCCTACCACCACCATGCACTAATTATAGCACAAAAACATACCTACACCCTGAATCATTTACACTAATAAAGAATGACTTACATGTTATTGTAGATGATTTTATGGTATTTGACCCAGGTGGGTATTTGTTTCTTGTAGTAGGTACCAAAGATACATTCATGGTGAACGGCCAATGCTTAAAGTGTTATCATGAGAGCTCAATTAAGCAGCCCGTAGAGCAAGAGTTAGTACCATTTGCAGACGCACTGCCGCTTTGAGCGGCCAAGGGAGTTTTTCTCTTCTCCTCCACTCTTTTTCCATTTTGTTTTCATTCATTTCCTATTTTTCCCCCTTCTTTAATTAGGAGTAATTAGGATTTTCATGCTTTGTTTCATTTTATTTTTATGAATTGAAGATTTTGTGATTCTGATCTGATTATTAGTACATCTGCATTATGGTTTATATGTTGAGAATCTGAACTGGAATCTGAGCTGAGTTAATTTTTTTTTTTTTATTTTGTGGTATTGATATATTCCTCTGATAGATGTTGGACTAGTTTGTATGAATTGGTTATGTATTGTTTCTGAGAAGTATTTGACAATATTGAACTTGTGAGTTTTTGGGCCTGTTTTGAATGGATTCATCTGCATGTCATTCTCTTTCTTTCGGTGTGATATATGTCATTAGTGGATGTTGTTTTCCAGAACTTGCTTTTATTTTTTTCAAAGCTGCATTTTATTACTTAGTGCATGATCATGATTGAGGCATTCATTTCTATTTTCCCCACCTGACCAAATAGCCTACCTTGCATTTTATCCTTTGCTAGCCCCTTTGTGCCTGAAACCATTTCTTTCACTACCTGCATTACAAGCTTTAAAAGTAAAACAATGTTGTCCTGATTTCGCAGATATTGAGTTAATTGTTCATCTTTTGGTTATGTGAAACAGATAAGTGTAAGGGTTTCTGCTCGGGACGTGCAGAAAAAATAAGTGCGGGGGGTGGAATATTACAATTAGTATGATTTGGGTCTGAGTTTTAAAATCGATACATTTTGGTTGCTTTTTGACCAACACACTTGTGTAAATGTTATCTTAGTGCTATTTTGTTATTTGAGACTGATATGGATGAAAAATAAAAATAAGTACAAAAAAATTGAAAAAAAGACAAGAAAAAAATTGAAAAAAAATATATGGAAAAAGAAAAAGAAATAAGAGCAAAATAGCAAAATTTTAATCTGAATAAGTGTGTAAAATGAGTTGAGTACTTAAGTAGTTGTTGAAATAACAACTTTGCAGATTTATTATGTAATTTTGATATCTTTTGCAATCTGTTAATGTTGATTTCAATATCTGTGAAATAGTAGTCACTTGACCAAATTTATCAAACCTTTATCCTTGACCTCGTTACATCCTTTGTAAGTCCTCTTGAATCATGCATGACTGTGATTGTTGGTAGTAGAGAGCTAGAATGATTGCAAGCCTATGGTAAAATGATGTTCACTTTAATGGTTTGAGAGTAAACATTTGCCTAATACACTTGAGAGTTTGAGTGATACACTTTTGGTAAGGTCATTGCTTATAGTTAACTTGTATGATTAATTCACTATCTGATTGGTCCTATCTGAAGCAAGAATTGTTTAATACTATAATATGTAATTATTAGATTGATTGTGCTCTGATCGCTATGTTCAGTTTTGAGGCATTGATGACTATTTTGTAGAGTATGAAATAACTTAGACCAAATGAAATTTTGCATCCAATTTAACATTTTCATTAGGACTTAGTTTTGCCCAGAGTGCAAAAAGGATAAGTGTGGGGGAATTTGATGAATCATTATTTTGATCAATTTCTTTGCATTTAATTTATCATATTACAACATTATTAATGGTCAATTAGCATGATTTAGTGCATTTATAAGTTTGGGTTCATTTGGGCCTTAAGTGCTTATTTTTGTTCTAATTCACTAAAATTTCCAGTTTTGACAAGGTTCACTAAAAAAGGCATAAATCTCACTACAGAACTCTGTTTGAGCTCCATTATATGTCAAATTAAAGAGGACTGAAAGAGCTACAAAATCTATGAGACATGAAGAGCCAATTCGGACCGCATCTAGGGTGAATATTGCCTTGAAAGTGACGCACGGAATTGATGCGGGAATTACAGCGTGAATAATTAATGTAGACCCATTTCAAATCATGTAATTGGACCATTTAAATGTTTGTATTGAGTGGGCTTTGAACCCTGCACCTTAAGTCACTTAAAGTCATGTGACTAGCAGATGACTCACTTATTATAAATACCCTAATTCAGAAAATTGTAGCACACTTTTACCTTTCAATCAATTTTAATTTTCAGCATTACTTTTTTCCTTTCAAGTCGCTCTGCTAGGGTTTTCAGGTTTGTCATTCCAATTCTCGTTCACTCTCCCTTCTTGCAATTTAATTCTTCTAATATGCAATCCCAATCTATGCTTAGTCTAATTTCAATTATGCGCAACTAATTTCTTCAACCAATTCGATCTCAATAGGATCCCTAATTTCCTTAGGTTCTCCGTTTTCAATTGAATGAGTACTCGTTTTGTATTCTATAATTTTAATTCCATTATGTTGATTAATATTTTGGATTGAGATTGTTGATTTTGTCATTGTTGGTTGATAATGAATGCAGAGAACTAATTATATGATTCGAAACCATGTTGTGTGCTCTCATGCGATTGTATGAGTTTAAAGGCCACCAAGTGTTCGATGATAATTCTCTAAGATCTTAGAGCGTTAGTTCAGTGTTGACATGCTGAGATCTCGGTTTCAATGCACTGCATAGATGAGTGTCTTTATTTTGTTGAATCAATGAGGAAAATTGGGATCTGACAGAGATCAGATTGATGCTTTTTAATAATCTATTAATTACTTTTTTAATTATTGTTTAATTACTGTCATTGGTTAATTTTTACTATTGAATTGTCTTTAATTTTCCCTCTACACAAAACCTCCCAAAAAAATTACATTTAAAATTTCGGCTATAGAGAAGTAACAAAGTAATCCGTAGGGAAATGATCCGAGTCCACTATTACTGCAAAGTAGTAGCTAGATTTTGGTATTATTTGACGCATGTTCGGCGCGTGTGTCACATATCAACATTTGTTGACCCCAGATTGTGAATTGAAGATGAACCACCTACTACAATTACTTGTATGCACAATTCAATAGGACCAATGTCTTCTCTTAAATAATTATTAATCATACACTTAACATCACCATCATCAGCTATTTGTATTAGAACAAACTTATTTTTAATGTAATATCTAGTAATGATAGAACTAATTACTTCATTAGAATTTAACTTAGATTTTTCACGAATACTATTTTCTAACAATTCAAAATTTATTCCTCTGTTTATTTGCATGGCTCTTCTTGATCCTTCAAACATGACACCTTCATCATCTTCATGTATTCTACCATTCATATAGACAACAATTATAATTGAAGAATTCATTTCTCAACAATTTATCTACAAAAAAAAGTGTTAGTATTAAATATTAATAAATCATAATATACAAATCAATTTATTTCAATTAATTTATCACCCTCACTCTTTTTGCGTAGAGAAAATTTTTCAAATGTTCCTACAAAAATATAACACAAACAGAAAAATTAAAATCAATAACTTAAAAAAAATTAAATAAATAAATAAATCACATTTTACCTCGTTGTGCTGTGAATGAAGGAATGGGGTATAAATAGAGATTAGTTACGTTTGGGCCTACACTGGAATTGGCCCAAAGTGGCCCACCACACAGTAACAAAAGTTACGTCCAACAGTTGGACGTAACCCATTTTGTGAAGGTTATGCTCTAGGCTTGGACGTAACCCACTTAGGTTACGTCCAACAGCTGGACGTAACCCATTTCCTAAAGGTTACGATCCAAGCTTGGACGTAATCGCCCAAAACAATCCATATGCGTAAATATGTTTCAGGTGACCATAAATGCATAAATTTTTTTTTAAACAGCACTATTTAGGTCAAAGTGTCAAATACCACCGAGTCACGGTCAGTTTTAAGAGCAGTGTTCAGTGTCCAACGGTCATATTTAATTTTTATATTATTTTTATTTAAATAATTTAATTTAATTTAAATGATTTATAAAAATATTTTAAAATAAATTAATTAAAATATAAATAGACATTTTTACGTATATAATTTTTTTTATCATTTTCCTGCATCTTTATATAATAATTACTATTTTTCATGTTTTGTTGGTGGCGATATATAAGAACATAAATATAATAATGTACAATTATATCAACGTGAGAGTTATAAGTATTTTCATGTTAAATTAGAATTGAGAAGGAAAGGAAATGTGATAAAGTACAATAAGAATATATGAGAGGAATAACAAATAACAAAAAGTAATATTGTGGAAAAAAATATTATATTGACTTACAAGTGTATTATTTCTTAATTGAAGATTTATATATCGTTAAGTTTAAAAAATTAAAAATAAATGATTATATCTTATATTTGAAAAATATTTTAAGTGATATTTTTTTATGTAACCTCAATGAAGCTAGGTTAGTGAGTAGACGAAGGTTAGTTTGTTAGACAGATAAAAATGGTATAAATGCAATTAGATGAAGTCCAGGTTATAACTATAAGATGAATAGCCAACAGATGATGTTGGCAGAACTTAATTGAACTACCTTAATACAATAAGTAACGAATATTTCTTTAAGTTAAGCTTTTAACAATAGATTCATTTTATCTATTTCTAATAAGGGCACAATTTGCTAAGTTAAAGTATAAGGAAGTTCACCTAACCTTTACATAGGGACAAACATGTTTCAGAAATTAAAAAAAATTAATATGAGAACTTTTCTGCAAAGAAGACTGTGTCAGGAAGAAACTTTCACCTTTTCGGTATTTTTTAACTTGTAAAATAGAAAGTTTATCAACTCGATAAGGCATCCCTGTGTAAAGTCATTTAATGCACAAAGATGTTTTTCAACATGCTTCTAACAGATGAATGTGTGTAAGTATGAGTTTAATGATTATCTCAAGTTCTCCAAGTATATTAAAAATAGAGTTTGAAAAGTTGAAGTAAAAAATACTCTATGCATAAGCTGAAACTATTGAAGTTTATCTACTCTTCTTAGTTGTCTTTCTATAGTGTTTCCATTATAAAATTCATCTTTATGTAGATGTTTTTCAAAATATGTTAGACCAAAAATACTTTTACCTTTATATGTAGTTTGAGTTTTAATTTGAAAAGGTTGTGTTCAAAGAATACTTAGTGTTTTAGTCTGAAGAGACTAGGTACAAAGAATACTTGTTGTTTTAGCCTAAAGAGACTGTGGTCAAATAATACTTGTTTCTTTGAAAGATAGTGAAACCTTAGTTGCTGCTAAGGAAGTAAACATAATATTTGATTAAGATGAATCAATATAAAAATATTTGTTTTCTTTCGTTTGCTATTATCAAACAAAAAGGGCTACCTCCTTTCTTACAAGTTCATTTAAGAAAAAGTATTTTTACAAAACTTCTAAAAGTTTCATTTGTGGCATCAGAACGTGGTTTAATCTTGTGAAAATTGCTTGTGAAATTTTTAATTAACATAATTCAACCCTCATTCTTGTGTTTTTGTCTTTATCTTTCATTATCAGAGCTTAACTTGTAAGGATTGAGCGTTTGATAGCTATTAGAAAATCCAAAATGGCAAGCTCCTCCATCATGCTTATAGATGAGTGTTCCTCCATGAACAAACCACCACCTTTCATTAGTGGTGACTACCTTTATTGGATAAACAAGATGGAGATGTACATCAAGTCTAAACAATATCATCTCTAAGGATTGTCTACAACCCTCATTCTTGTGTTTTTGTCTTTATCTTTCAGTATTAGAGCTTAGCTTCTAAGTATTGAGCATCTGACAGTTGTTAGAAGATCCAAAAATGGCAAACTCATCCATCATGCTTATAGATGAGTGTTCCTCCATGAACAAACCACCACCTTTCACTAGTGGTGACTACCTTTATTGGATAAAAAAGATGGAGATGTACATCAAGTCTACATAATATCATCTCTAGAAGATCATTAAAGAAGGATAATATCCTTTTTCAAACCTATCGTTGATTATACCTCAAAGGAGTATGAAATCTTAGAGCTCAAATACAAGCTAGATATATCTTCACTTGTACATAATATAGAATAGAAAGATGGCTAAATTTGATTTTCTGTATGCTATAAATTGTTTATTGTATGTGATAATAGCTTGTTGTATTTTAGTGTTGTTGTTTCCATTTTTGTTGTAGTTTAATTCCTTACCGTTGTTGTAAATAATTGTTTGTATATTAATGGTTGTTGTATTCATAATTGTTGTATGTTATTGCTGTTGTTATATGTTAATTGTTGTTTTTGTATGTAATTTGTTGAATTTGTTGTTTTTTGGTATTTTAGTTTTGTATTTTACGTTTTGTTGTTGTAAAAACGTATTGTATTTGTTTTTGTCTCAATTTTCTGTATAGAAGTTGTTGTTTTACTGTTTTTCTTTATCAGTAATGGAAAAATCGATTTCTAAATTTCAATTTTCCTTTTAAACTTATTTTTTTGCCACCAAATTTTTAAAGTAGTAGCTAAAATTGGTTGTTATTTCGGTTGCTATCAATATTCTAGCATCTTATCTTCTTTATGTCCATGAGATTAAGTATTGGTTTCCTTGTTAGATTTGTTATATCTTCTGCTCTTAAATCTATATTGCATCTCCTGGGTTGGACTTGTTTGAATTCCTTGAAAAATTTGTAAAGTTTGCATAGATTTTCATCTCTTGTGTTCTAACACATCGTCTAGTAGTTTCCATTGTTATCATTTGAAATTTTGTGAGACTAACCTCCTTGTGTAGACATGGCCAAGAGCTTGGGAAATGTAGGGGTGAAGAGATAGATTCAAATGAAGGAATGATACAAGAGATGATGGGCATTACAAAGGATAAATGAGAAAGTTGATAGAAAAGAAAAGGAAGAGGAGGAGAGGAGAGCGTGAGATGAAATTGAGAGAAAATTAAGACAAGAAATATATGGAAAGAGATATTATGATAGAGAAGACTACTTCTATCATGGAAGTGAAGATGAATACTATCCTCCTAGAAGAGAATCAAGAGATAAAAGAGACCTTAGGAGAGAACAACAAGTTGAGACTAGACATGATAAGATCAAACTCCCAAAATTCCTTAGAGCTAGTAACATCGAGACATATTTGGATTGAGAGATGAAAGTGGACTGAGTCTTCATAGGGCACCAACTAGATGAAGAAAGGAAGCTACACTTGCCTACATTAGAGTTTGAAAGTTATGTTATTATATAGTGGAATCAAGTTTAATTTGACATGGATAGAGGGAGGAGAACATGAGTGTATACATGGGTGATTTAAAGAGAATCATGAGAGATAGGTTTGTCCCATCATCCTATGCTAGATACCTCCATAATAAGCTTCAATGCATGTACCAAGTAAATAGGATTGTGGAAGAGTATCGGCATGAGTAGTTATGTTGAGGGCATAAATCAATGAAGACAATGAAGCTACTACATCACGTTTTCCTCATGGCTTAAACCTAAACATACAAGACATCTTGGAGCTCTACATATATGCTACCTTAGAAGAAATGGTGTATTGGGCAATAAGCATAGAGACCTAATTAAAGAGAAAATGTCTCTAAAGAAAAATCTCTTCTACCATAAAGTCTTCTAGGAGAGACCAAGCAAAGAGAGAAGAGTCCTCAAAACCTAAACCAAAACTAAGGGTAGGTAAAGGTAGACCCTAATCTTTTTACTTCTAAATTTAGTTCAATTAAATGTTTTAAATGTTTAGGTAAAGGGCACATAGTATCTCAATGCCCAAACAAGAAGACCATGATTGATAATTCACTGTCGAATGAACATCAAAAACTAGATTTATCCCCAATTAAACTTGTAATATAGAGGATTCAACCTAGGTCATCTCTCTGAAGACATGCATGCACTTGATTCGGAATCATTCACAATTAGAAAGGGGATTTTCATTGAACAATTCAATAAAACTAAACAAAACTGAAATTATGAAACGAAAAGCTAAAGACAGAGGCAAAGTGAGGTAAATTGAAGTAGTAAGCTGAGCAAAAGATAAGAGCAGAAAAGGAACGACGAACACTTAGCATAAAACGAGAAGATGACTAGAAATTGAGAATAGAACTGAGAAATGTAAATTGAAACAGTGAATTAAACAGAAGACAAATGCAGGAAAGGAGTAAAGCGCAATAGTACAAAATGCGAAGAGAAGCCTAGAAAAATTAAGAACAGAATAATAGATTGCAAATGTAAATTGAACCAGAGATCTGTTGCAGAATTGGAAACTAGAGGATCAAAATCAAGAATCGAATTCACTTGTGCAGTATCCAAGGTTGTAAAGAGAAATTGAATACATGAACATCGAGAGCTAAGAAGACGAGAGAAAGAAGAAGACAAAAACAGAGAAGAGAGAAGAGAGAATTGCGCAATCGCGCAATTGAAGTGTACAAGAGAAACTAGAAGTGACAGTTATGAAATCCCCCATTTCATTTCGCGCCCAAAAGCCCTTATATAGGTGAAGATTTGCGCCTCCATGTAAGTTAATTCGCGCCCTGGCGCATTTGGACAGAGAGGAGGGAGAAGTTGCGCCTCTGGTTGCGCCCTGGCACAAGTCTTGCGCCCTTGCTTGCGCCTTGGCGCGAGTTTGCGCCCCCACATGCTTCCTATTTACGCCTAGGCGCGTTTCTCCAGAGAGGAGGTATCAATTTGCGCCACACCTTGTCCTGTGCTGCGCCTAGGCGCGAGTTTTGCGCCCTAGCTCCTTCACAATTGCGCCTAGGCGCATTTTACTGGAGGAGAAGGGTCAAATTGCGCCCTTACTTCCATGCCTTGGCGCAAATGGGAGTGCTTCCTTGTCTTGAGCTTCAATTTCTCTCCTTCTTGCTGACTTGCACTCCAAGTTCTTATCTCAGGTCTTGGGTCTTTCATTCCAAGCTTCCACTCTAGCATTCAATCCTTCCATGCTCTTATCTCTTCTCCATTCCTCAGAGCTCTAGATGTAACTGCACACGCATCAGTATAGAAACATAAGAACTTATGGAAATTTAACTATTATTTACTTTTAGTACTAAACTATACCTCTAACTCAATATCTAAGATAAACTCCCAAAATATGACACATATAAAAGCTAAATGAACCAAAAACAAAGTAAAGAAAATGTATATGAAATGGATTATCAAATACCCCCACACTTATTCTTTTGCACTCCGGGGCAAAATTTACTAAAAGAAGAATTGATGATATGTGAACTGAACCAATTTCAATTGAACCACAGATGCATGAAAAGGGGCAAGGGACAAAATTTAAAGCATCAAGATTAACAACAATTCATGTATCTACTGTACATCCAAAATAAACAAATTGACAAGTTGAGTTAAAGAATGAATTCAAAGTGATAGAACCTCACAAGTAAGTGTTTCCTCTTAACTCTCAAGTGTTTAGGATTGTATTTGCACTCAAACACATCATGCAAGCTAGCACTACCAGATTTTTACAAGCCTCTAATTTCAATAACTTGAAACACATGCAATCAAAGATCAAAAGGACTTTATTAAGCTTGTAATGTGGCCAAGGTGAAGGTGGGATAAGAGAAAGATTATTTAGGCTAATAACCAAGGGAAAAGAGGAGCAATGGGGAATAAATTCAATAAGCATGAAGATTACCCTCCTAACATTTGCCTCTTTTGGTTTCCCACTTATTTCTATCCCGAATTTTTATTTTCTTCTGTTTCTTTTTCTTTTTCCTTCTTTTGCTTTCTTATAACTTTTGGTATTTTCTTTTCTTCTTTCTTTTGCTTCTTGTTCTTTTCTATATTTCCTTCCTTATAGCTTTTGGTACTTTCTTCTTTGTATCTTTTTCTATATATTTGTTTTCTTTTGCATAGCTACTGCCAATCCATTCACCAACTCACATACCAGACTTATCCTGAGAGGTTATACCCCCACACTTATTTAGAACCTATTCCCAAAACAATTCCAAAGCTCCTTTAATCCCTAAGGTCAGGAGACATCATTGTTTTCCATTTTTCGGCTTGTAATGAGCTTAAAATTGAAGAAAGGGGTATAAAGGCTCAAAGGGGGATAACAAGGGAAAAACATGTAAGGTAGGTCAATTTGGCTAGTAGCTTAAGAAGAATTGCCTAAATCATTTCAATAATGCATGTGAACAAGAAATATCAGCAAGAGTTAAGGAAAAATCTAGAGCAACTAACAAGATGAGTGTAATCACACAAGAAATAAATTTTTGAAGGAAAATGGCTCCTCCATATAAGGCTCAAACTCTCACAAGGTTTACTTTTCTATCACTAATTATCCACACTTTAATTTCAAGTCAATTGCAATTCAAGGATGCACAAATAGGTCATAGGAAAGTTGAAAAATCTATCAACTAAAAATGTTTGTAACTTCCACAGTTCATATACCTATAAATCCAGAGAAAAGGTATGATTCACATATAAATTCTGTGTCATATACTTGAATCTCTCTTTTTGTTGTTTTTTTTTTTTCTAAGGGTCGAAACAAAATGATTCCTAAATCAAAAACAGAGAAATATTCACAGAATCCCCCCACACTTAAAATTGACATTGTCCTCAATGAAACATAAAATGCATCAATGGATTCAACAGCAATTAACATCAAAAGGGGGATAGAAAAACTCCCTCAAGGGCCATATATATGTACGTCCGGCCAGCTCGGTTCAGCCAAGGACAACTCTGCCTCAGCTTCTTCCGCTTTCGGACTCTCATGAAATTCCTTGAGTTGATGACCATTTACCTTCCAAATTTTACCGGTAGCTTCATCTCTTATCTCAACTGCACCATGGGAAAAGATATTAGTAATAACAAAAGGACCATCCCATTGAGAGCGAAGTTTACCGGCTATAAGCTTCAAACGAGAATTGAATAACAACACTTTTTGGCCCATTTTGAACTCCTTCCTCAGAATCATATTATCATGATACTTCTTAACTTTTTCCTTGTAGATCTTAGAGTTCTCATAAGCCTCCAAGCAAAGCTCCTCAAGTTCTTGTAATTGAAGCTTCCTATGTGCACCAGCCTGGTCAATTTCTAAGTTGCACTTCTTCACAGCCCAGTATGAACGATGCTCAATCTCCACAGGTAAATGACATCCTTTACCAAAAACCATCCTATAAGGATACATGCCAGTCGGTGTCCTATAAGCAGTTCTATGGGCCCAAAGAGCATCTTCAAGTTGCCTACTCCAGTCCTTTCTGTTAGGGTGGACCATTTTTTGTAACATGAGCTTAATATCTCTGTTGAACACTTCGACTTGACCATTAGTTTGGGGATGATAGGTTGTGGACACTCTATGCACAACCCCATACTTATGGAGCAGAGACCGCATGCTGACATTACAAAAATGGCTCCTCTCGTCACTAATAATGGCTTTAGGCACACCAAACCTGCAGAAAATATTGGATCTAATAAAATCCACAACAACTTTAGAATCATTAGTCCTGGTGGCCTTAGCCTCAACCCATTTTGATACATAATCAACAGCTAACAGAATATATGAATAACCAGAAGAGACAGGAAAAGGACCCATGAAATCGATACCCTAAACATCAAATACTTCACAAAAAATAATAGGTTGTTGGGGTATCTCATGCCTTCGCTTGATGGTCATTCCAGCTCTCTGGCATTTCTCACAGGTGCTGAAAAGTTTATATGCATCCTTGAAAATAGTAGGCCAATAAAACCCACTGTCCAACACTTTCCTAGCTGTTCTCTGAGGTCCATAGTGTCCTCCTACTAATGAAGCATGACAAAATTGAAGGACTGACTAGATTTCATGATTTGGAATACACCTGCGGATAACTCTATCACTGCAAAACCTCCACAAATAAGGGTCATCCCAGACATAATATTTTGCATCACTTTTTAATTTCTCAATTTGCGATCTGGATGCATGAGGAGGTACAACAGATGTAACCAAATAATTAACAATATCAGCAAACCAAGGGACTATATCACAAGAGTATAAAAGCATAAGATGTTCAGGAAAATCATCTTTGATAGGTACAAGATCAAGGTTACCCTCAATCCTACTCAAGTGATCAAGACCGATTTTCTCGCACCACTCTTGTCCACGATTTCGATGTCAAACTCCCCGTAGAAGAAGCATCCATCTAATTAACCTCGCTTTAGCATCGATTTCTTCAACAAGAATTTCCCGAGCCGCATGGTCGAGAAAACAATGATTTTAGAGCCAAGCAAGTATGCACGAAATTTATCTAAAGCAAAAACAATTGCCAAAAGCTCTTTTTCAGTAGTGGTGTAGTGTGCTTGGGCAGCATCAAGTGTGCGGGACGATATGCAATAACATGAGAGTGTTTGTCAACCCTTTGGGCTAGAATCGCCCCAATTGCAAAATTGGAAGCATCACACATTAGTTCAAAGGGAAGCTCCCAATCAGGTGGTTGCACAATAGGTGTTGTGGTAAGCTTACTCTTCAGCTCATCAAAGGCCTTCTTACATGTCTGGTCAAAGGAAAATTTTGCATCCTTTTGGAGGAGCTTGGACAATGGTAGAGCAATCTTGCTAAAGTCCTGAATAAATCTTCTGTAGAAACCTGCATGGCCAAGAAAAGAACGCACTTCCCGCACAGAAACAGGGTAAGGTAGAGAAGTAATAATATCTATTTTTGCTTTATCAACTTCAATACCCCTACTAGAGACTAGATGCCCTAAGACTGTACCCTCACTAACCATGAAATGACATTTTTCAAAATTCAAGACTGCATTAGTCTCAATACATCTACTCGAACTCTAGAAAGGCTATCCAAACATGTATCAAAAGATGAGCCATATACAGTAAAATCATCCATGAACACCTCCATGCAACTCTCTAATAAATCAGAGAAGATACTCACCATACACCTTTGAAATGTACCAGGTGCGTTGCATAAACCGAATGGCATCTTGGTGTAAGCATAAGTCCCAAATGGACAAGTGAATGTGGTCTTATGTTGATCTTCTGGAGCAATGTGAATCTGCATATACCCTGAAAATCCATCCAAAAAACAGTAATGTGATTTACCTGCCAACCTCTCCAAAACTTGATCAATGAATGGGAGTGGGAAATGGTCCTTCTGAGTGGCTTGATTGAGTCTCCTATAGTCAATGCAAACTCTCCAACTGTTAGTGACTCTAGTTGGAATCAACTCGTTGTCTTTATTTTGCACCACAGTGATGCCAGATTTCTTAGGGACCACTTGTACAGGTGAAACCCATGTGCTGTCTGAAATGGGGTAGATGATGCCAGCTGCAAGCAATTTTATCACCTCTTTCTTAACTACATCCAGGATGGTAGGATTGAGTCTCCTTTGTGGTTGTCTCACAGGCTTAAAATCCTCCTCTAGCAAGATTCGATGCATGCAAATGGCTGGATTAATTCCAGGGAGATCAGCTAACGTCCACCCAATGGCTTTCTTGTGCTTTTTCAGAATTTTCAGCAACTTCTCCTCCTGCTCATTTTGCAAGGTACTCGAAATGATGACTGGGAGCTGATAAGTGCTAAATTATACATGTTTTCCAAGGTGTTTTCAGCCATTTCCATCTAATTTCAAGTATGTTTAGTCATAGTTTAGACAAGAAAACAGTAAAAATATCATATTTGTCTAATGTTAGTCTTTGATTTAGCGTTTTGGTAGTTTTATAGGATTTTCGTGTATTTTTAAGTCATTTTATCCATTTTCTTGTTAATTGTAGATTGCTTGAAGAGAAGATAGAAGCTGGGAAGGAAAGCCCACGAACATGAGACGAACAAATCCCATTAAAGCAAGAAAGTCCGTCCAATTCGTGCAAAATATGAAGTGCAAGTGGCAACTCTGTATCGTCTGTGGATGCGACAACAGACGGAACAAGCATCAAGCCTCGGACGCAACTGCATCAGACCAAGAGAGTAGAGCAAACCAAACCTCAAGTTGAGCATCCAAGGCATTAAAATGGTATCGTCGAAGAAACGCGCCAGGGCGCACTCGTGGGCGCCTTCATACCCTCGCTTGCGGCAAAAATGCGCTAGTGGCGCGCTCAAGGGCGCGCTCATGCCATCCTTTTATTCACTCGCGCCGGGCGCGAGTTCACTCAATACAGGCGTTTGCCAGACCTTATGAAAGCTCGACGGGGGGATCAAGACGCAATGGATTAGTTTCGCTCTATGCTTACTTCATCCAAAGCTATTCCATCCGTGCGTGCTTCTTATGAAGTTGCTTCGTTCGTGCTTGTTTCTTCCAAGTTACTTCGTCTATACATGTTTTATCCTGGATTAGTTTCGTCTCTGCTCGCCTCATCCGAGTTGTCTCGTCTCGTATTGTTTCATCTCGAATCCCCGATTATTGCTTTCGTCTGTAACCAACACAGACGATACCAAGTTTGATACAGACGAAGCAAAGACAGACGATACGAAACCGAGTTACAACAGACGAAAGAGCTTCATCAGACGAAAGATCTCACAGACGGAAGAACACTTAGCATGAAAGACTGTTCAATTTGTGCACTTCTCGAGACTTGCAGTAAAGTAAATGAAAGTCGTAGTCATCTCAGATCGTCCCAGGGTGTTAACGAAAGTATTGTCTCGAAGGAATCAATTGAAGGTTTCATCGAAAAGCGAGCTCATCGAGGCGAAACCGAGCCACATCGGGACGAAAGACTTGATGACGCAAGAACTCTTGTTCCGTCTGATGGGTTGTTCCGTCTATACTTGATTCATCTGAGTTGTTCATCTATGCTTATTTCACCTGAAGAGCTATTCCGTCTGTGCATGCTTCTTATGGAGTTGCTTCGTCCATACCAGTATTTTCCAAGTCATTTCGTCTGTGCTTACTTCGTCTGAGAGTGTTCTGCCTATTTCATATGAGATGAAGCAAAGACAGACGAAGCCAAGACAAATGATACGAAGCAAAAGACAGACGAAGCAAAGACAGAGGATATGAAGATTTCATCAGACGGAAGCAATAACTTGCAGTTACAGTTGCCACGCTGTCAGAATCAAGCAAGTTTATGCATTCAAACTGTCACAATGCACCTGGACGTAATTCCAGTAAATGGGGGAACACTTCTTCACCTATAAAAGGAAGTATTGGGCGCGAAAATAAGGGGGATTCGAATTGTAGATCCATAACTAACATTTTACAGTTACTCTGTTTTCCCTTCTCTTGCGAGTTTCTCTCGTTTTTCTCTTCTCCACTTTCATTCTCCTTCTCCCTCCATCAACCTTGAGATTCCTGAGCTTGTGAGTTGTGAAAGCATAATCAAGCAATTATGGAGCTTCTCTGGTGTTTGATTTCTGTTTTGTTTCTTTCTTTTCTCATTTCCATGTTTAGCTAAATTCTGCAGTTAGGAATGGGGATTTTGATTCCAGAATTCTTGTAATGGATTCCTTATGTTAATTCAAGTGTAATTTCACCGAATTGATTGATCTCTTCCCTGCTTAATGCTTATTCTTGAGATTTAATTCATGAAACTCAAATAGAGATAGAGATATTAATGTTTGATTGAATTGAACTCTGTCTTGAGAATTTGTATCTCGTGTCAACTATGAGATCGAGAGATGAATAGTTGAAGAAGGAGAGGAAATGTATCACTATAGTAGTGCATGAGTCTAGAGATAGAACTTGCATATTATGAGATGTTGTAACGAATTCATCTGTTCGCTTCTTGAATGAATCTCTGTTTTCACCTAAGAGATTAGGGATGATAGTAGGCATTCAAAGGGACTAAGACCTAGAGATAGGATTAGTCTACGGTATCACGAATTCTAGTCTCCAATTGAGTGAGATTTGCTAGATTAACATAGGAAGCAGTTACTTGAGGAAGGAATCAACTGAACCAATTCCCTAACTGTATTTCATCATCTCTGAAACTTAAACATTTACTTGCTTTCTTTACTTTACAGTATTGCTTTATTTTACACAATAGTTTAGTTTTACACAAATGATTCATTCACCGATTCGTCTTAATAGCAAAGCATGTTGAGCATTTGGTAATTCACAATCAGTCTCTGTGGTTCGACAACCTGTTCTCATCTTTTCTAAACTTGTAACGACCGGTACACTTGCCGAAAGATTGACACCTACATACTTTTAAATAGTCAACAAGTTTATGAAGAAAGTAAATGAAAGTCGTAGTCATCTGTATCGTCTGAGGGTGTAAACGAAAGTATTGTCTGAAGGAATCAATTGAAGGTTTCATCAGACGAAAGCGAGCTCATCAGACGAAACCGAGCCACATCAGACGAAAGACTTGACAGACGCAAGAACTCTTGTTCCGTCTGATGGGTTGTTCCGTCTATACTTGATTCATCTGAGTTGTTCATCTATGCTTATTTCACCTGAAGAGCTATTCCGTCTGTGCATGCTTCTTATGGAGTTGCTTCGTCCATACCAGTATTTTCCAAGTCATTTCGTCTGTGCTTACTTCGTCTGAGAGTGTTCTGCCTATTTCATATGAGATGAAGCAAAGACAGACGAAGCCAAGACAAACGATACGAAGCAAAAGACAGACGAAGCAAAGACAGAGGATATGAAGATTTCATCAGACGGAAGCAATAACTTGCAGTTACAGTTGCCACGCTGTCAGAATCAAGCAAGTTTATGCATTCAAACTGTCACAATGCACCTGGACGTAATTCCAGTAAATGGGGGAACACTTCTTCACCTATAAAAGGAAGTATTGGGCGCGAAAATAAGGGGGATTCGAATTGTAGATCCATAACTAACATTTTACGATTACTCTTTTTCCCTTCTCTTTGCGAGTTTCTCTCGTTTTTCTCTTCTCCACTTTCATTCTCCTTCTCCCTCCATCAACCTTGAGATTCCGAGCTTGTGAGTTGTGAAAGCATAATCAAGCAATTATGGAGCTTCTCTGTGTTTGATTTCTGTTTTGTTTCTTTCTTTTCTCATTTCCATGTTTAGCTAAATTCTGCTTAGGAATGGGGATTTTGATTCCGAGAATTCTTGTAATGGATTCCTTATGTTAATTCAAGTGTAATTTCACCGAATTGATTGATCTCTTCCCTGCTTAATGCTTATTCTTGAGATTTAATTCATGAAACTCAAATAGAGATAGAGATATTAATGTTTGATTGAATTGAACTCTGTCTTGAGAATTTGTATCTCGTGTCAACTATGAGATCGAGAGATGAATAGTTGAAGAAGGAGAGGAAATGTATCACTATAGTAGTGCATGAGTCTAGAGATAGAACTTGCATATTATGAGATGTTGTAACGAATTCATCTGTTCGCTTCTTGAATGAATCTCTGTTTTCACCTAAGAGATTAGGGATGATAGTAGGCATTCAAAGGGACTAAGACCTAGAGATAGGATTAGTCTACGGTATCACGAATTCTAGTCTCCAATTGAGTGAGATTTGCTAGATTAACATAGGAAGCAGTTACTTGAGGAAGGAATCAACTGAACCAATTCCCTAACTGTATTTCATCATCTCTGAAACTTAAACATTTACTTGCTTTCTTTACTTTACAGTATTGCTTTATTTTACACAATAGTTTAGTTTTACACAAATGATTCATTCACCGATTCGTCTTAATAGCAAAGCATGTTGAGCATTTGGTAATTCACAATCAGTCTCTGTGGTTCGACAACCTGTTCTCATCTTTTCTAAACTTGTAACGACCGGTACACTTGCCGAAAGATTGACACCTACATACTTTTAAATAGTCAACAAGTTTATGGCGCCGTTGCCGGGGACTATTGATGAATATCGATAGTCTTAACGAGCTTGCTACTTAGGACACTTTCTTTTACCTTCTTTTGTTTTCATAGATTTGTTTTCTTTATTTTTAGTTTTTTTTTTAGTTTTCTTTATCTTCTTTGTTTTAATTGTTTTTCTTTTGATTTCTTTGATTTCTTTAATTTCTTCATTTCATTGATTTCTTTGTTTTCACTGTTTTTATTCTGTTCATATTGTTTCGTCTGTAGCAGATTTGTTCTGTTTCGTTTCTATAGATGTCTCGTTCTGTTTTCAGTAATTTCTTTTATTCTTTGAATCTGTTTTATTTTGTTTTGTTTTGTTTTTATTCTTCGAATTGGTTTTGATTTTCACTTAGAATAAGTGTCTTTTCTTTTCTTTGTTGTTAATAATTGTTTCGTCTGTCCATTTGAGCTTCCGTCTGTTAATATTGTTTTGTCTGTGGCAGACTTGTTTCGTTTTGTTTTCTATATTTGTTTTGTTTTGTTTTCTAGAGTCATTCTGTTTCTTATTGATTTCTTTATTTTCTTACTTGTCGCATCTGATCATACTATAGCTTATTTGTTTCGTCTATACCTATTTCCTTTCATACCCTTTTTGTTTCGTCTATATCAAAATTTTGTTGTTTCGTCTGTAGTATAGTGTTAAATGCGGAATACTTGGTATTATCTGTTCATTTTGTTTCGTCTGTTCATTGTGTTTTGTTCTGTTTTACATAGTTGGTTGTTTTGTCGTGTTTTCATTAATTCTTTCATTCTTTGAATTTGTTTCAGTATCCCTGTATCCTTTTGATTTGTGGTTTATGCGAAGAGCTAAGGAAACTGATCTCTTGTTTGAACCAGAAATTGAGAGATTTTGCAGGAGAAATCGAAAAGCAAATAAAGAAAATAAAGAGCTTCTCGAGGAGACTATACTAGGAAATATGGATAACAACACAAGGCGCATGACATTGGAGGAGTTGTATACTCCTAATGCAATGGGTCATGGATCCAAAGATTGCACCACCAAATGTTACGACCAACAATTTTGAAATAAAACTGCTCGACACAATTAATAAGGCAAGAGCAGTTTGGAGGTTTGGAGGAGGAAGACCCAAATCAGCACATTCATAACTTCCTACAGATTTGTGGTACTATCAGGATGAATGGAGTGCCAGACGATGCAATTCGTCTGAGACTATTTGAATTTTCGCTTAAAGGAGAAGCTAAAATGTGGTTACAGAGTTTTCCTTATGGTTATTTCACTGTTTGGGAGGACTTGGTGAACACTTTCTTAGCTCAATACTTTCCACCAGAGAAATACAACTACTTCAGAGCAGAGATCTCTTGTTTCAAGCAGAAAGATGGAGAGTCCATCAGTGAGGCATGGAGAAGATTCAAATCTTTGCTGAGAAAATGCCCTCACCATGGATTCTCTGATCTTCAGCAAGTCCATATCTTCTATAATGGACTACGGACGCATACAAGACTTCTAGTGGATGCGTCTGCTGGAGGCTCACTAAGGAAGAAGGATGCTCAAGAAGCAAGAGTGATCATTGAGACCATGGCGTCAAATCGCTATGATGCTCCCAGTGATTTCTACGGTGAGAGAAGAGGAATGATCGAGCTTGGAGCTAATGATGCTTTGTTAGCTCAAAACAAGCTGATGAATCAGAAGATGGACCAAA
This sequence comes from Hylodesmum podocarpum, assembly GCA_026586105.1. Lineage (NCBI taxonomy): Eukaryota > Viridiplantae > Streptophyta > Magnoliopsida > Fabales > Fabaceae > Hylodesmum > Hylodesmum podocarpum. Next base: position 14,860,735 of record JALJEV010000623.1, on the reverse strand, counting down.
TAATGAAGCAACTTCAAGTGGTCCAGTTGAATGCAGTTCAAACGCCTCCTATCGTCTGTGACTACTGTGGGGGAGGACATCAAGTAGAGTTTTGTGAAAGTTTAGGAGCCACTGCTGAGGAACAAGCTCAAGTGAATTATATGGGAAATCCTCAAGGTAACCCCTATGCCAACACAAACAATTATAATCCTCACAATAGAAACCATCCAAATCTGTCATATAGGAATAACAATTATTTGCAACCCACTTCTTCCTCTTATGACCAGAATCATAAACAAACCTTCAACTCTAGACCACCTTTCAATCCAAACATGCCATACAACCAAAACTTCAACCAGCATCAAAATCAAACATCTTCATCTAACCAGTATTACAATCAAAGCCCCACCAAATTTACCTTTCAACCACTCAACCTAAATTCCCAACCAACCACCAAGAAATGCTCCATCAAGCTCCAACATGAATCCCGCCCGAAGAAGGTTCATCCAATCTCGAGAACATGTTCATGTCTTTTATGCAAAGGACTGAATCTATGTTCACAAATCAAGAAGCTTCTATAAGGAACTTAGAATCGCAGATTGGTCACTCTCCCAAAGAACTCTCTCGAAAGAACTCAAGGAAAGCCGCCAAGTGACACCGTGATAAATCCAAAGGAGCAAGTAAATCCATTACCACAAGGAGTGGCAAGTTACTGGGAAAGGAAGTTGAAGAAGAACAGAAAGGAGATATGGTGGAAGAAGAAGACAATACTGCGAAAAATGATAGGCAATCGTCTGTGCCTATAACTCTCAATGAAACGAAAGAATCACCTAGAAAAACAAAGAGACAGATCCTAGCGAGAAGGCGGTCGACGAACATATTTCACCATACCGCAAACTCCCTATCCGCAAAGGTTAAAGAAGGCCAATGATGACAAGCAGTTTGCTAAGTTCTTCGACATCTTGAAGAGCTTGAGAATTAACATTCCATTCTCTGAAGCACTGCAAAAGATGCCCTCTTATGCTAAATTCATGAAGGAGATTCTGTCTAATAAGAGGATGTTGTTGGATGATGAGACGATAGCCATGACAGAGGAGTGTAGTGCCATCATCCGCAGAGAAGCTACCTCGAAATTGAGAGACGAGGCCCCTTCACCATTCCTTGCTCCATAGGAGAAGTTTCAAAGAGGGTAAAGCTTTAATAGATCTAGGAGCCGTATAAATTTAATGCCTCTTTCTTTCGTGCAATTGAATATAAAGGACATGGACATCCAACCCACCATGATGACACCGCAATCGGGCACCGCTCCACCAAACGTCCATATGGAGTAGTGGAGGACCTTTTGGTAAAGGTGGACAAGTTCGTGTTCCCTGCTGACTTTGTAGTGCTGGACATGGAAGCTGACAAAGAAGTTCCAATCATTTTGGGAAGACCATTCCTAGCAACTGGCAGAGTCTTGATAGATGTAGCACAAGGTGAACTCATCTTGATAGTAGATGAAGAAAAGGTATCTTTTAACATATTTGATGCCATGAAATTTTCGTCTGATAAGTCACAGTGTATGAGTGTTGATGCGTTGGAACCAATAATAGAAAATGCTGAGATTTTTAACTTCGCAACAGAGGAGGAAAATTTTGATTCCCCCAGTTTTGAAAATGAAAACCAAGAAGTTGAGAATTTCATAGCCGCACCGGAGACCAACACATCAACACCATCATGCGTTGAGCCATCGACTTTAACATCGACCGGAACATCTACTATGGCAGACGAAACAGAGACTGTACCCAAGAGTGAACTTAAGCAACTTCCTTCTCATCTTAGGTATGCTTTTCTTGAAAAGAATGACACCTTCCCGGTGATCATTAGCAATTCGTTGAATAAAAAGGAAGAGGATAAGTTGCTTAAAGTTCTGAAAGAATATAAGTCTGCTATTGGGTGGCAGATTTCTGATTTGAAAGGTATAAGTCCCTCATTTTGCATGCACAAAATCCTGCTTGAGGACAATTTCAAACCCGTGATACAACCTCAAAGGCGTTTAAATCCTATCATGACGGAGGTTGTACACAAAGAAGTCCTCAAACTACTTGATGCTGGAATTATTTATCCTATTTCGGATAGCTCATGGGTGAGTCCAGTGCAAGTAGTTCCCAAGAAAGGGGGCATGACTGTAATTACAAATGAGAGGAATGAGCTAATCCCCACCAGAACAGTGACTGGGTGGAGGATGTGTATAGATTACAGACGGTTGAATGAATCAACAAGGAAAGATCATTTTCCTTTACCTTTTATGGACCAAATGCTTGAAAGGCTAGCTGGTCATGCTTATTATTGTTTTCTAGATGGCTACTCTGGTTATAACCAGATTGTAGTGGACCCTAAGGACCAAGAAAAAACTGCTTTCACTTGTCCTTATGGGGTCTTTGCGTACAGACGAATGCCATTCGGATTATGTAATGCACCAGCTACCTTTCAAAGATGCATGATGGCCATATTTGGGGATATGGTTGAAAAGTTTATTGAAATTTTTATGGATGATTTCTCAGTCTTTGGGTCCACTTTCGAAAACTGTTTAGAAAATCTGACTTGTGTACTCAGACGATGCCAAGAAACTAATCTTGTTTTGAACTGGGAAAAATGCCATTTCATGGTGAAAGAAGGTATCGTCTTAGGACACAAAATATCTGTTAAAGGTATAGAAGTGGACAAAGCAAAAATCGAAGTGATAGAGAAGCTGCCTCCTCCAGTGAATGTGAAAGGAGTGAGAAGTTTCTTGGGTCACGCTGGTTTTTACAGACGATTCATCCAGGATTTTTCAAAAATCTCGAAACCATTGTGTGACCTGTTGGTGAAGGAAGTGACCTTCAATTTTGATGAAAACTGTCTAAGAGCCTTTGAGACTTTAAAAGAAAAGTTGATAACAGCTCCTATCATCACCGCTCCAGATTGGAGTTTACCTTTTGAAATTATGTGTGATGCTAGCGATTATGCAATAGGAGCTGTACTAGGACAGAGGAAGGAAAAACTTGTAAGAGTGATATACTATGCTAGCAGAGTGCTGGACAGTGCTCAAGTTAATTATTCAACTACAAAAAAAGAACTGTTAGCCATAGTATTTGCTCTGAACAAGTTCCGTCCGTACCTCATTGGCTCAAAAATAATAGTGTACACAGACCATGCGGCCTTGAAGTACCTTCTGATGAAACATGAGAGTAAACCAAGACTAATTCGCTGGGTTCTCCTCCTACAAGAGTTTGACATTGAAATTAGAGACAAAAAGGGGAGAGAGAACCTAGTTGCGGATCACCTTTCAAGGTTAAATCATGCTACAATAGAAGGTACTGATATCCCTATTTCTGAAACCTTCCCAGACGAAACACTCTTTGCCATTTCTAATGCTCCTTGGTTCAGCGATATCGCGAACTTTAAGGTTTCCAATTATATTCCACCTGGCTTGTCTCATCAACAAAGAAAGAAATTGTTTTCTGATGCTAAATATTATGTTTGGGATGAGCCATTTCTGTTCAAGTGGGGTGTAGATGGACTCCTTAGGAGATGTATCCCTGAGGAAGAGGTTAACTCTGTTCTGTGGCACTGTCATAATTCCCCTAGTGGAGGTCATTTTAATGGGGAAAGGACAGCCAAAAAGGTTTTGCAGAGTGGATTGTATTGGCCATCTATTTTTAAAGATGCAAAAGCCTTTGTACAAAGCTGTGACAGATGTCAAAGAACTGGAAATATTTCTAGAAGAGACGAAGGACCCTTGAACAATATTTTAGAGATAGAGGTCTTCGATGTGTGGGGAATGGATTTCATGGGACCATTTCCTCCATCATTTTCCCACACATACATCCTAGTAGCTGTTGATTATGTGTCTAAGTGGGTGGAAGCTATTTCTGCTCAGACGAATGACTCTAGGATAGTAGACGCTTTCATCCATAGGAACATTTTTTCCAGGTTTGGGGTCCCTAGAGCTTTCATTACTGATGGTGGAAGCCATTTCTGCAATAAACACTTAGAGAGAGTCCTTAAGAGGTTAGGGGTGAAGCATAAAATTGCAACACCATATCACCCCCAAACCAGTGGGCAAGCAGAGCTAGTGAATAGGGAGATTAAAAAGATTTTGGAAAGAACTGTAAGTCCTGTCCCAAAAGATTGGTCAAAAAGACTAAATGATGCTCTTTTGGGCATATAGGACAGCTTATAAGACTCCCATTGGCATGACACCATTTCAAATGGTTTATGGAAAGGCATGCCACTTGCTCGTGGAACAAGAGCATAAGGCATACTGGCCTTAAAATACCTCACTTTCCGACTCTCATGCAGTGAGAGAACAGACGATACCAACTCCATGAGTTGGAAGAGCTTAGGCTTCAAGCATACGAAAATGCCAAGATTTACAAAGAGAGAACAAAGTTATGGCATGATCGTAAGCTTAGACAAAGAGAGTTTTACCCCGGACAACTAGTTTTACTTTATAACTCTAGATTAAGGTTGTTTCCGGAAAACTTAAGTCTAGATGGTCTGGTCCATTTGTTTGTAAAAGAAGTATTTCCACATGGTGCAATTACTCTAAAAACCTCGAGGATTCCAAAGTGAATTCAAGGTGAACCGCCGAGAGTTAAACCATATCTCGGGAGATAACCGTGAAAAGGACAAGGTCTCATGGAACTTCAAGACCCTCTCGTGACAGTCAAGTCATATGTCAAGCTAATGACATTAAAGAAGCGCTTTGGTGGGAGGCAACCTACCCAATCCAGAGAAGCTTTTCGTGACTTCTCCTTGTGATATACTTGTGAATAGCTTAAGAGTTGAGGAAAACAAAAAAATAAAATAGAATTTGAAGATTAGAGTAGAGTGTAAATATAAGATACAAGAGAATAAATCGATTTTTGTGTTGATAGTTAAACAAGTAGATATATGAATAAACACTTGAAATTACAGTGTTCTTGAGTTGATAAGAAATAAGAGAAGAGGTGAGGTGTTATACCGTTAGTGGGAGATTTTTGAAGTTTCGTCTGATACCCTGTTCACAGACGATACTAAGGTTTCGTCTGATAACTATTGTGTTCACAATACGGGCACATACGATACTAAGGTTTCGTGGCTCGATGCTTGCTCAGGTTTCATCGATGCGATGCTAAGCCTAATACTTGTACATTCTAAAGAGAGCAATCCCACTTTCTATCAATTCCCATCTTCACCACCTCACATTGCAAGTAATTTTGAGTTGATTTCTCCATTTCTTTCAATTTTGTTTCACTAATATTTTACTGTTGTTAGTTCATTTTGACCATTGTGAATTTCGAGATGCTGAGCACTGTTGGAAACACATGGAAATTTTTGGCACTTGATCGAGAACCTTCAGTATTATGACTTGTCTTCAACAGGGAGCATTCTTATACTCTATTACTTTAACTGTTGATTGATGATTGTTTAGAGTATGTTTCCTATTTTGTTGCAACATATGGAGGTTAATTGAATTAGTATAACATTGACTTTGTAGTTCAGTAGAATAAGTTATGCATATTCTGGCACTTAGGATCAGCTTGAGGTTCTATGACAAAGTTGCATGTTCTCAATTATTCAAGAGATACTTGTATGAGAATTCTAGCATGACAATTTTCAGGATTGACATGATTGATGAATTTAGCAATGTTAAAGCAATTATTAATCCTGGATAAGAATTTGAGCCTCCAACAGGATTCTATTCTTGAGTGTCATACCAACTGAAGTGTTTTGTTCTAGAACTTGCTTTAGCTCTTGGTCAAAATTGCATACAATTAGAATTGGACACAAATGATAAAGGCAATTTTCTTTCTTGTAGCCTCGAGCCAAATAAGCCTTAACCTTCACATTATCCATTGCTAGCCCCTTTGAGCCTGAATTTACCCTTTCTTTCTTGGATACTTGAGCTCATTACAAGCCTATATAAGTGAAAAACCAATGGTCCCACCACTGGAACTTAAAGAGTATTGATTTCTTTGCTTAGACGATAGGATTCAAGATTAAGTTTGGGGTTGAAATTTTGGGATGCATGTGTTGTTGACTTGAGGACAAGTCAAATTTCTAAGTTTGGGGTTGAATGTATCGTCTGGATATTGGTGACATTGTTTGGTCTAGATATTGGTGAAATTTTTTTGACTAACATATAGTTGTAGTATAATTGCATTCTCTCACTTTTCATGCATACCATACAAAAAGTTTATTTTTCGTCTTGTGCTGGCAATTAGTGATACCACTCAAGAAAAATAAAGAGAAAAACAAGAAAAATTGAAAAGAAAGAAAAAGAAAGAAAAAGAAACAAAGGAAGAAAAGAGAACATAATGTTCTCATTGGTCTTTGTAGGTATCATCTGTAAGCCTACAGACGAAATCATCAGACTAAAGGCTCAGACGATACTGGCACAGATGGGATATAGTGAAAAATAAAGAAAAATAAAAGAACGAAAGAAAAAGAAACAGAAGAAAGTGCAGTTTAAAAAGAAAAAGAAATAAAGCAAGAAAAGAAAACAAAGTGGTTTCATGAGTTATTAGTCTTTCGTCTGTCCATCATTTTTGTTTCGTCTGTCCATTATTTTTGTTTCGTCTCATCCATCATTTGTTAGCTAGCATATTAATTCACATATCATGTAGGTTCTAACTTGTACTCTTTAAGTTCCTCTGATTTTTAACTAATACCTTTTCTTTTAACCCACCTTTACCTAAGCCCCATTACAACCCTGAAAAGACCTTTTGATTGTCCAACCTCTACTTGAAGGCAGTGGAGATTTTGAGAGTCATTGCAAGCTTATGGTAACTGACCTTCGGATTGGTAATATTGAGAGAAACACAAACCCAAACACTTGAGAGCTTGAGGGCAAACACTTAACTGGAAGAGGATTGTTTGATGTTGACTAGATTACATATTTTCATGCCAATCTACGGTTGATTGCTTATGTGTGATGAACTGTACAATTCTTGAGGATGTTGAATTCATGTTCAACTTTCATAGATAAATTGAGATCACTTAGGGAGTCAAGAATTGCATAATGAATTTTCGGTGGTGTTGAGTTCAAGTGTTATACTATGCTTATTAACCCCTGTAATGATGGAATCTATGTTTGCTTGAGGACAAGCAAAGCTTTAAGTTTGGGGTTGTGATAAGTGCTAAATTATACATGTTTTCCAAGGTGTTTTAAGTCCATTTCCATCTAATTTCAAGATGTTTAGTCATAGTTTAGACAAGAAAACAGTAAAAATATCATATTTGTCTAATGTTAGTCTTTGATTTAGCGTTTTGGTAGTTTTATAGGATTTTCGTGTATTTTTAAGTCATTTTATCCATTTTCTTGTTAATTGTAGATTGCTTGAAGAGAAGATAGAAGCTGGGAAGGAAAGCCCACGAACATGAGACGAACAAATCCCATTGAAGCAAGAAAGTCGTCCAATTCGTGCAAAATATGAAGTGCAAGTGGCAACTCAGATCGTCTCGTGGATGCGACAACAGACGGAACAAACATCAAGCCTCGACGCAACCGCATCGGACCAAGAGAGTAGAGCAAACCAAACCTCAAGTTGAGCATCCAAGGCCGTTAAAATGGTATCGTCTCGAAGAAACGCGCCCAGGGCGCACTCATGGGGCGCCTTCATACCCTCGCTTTGGCAAAAATGCGCTAGGGCGCAGGGCGCGCTCATGCCATCCTTACTTATTCACTCGCGCCGGGGCGCGAGTTCACTCAATACAGGCGCGTTTCGTACTTTATGAAAGCTCAGACGAAGGGATCAAGACGCAATGGATTAGTTTCGTCTATGCTTACTTCATCTGAAAGCTATTCCATCTGTGCGTGCTTCTTATGAAGTTGCTTCGTCTGTGCTTGTTTCTTCCAAGTTACTTCGTCTATACATGTTTTATCTGGATTAGTTTCGTCTTGCTCTCAAGAGTTACTTCGTCTGCTTGTTTTCGTCTCAATCCACGATTATTGCTTTCGTCTCGTAACCAACACACGCGATACCAAGTTTGATACAGATTTTACAGCGATCTGATACGAAACCGAGTTACAACAGACGAAAGAGCTTCATCAGACGAAAGATCTCACAGACGGAAGAACACTTAGCATGAAAGACTGTTCAATTTGTGCACTTCTCGAGACTTGCAGTAAAGTAAATGAAAGTCGTAGTCATCTCGCATCGTTCGAGGTGTTAACGAAAGTATTGTCTCGAAGGAATCAATTGAAGGTTTCATCGATTTAAAGCGAGCTCATCGATTTAAACGAGCCACATCGACGAAAGACTTGAATGAAAGAACTCTTGTTCCGTCGATGGGTTGTTCCGTCTACTTGATTCATCGAGTTGTTCATCTATGCTTATTTCACCCGAAGAGCTATTCCGTCCGTGCATGCTTCTTATGGAGTTGCTTCGTCCATACCAAGTATTTTCCAAGTCATTTCGTCGGAACTTAATCGAAGTGTTCTCGCTTTTCATATGAGATGAAGCAAAGACAGACGCAAAAGAAAACGATACGAAGCAAAAGACGATTTTAAGCAAAGACAGGAGGATATGAAGATTTCATCGACAATAACTTGCGATTACCATTCTATTCAATCAAGCAAGTTTATGCATTCAAATGTCACAATGCACCTGACGTAATTCCAAGAAATGGGGAACACTTCTTCACCTATAAAAGGAAGTATTGGCGCGAAAATAAGGGGGATTCGAATTGTAGATCCATAACTAACATTTTACAGTTACTCTGTTTTCCCTTCTCTTACAAGTTTCTCTCGTTTTTCTCTTCTCCACTTTCATTCTCCTTCTCCCTCCATCAACCTTGAGATTCCTGAGCTTGTGAGTTGTGAAAGCATAATCAAGCAATTATGGAGCTTCTCTCGGTGTTTGATTTCTCGTTTTGTTTCTTTCTTTTCTCATTTCCATGTTTAGCTAAATTCTGCAGTTAGGAATGGGGATTTTGATTCCAGAATTCTTGTAATGGATTCCTTATGTTAATTCAAGTGTAATTTCACCGAATTGATTGATCTCTTCCCTGCTTAATGCTTATTCTTGAGATTTAATTCATGAAACTCAAATAGAGATAGAGATATTAATGTTTGATTGAATTGAACTCTGTCTTGAGAATTTGTATCTCGTGTCAACTATGAGATCGAGAGATGAATAGTTGAAGAAGGAGAGGAAATGTATCACTATAGTAGTGCATGAGTCTAGAGATAGAACTTGCATATTATGAGATGTTGTAACGAATTCATCTGTTCGCTTCTTGAATGAATCTCTGTTTTCACCTAAGAGATTAGGGATGATAGTAGGCATTCAAAGGGACTAAGACCTAGAGATAGGATTAGTCTACGGTATCACGAATTCTAGTCTCCAATTGAGTGAGATTTGCTAGATTAACATAGGAAGCAGTTACTTGAGGAAGGAATCAACTGAACCAATTCCCTAACTGTATTTCATCATCTCTGAAACTTAAACATTTACTTGCTTTCTTTACTTTACAGTATTGCTTTATTTTACACAATAGTTTAGTTTTACACAAATGATTCATTCACCGATTCGTCTTAATAGCAAAGCATGTTGAGCATTTGGTAATTCACAATCAGTCTCTGTGGTTCGACAACCTGTTCTCATCTTTTCTAAACTAGTAACGACCGGTACACTTGCCGAAAGATTGACACCTACATACTTTTAAATAGTCAACAGGAGCTTGTGATCATCATCTAAGTAGATATACTTCAGATGATGAGGCAGTGGCTTCAACTCTAAGCTTGGTGGCTGCACAGTGGAAGGTAACAATGGCTTGTTCGTTGCAATGTCAGTAGATGCCAGAACCTGTAGACCAAGATCTGCGTCCTGCAATCTAGAATCTGCACCTGCAATGGCAGTATTAATCTCTACACATATGGTACAAACAGTGGCATCATCACCACAGCTACAACTAGCCAAATCAGCATGGAAATTAGAAAAACTAGTCAAATCGGAATCAATTTCAAAATTAAAATCTGTACAACTATCTACAAAATTATCAACTACATCTATGGAGAAAACAGAATGCTCTTCAGCAGGTAGTTTCATGCTTTCAAGTAGATTGAACTTCACAATATCATCTCCAAATTCCATCGTCAATGTGCCAGAATGAACATCAATCTTGGTTCGCGCAGTCATCAAAAATGGTCGCCCTAGGATCAATGTAGGTGAGGGTGACTTATCCTGCATATCAAGAATATAAATATCTGCAAGAAAAATCAATTTGTTAACTCGAACCAGTACATCCTCAAGGACTCCACGCGGGTGGACAACACTTTTGTTTGCAAGCTGGATAATGACTCCAGTTGTCTTTAACTCACCAATCTGCAATGACCTGTAGACTGACATAGGCATCACATTAATGGAAGCTCCCAAGTCTATCATGGCATCCGCAAAAGTGTGATCCCCAATTGTGCAAGGGACAGTGAAAGTTCCAGGGTCTTGACACTTTTGTGGAAAGTTAGACTGAGGGAGTGGAGAAATATGTGTACTTTGTATGAGTGCAGAAACATTTCTTCCCAAATTCACCTTTTCATTTCCTTTAAATCTCCTTTTGTGAGTACACAATTCTTTTAAAAACTTGGCATACTTGGGAATTTGTTTGATAGCATCCAACAAAGGAATATTAACTTCTATTTTCCTAAATGTTTCTAATAACTCTTTTTCTAGTTCTGATTTCTTTGAATGCATATTTACAAAAGGAAAAGGAAGAGGAAGTTGTTTTACCTCATCCTGATGTGATTTTTCAGTATCCTGAGTTCTTGGCTGTACCTCCTTACCACTTCTCAAAGTGATGGCACTCACATTCCCCATTGGATTAGCTATAGTTATGGAAGGAATGTTACCAGAACCTTGTTGCTGCAAATGATTCACAGTAGTGGCTAACTGTCCAATTTAAGTCTTCAAATCCACAATTGAAGCACTTACATTCTGTTGAAATTGCAGATTAGTAGTTGCCATCTGTTTCATCAACTCCTCCAAAGATGGTCCAGCGCTATTCACAGGTTGTGATTGAGCAAGTTGGCCCACTTGTTGTTGTCTCAAGGGAGGAGGTTGATACTTGTTGGGAGGTTGGTATCTTTGTTGTTGTTGTTGTGGCTGCTGTTGGCTGGGTCCTGGACCATATCTCAAATTAGGATGATCCTTCCAGCCAGGGTTATAAGTATTGGAATATGGATTATATTGTTGTGCTGGAGGTCTATACTGCTGTCTGGAGTACATTCCAGCTACATCCACAGCTTGTTGGACCAGCTGTTGCTGTTGTTCAGTTTCTTGCAGATGAGGGCAAGCATCAGTGAAATGCTCAACTCCACCACAAATGCCACACGACTGTTTAATCTGATTTGCTGCACTAACATTCTGTGGCCTTTGCTATTGTTGACCCAAAGCTAACTGTCTTACCAGCGAAGTTAATTCTGTTAGCTTGTTTTCCAGTCTATGTGTATCAACAGCAGCTATGGAAGCTTCATTCACATGTTTGAAAGATGTTGAATTCCTGGAGCTAAACTGCTGGGAATTTTCTGCCATGTTTGCAATCAAATATCTTGCAGTAGCTGGTGTCTTATCCATCAATGCTCCACCGCTTGCTGCGTCTATCATATTTCTCTCCAGAGGCATGAGTCATTCTATTGGATGTGAAGTTGTTCAGTTATTTGATGGTTCGGACATGTAGAGCACAACTTGTTGAATCTCTCCCAGTACTCATATAAGGTCTCTCCCTGCAATTGCCTTATTCCACTTATATCCTTCCGAATAGCTGCAGTCCTAGAAGCTGGAAAGAACTTCTCTAGAAATCTTCTCTTCATGTCATTCCACGTGGTAATAGGCGTTGGTTGAAGATACAACCAATCCTTTGCAGCACCATCTAATGAGAATGGGAATGCCTTCATTTTGACAGCTTCTTCAAGAACATCATTAGGCCTCATAGTGGAACAAACCACATGAAATTCCTTAAGATGCTTATGTGGATCTTCACCTGCAAGTCCTAGGAACTTAGGCAACAAATGAATCAGTCCAGATTTTAATTCATAGTTGACAACACCTTCTGGTATAGGAAATTGGATATACAAAGGTTGATAATTGATATCCGGTGTAGCCAATTCCTTGAGAGTTCTTCCAATTGGATTTGCCATATTTTCAGAAACAGAATCAAGGTCAGAATCACAATGAGAGTGTTGGTTCTTATCCCTATTTTGATTTCTCAGCCTACGAATTGTTCTCTCAATCTCAGGATCGTAATTCAGTGAATTATCTAGACTAGATCTGGTCATATACTACATAAACTTGGAACAACTAACAACTATAGTATTTAGAAAGGAAATCAGAACCTTATGCAAAAATTCAACAAAATAGTCAGTACCTACACTAAAAACAACAACTATTATATGGATTTATGGTTAGTCTATACAATTGTAATATTCACAAACAGTTTATATACATGAAAAGTGGTAATTCCAAATCAAATGACGTATGTCCCCGGCAACGGCGCCATTTTGATAATTCACTGTCGAATGAACATCAAAAATTAGATTTATCCCCAATTAAACTTGTAATATAGAGGATTCAACCTAGGTCATCTCTCTGAAGACATGCATGCACTTGATTCGGAATCATTCACAATTAGAAAGGGGATTTTCATTGAACAATTCAATAAAACTAAACAAAACTGAAATTACGAAACGAAAAGCTAAAGATAGAGGCAAAGTGAGGTAAATTGAAGTAGTAAGCTGAGCAAAAGATAAGAGCAGAAAAGGAACGACGAACACTTAGCATAAAACAAGAAGATGACTAGAAATTGAGAATAGAACTGAGAAATGTAAATTGAAATAGTGAATTAAACATAAGACAAATGCAGGAAAGGAGTAAAGCGCAATAGTACAAAATGCGAAGAGAAACCTAGAAAAATTAAGAACAGAATAATAGATTGCAAATGTAAATTGAACCAGAGATCTGTTGCAGAATTGGAAACTAGAGGATCAAAATCAAGAATCGAATTCACTTGTGCAGTATCCAAGGTTGTAAAGAGAAATTGAATACATGAACATCGAGAGCTAAGAAGACGAGAGAAAGAAGAAGAGAAAAACAGAGAAGAGAGAATTGCGCAATCGCGCAATTGAAGTGTACAAGAGAAACTAGAAGTGATAGTTATGAAATCCCCCATTTCATTTCGCGCCCAAAAGCCCTTATATAGGTGAAGATTTGCGCCTCCATGTAAGTTAATTCGCGCCCTGGCGCATTTGGACAGAGAGGAGGGAGAAGTTGCGCCTCTGGTTGCGCCCTGGCACAAGTCTTGCGCCCTTGCTTGCGCCTTGGCGCGAGTTTGCGCCCCCACATGCTTCCTATTTACGCCTAGGCGCGTTTCTCCAGAGAGGAGGTATCAATTTGCGCCACACCTTGTCCTGTGCTGCGCCTAGGCGCGAGTTTTGCGCCCTAGCTCCTTCACAATTGCGCCTAGGCGCATTTTACTGGAGGAGAAGGGTCAAATTGCGCCCTTGCTTCCATGCCTTGGCGCAAATGGGAGTGCTTCCTTGTCTTGAGCTTCAATTTCTCTCCTTCTTGCTGACTTGCACTTCAAGTTCTTATCTCAGGTCTTGGGTGTTTCATTCCAAGCTTCCATTCTAGCATTCAATCCTTCCATGCTCCTATCTCTTCTCCATTCCTCAGAGCTCTAGATGTAACTGCACACGCATCAGTATAGAAACATAAGAACTTATGGAAATTTAACTATTATTTACTTTTAGTACTAAACTATACCTCTAACTCAATATCTAAGATAAACTCCCAAAATATGACACATATAAAAGCTAAATGAACCAAAAACAAAGTAAAGAAAATGTATATGAAATGGATTATCAATGATCATGTTCGAAAATAGAGTTATCACTAGTGACCCCTCAAGCGAAGATGAGATCTATAATAAAGATAATAATCCTAGTGAGGAAGAGGCCAAAAGAAGCACCTCTATATGGTAAGAAGGTTAATGGGTAGCATGACAGAAGTGGTGAAAGATACCCAAATAGATAATATTTTTCATTCAAGGGGTTTGAATGAAGGAAATGTTTGCTCTCTAATAATTGATTGTAGGAGTTGTGCTAATGTTGCAAGTTCTAAACTTGAGGAAAGACTTGGACTTAAAACCTCCCCCACCCTAAATCATATAAATTGCAATGGTTAAATGATAAAGATGAATTAGTGGTAGATAAACAAGTTTTAATTTCTTTCTCTATAGGAAAATATCATGATGATGTTGTATGTGATCTAGTTCCTATAGATGTCATTCATCTTTTGTTAAGTAGACCATGACAATATGATAGACATGTTATACATGATGGAGAGATGAACACCTATGCCTTTGCACATAAAAACCGTAAGGTTTTGTTAAAACCCCTCACACTTAAAGAAGTTTCTAATGATCAAATTAAACCTGAGTTGAGAAGAGAGAAGGAAAGGAAACAAACTAGTGAGGTAACCAAAGGAATTGAGAGAAAAAATAAAGAGAAAAACATAAAAAGAGACCACTTATGAGTGAAAGCTTGGGAGAGAGTGATGTAAAAACATAAAAGAGCCTTCTCATAGAGAAATGAGAAATTAAAAGGGAATTAATGGCTAGGAGACCTTTATATTTGTGCTCACCCATGCCTTTTTGTTTGAGTGTTGATTCAATAGGTACATCAAAGGAGATAAATGAGCTTTTGGAGGAGTTCCCAAAGAAGTTCAAGGACATGTTCCCAAAGAAGTTTCCCTACAACTTCCTACCTTTGAGGGGAATAGAGCACCAAATTAACTTGATGTTGGGATCTCTATTACCAAATCAACCATCATATAAGACCACACCTCAAGAGGCAAATGAAATTTCCAAGCAAGTACATGAGCTCTTGAGTAAAGGTTGAGTCGAAGAATCCATGAGCCCTTGACCATCACCCATTATTTTGGTGCCAAAGAAGGAGGGTACTTAGAGGATGTCTACCGATTGTCGAGTCGTTGGCAAAATAAACATCCAATATAGACATCTTATCCCTAGACTTGATGATCTTCTAAATTAATTCATAATGCTTACATATTTTCTAAAATTGATTTGAGAAGTGGATATCATCAAATAAAAATTAGGGAAGGAAATGAATGGAAATAAGCTTTCAAAACTACATTTAGTTTATACGAATAGCTTGTTATGTCTTTTGGATTAACAAATGCACCTAATATTTTTATGAGACTTATAAACCATATGTTAAAACATTTCATTGGTAAATTTTTTGTTGTTTACTTTAATGAAATATTGGTGTATAGTCTTAACTTGGATCATCATGTTAGACATATTAGGTGTATATTTGAAGTGTTGAGACATGAAAAATTGTATGCTGATTTGGATAAATGTACTTTTGGGCCTAAGAAAGTTGTCTTCCTTGAATATTTTATGAGTAGTAAAGGAGTGGAGGTAGATAAGGAAAAAGTGAGAGCTATTAAAGAGTGGCTTACTCTTAAAAATGTGAGAGATGTGAGAAGTTTTAACGGACTTGCTAGCTTCTTTAGAAGATTTGTGAAAGACTTTAGTTTTATTGCTTCTCCTTTACATGAGTTGGTAAAAAAGAATGTGAGTTTTGAGGGAGGTAAGGAACAAGAGATTGCTTTCAACATCCTTAGGACAAATTGATTAATGCTTCAATTCTTGTTTTTCCTAACTTTTCATTGTCTTTTAAGTTAAAGGTGGATTCTTCTAACATTGGCTTAGGCACAGTTCTCATGCAAAATCATCATCTTATTGCCCATTTTAGTGAAAAACTAAAGGATGTTCAACTAAACTACTCAACATATGATGAAAAACTCTCTGCCTTGGTAAGGGCACTCCAAAATTAGTAACATTATTTGCTTTTGAAGGAGTTTATCATCCATAGTAACCTTAAGTCACTCAAACGCCTAAAGAGATAAAGGAAGTTGAATAAGAGACATGCTTGGTGGGTTAAGTTCTTGAAGAAATTCCTCTACCTCATCAAATATAAACAAGGTAAATTCAATGTAGTAGTAGATGCTTTGTCAATAAGGTATACTTTAATTTCTATGGTTGAAAATTGGTTAGTTGGCTTTTATATGATTAAAGACTTGTATATGAATGGTGATGGCTTTGAAGAATTATTTAAGCTTTGTGAGAATGGTTATTACAAGGGTTATTTTCAAGGGTTATTTTCGAATGGGTGGATATCTTGTGAAAGAAAAATATTTGTGCATTTCAAAATCATCCTTGAGGGAACTCCTTATTAAAAAAGTACATGAGTGTGGTTTGATGAGTTATTTTAGCATTAATAAGACTTTAGCTTTGTTGCATGATCATTTCTATTAGCCTAAGATGAAATTTGATCTATCTAGGTATGTTGGTCATTATATAACTTGTCATCAAGCTAAGTCTAAACATTTGAATCATGAATTATCTATGCCTTTACTTATTCCATCTTCACCTTGGATTGACATATCCATGGATTTTGCCAATGGATTACTTTGGTCAAAGGGAGGAAGAGATTCTATTTTTATGGTTGTTGATAGGTCTATGAAAATGGCACATTTCATCCTATGTCATAAAGAAAATGATGTTCTCAATATTACAAATCTCTTCTTCAAGAAAGAGGTGAGATCACATGGAGTACAAAGGTCCATAGTAAGTAATAAGGACTCTAGGTTCTTAAACTACTTCTGGAGGATTTTGTGGAGCAAGCTAGGTACTAAGCTTCTCTTCTCCTCTACTTGCCACTAACCAATGTTGATTGTGTAGTAAACAAAGAAGGAGTCAGAATGACCGGAAAGATCAAGAACATACATGTTAAGGTTAAGGCTATCCTTTATAATATAAAAGCACAAATGGTGCATCAACACAATAAAGGCCCAAAGGAATGGGCCTTTGATGTTGGAGATATGGTGTGGGTTCAATAATGATAATGCTTATAAGCTTGACATGCCCCTTGATTTTGTAGGTAGTAATAGTTTTAATGTAAGTGAACTTTCTTTATTTGAGATTGATAAAGGTACACCCAATTTGAGGACAAATTTCCTAAAAGAATGAGGGTGTTATGAGATTATGAGTTCAAAGCATGAAGACTTCAATGACTTTAAGAGGGTAACTAGGAGTATGGCTAGAAATCTTGAAGATGGAGTGAAGTATTACTTGGCTTTGAGAGACATATAAGATATGAAAACTAAGTTGTATTATTATTTTGTAATAGATACCTAAATCTTAAGCATTGTATTTAATATTTGTAGCTTTGAAATGAATAAAAGCAAGTTCTGAAAAACAGCATCCACCAATGACATAAATCACATAAGAAAGAATAAGAATGACATAAAGATGAATCCATTCATACAGGCAACGGCGGAGCCAAAGCATAAGGGTGGGAGGGGCAAAAAAAAATTTCTATTTTAATTTTACCTTTTTTTTTTGTAAAAGTGGTTGGATGCAAGCAAGTCTACTAATCACACAATAATTTCTTTTTGAGCTGGAGACTAAAATAAATTTGGGAGGGATTAAAATTTATTATTAATATATATATATATACACACATTTATTATTAATATATATATATATATATGAATTTATATATATATAAATATAAAAATTAATTTATATATATATAAATTTATTAATATATATATATATAATTTCACGGGGGGCATGGCCCCCTGAGCTACAACGTAGCTCCGCCAATGCATACAAGTCCTAAAACTCACAAGATCAAATGTCAAAACATATGAAAGATAATGCTTAATCAATTTGTGCAGATTAACGTATAATCTAACAAAGGAATGAAGTAAAATCATGAAATAACCCAGGAATTAATCAAGATCAAATTCCAGCTCAGAACTTAACATCGTATCTTCACAGACCAAAAACTACGAGATCGCCCCTTTCATTCTGGGGTGACGGCGGGATCATACCATTCGAGCCTTTTTTTCATGCTTTTCCAGGGGGTCTGGAGAAAATTGCAATCAATAGGATTTTCCTAATCCTTCCTTCCCGAAAGGAGGAACAAATAAAAAAATAAAAAAAATATTACAAAATTGAATTATTTTCAAATTAATTTTAAATTAACATTTAAATCGCATTGAAAAAGTACTCATAATCAGATCAAAACAAAAAAAAATGTATGCAAGTGTGAAAGATAAAGCATATGCATATATGTAGGTCCTAATTACAAAAGGTGGATAAGATAGGAGATGAATGAAAACAGAACGGAAGAAAAGTGGAGGGAGAAGAGAAAAAGGAACTCCCTCGGCCGGTCAAAGCGACGAAAAGTCTGCAAGTGTCAACATTTCTTGTTTCTCGGGCTGCTCAGGAGGCTCTAATGATAATGCTTTAAGCGTTGACCGTTAATCACAATTGTCTTTTTGGTCTTGTTCAAGATCCACAAGTTGAATCTATCTTTGTTCAAGAAACAAATACCCACCTTGGTCAAATATTACAAAATCATCTACAATAATATGTAAATCATTTTTTATCACATTCAGTGCAAATGATTCAGGGTGCAGGTATGTTTGTGTTCTTTAATTAGTGCATGGTGGTAGGAATAGTTGAAATGTCATAATCATAATCTTCCACTTGTTTATTTTAATCTTGGCATCTAATTTGAGCAATTCACATATTTCACTCACTTTCAAATCAAAGAACAAGAAATATTGCTTTCCAACATCAATAACACAATTTAAAATAGAAAGGATGGAATTTAAGTCTTTCAAGGTAGCATGGCCGAAACTCTTAGGAGTTTCTACTCCCTCCATAATGTGTTTAGGTATTGGTTCTCCACTAAGTATATAAGTTTGCACTTGACCTTCCATTGTTAATTTTTCTAACAACCTAGAAAAATATGTAACATTATGATAGCAAAGGCCATTTGAAAAAACTAAAATGTTCAAATTAGAAAACTCAATGATAGTCCAAGCCTTAATGTCATAAGAGTCTAAATTGAAACATTTAGTGTTGTTCAAATTGCTAGTAGAAAGAGTATCAAGTGATAAAGAAATCTTTCCTAGTGGTTGCTCTGATTTCATGAATGTTTCATTTTTTTAACAATGTGTGCTCCAAGGAAACTTTATAAACAATTCTCCACTAGGTACCAAGACAAAAGGATTTTATTAGGAGGGTCGCAAACAACTTCACCATGTGCTTTGAGTTCTTTCTTTTCTACATCCTCACACAAGAAGTTGTTATCTTCTATTTCTTCCTTAGGAATCACTCTTACATCACCCATCAAAGGAGAATCAATATAAACAAAGGAAAGATTAGTATAAACAATTAAGGCATCACATGTTTCCTTCTCTTATTTAGTATAAACAATTAAATGCAATTAAAGTAAGGAAACCGAATTAAAAGCAAGCAATCAAAGTAAAAAGAAATCAAGTATAATGAATAAAAAAGCTGTGATTAAATGGTCAATCTGATTTGCTCCTAATAAATGTAGAATCACACTTGTGGTCTAATTGGTTCGGAATCCCTACATCTAATTAGGATCCCATCGCTTTACAATTGCAAAGTATTTTTATCAAACACTTGGTGTGTCAAATCAATGCAATCACATTGTGAGTAACAAAACTTATCCGACTATAACCACATTTGGGAAACCACAACAACAATCAACCAACATGTTGAATTCAAATTTAAAAGCATAATTTAATTTATTATCATCTAATTATATCATGCATTCAATTCGGATTGAGAGAATACTACAACAAGAATTAAAAACAATTGAGTCTAAGGATTTAGAAAAGAGAGCAATTCAAACTAGATTGGAATTGAGGGATTAACTGCTCATCTTCACAATTGAAATTGCAGCAAGGGAGATTGAAAATAATGAGTGGGAAATAACCAAAATGCAGAACATAAAAAAGAAGAGGGGAGAAAAGCCCAATTGTAGTAGAATAGAAATATGCTAAGTGTGAAAGTTGTAAAATTTTTCTTATAATTTTCTGAATTAGGATATTTATAATAAGTGAGTCATGTGCTAGTCACATTCCCATTTAAATGACCTGAATACCTCCCTTCAAATCTCAGCCAAAGCACAAATAAAATGATACAATTCACATAAAGGAACTTGGGCCTAAACACTTAAGTAAATTCGCTTAAAAGTTTGGCAACAAATAAGCGTCATCTTTGAGCTTTATTTCGTCCGAAATGGGTTTTGGTGTCTGCATATCTATTTGATAACTCACAAAAGTGAGTTGTTCCTATACTTCTTTTATAATATAAATTGTCCTTTTTACACTCTTAATCCATCTAAAATAACTCTAAATTGATCTTAATTCACAATAATTCGCATTAGAGCTTGTTGATGGTGTGTTAAGTATTTCAAGGAGAAAAGTAGCCAAAAATAGGTGAAAACGTGCTCAGGAAAGCATCTCTCGCGAGTTGGATAACAGCTCGCGCGACTTGGAGCTCCAGTAAATAAGAAAAACTCTCTAGAACCTCATCTCGCGCTCATCTCTTCTCACCTCGTGCGAAATAACCTCTCTTGAAGAGTAAGTTAACTCTTTGACACCTCATCTCGCACTCATCTCGTGCCTAGCTCCTTCATCTCGCGCGAAGGGACTTGGAGTACAAGACAAGGTTCCTCTCTAGAACATGAACTCGCGCAAGTTGTCTATTACCTCGCGCAAGGTAGACTCGCATCAGGCCCAAGTCCATTTCAAGAGGCTATAAATAAACCTCATTCAGCAAAGTTTCTACAACTCGGTCCATAGATAATTTCTAAAAACCCTAGTTCTTAGACTCCCGACGGCTAACCCTAGACAGCGGCTGCTCTTCGGCTGAGATATTCTTCCAGTTCATAGACGGCAACGGAATTCAACCACGAGGAAGGAAACTCTAGACTTCACTATGTATTTTCTTTCCATTATTATTTGTGTTGTTTCTTTTACCACTATAAACTAACTCCCTCTTTGATTGGGAGAACGATATAGCCCTAATCATCCTCTTTATATGATTCTTGATGTTATTTAGTATATGTTTGGGTGTTTTATTCTTTGTTCTTAATGCTTTTTATTAAACTAACAATTTGATAAATCAATAAGGTAATCTAAAGATACTCTGACAAGGTAAACTTCTAGAGAAAACAGGAGAATGAGATCATTATTATTCTAAGATCCTAGAATTAGGGATAGGTAGTAATGCGGACTACACTTAATCAAAATTGGATTTATGGAATTAATTCCCGAAGTAATTTGGCATTAACTTAAAGAGATTAAATTAATCCAGGTTAACATAGGAGACGTGAGCGCTTTTGAAATGAGCGGTTATGGGGATAGAAATCCAATCCGACCATAATTATATTTGAATAACTTAGAAGAAAATTATAAATGGGAGATTAGTGGTAAAATCGGGATCCCAATCACTTTCTTTCTTGAACCTAAACTCAATCTAAATTTGTTTTATATTCTTTAATCAACTCAATCTCTAAACCAAAAACTCCATGCTTTTCCCTCTCTTGGAAAATTAATAAAATAAATTAAATAAAGATACAAGTTTCTGATTTGATTGTCCCCGTGGGATCGACAACCTTCATTTATAAATACTTATTAGTTGATGACTGTGATATACTTGCCATAACAAGGGTATGTGTTTGGTGTAATTATCACACACATATTTTACGTATCACTATTGTATCCCTTTAAGTCTTTTTTAAAAAGATATCAAGATCAGCTCAATCGGAGTTTTGTAGCTCGAGATATACTTAAAATACTAAACCTATACAGAATAAAAATCAGGCAGCGAATTAGTCCAAAATTCGCTTTTAAGGCTCAATTAATCTCTATGTCATGAATGTACTAAAACATATCAATTGATCATTAATTATGCTCTAACTAGATATAATGAGTGTAAGGAAATTAATTAAAATAGTAACACATCAAATTCCCACACACTTGTCTTTTTGCACTCCTAGGAAAAACTAAGTCTTATTGAAAACAGTAACTAATTGTAAAATCATCTAATCAAGGTATTTCATACTTCCCAAACAGTCATCAATGCATAAGAACTGAGCATAGTGATCAGAACAACAATCAATCCAAGGATTTCAAATCACAGTGTTAACTACTTCCTGCCTTAGATTGGATCAATTAAGTCAAATTTGTTTAAAGATAAATTATATCCCTTAATTTTGATAATTACAAACTGTTAAGATAAAAGTCTGTATTTATAAGACAATTAAAGTTATCATACATTTGAAGCAATCAAATGGGTAGGTACTCAATAAACGAACATTGCTTCTCAGATGAAGCTTAAATCAAATTAACGAAGTGACTGACAGATCCTCAAAAATAAGATGAACATAAATTATATTTGTGTCTTTTACACATATTCTCTAAATATCATAAATTTGTTTCCCACAGAGTCTTATAAAAGAAAAACTTTTGTTCCAAACAAAAACGAGGAAGTCAATTAACTCGTTATGAAAATACAAGTCATATTAGAGTCAAAGAGGATATTTCCGACACGAAGATTCATTACGAGAAAAAAGTACAACTTTTCAATACCAAATTTTCAGATTGTGAAGATACTTTGCAACTTTGAAGTTAACAACTCAATAATTCTGTGAGAAAACGCCACCATCATTAAATTCTTTCTAAAAAAACCATGAACAAGTGCATAAAATCACATCACATCAGAAATTTATTTATAGAGTCTCGTAAAAATATGGAACTTTGTGAAAATTACATGTTAACAAATATTCATATGTTAGCTATACAAATCATTTATTCTCCCGCCAAATCTCCAAATAGAATTATCGAATCTACCTGTTAATTTGATCCCTCAAATAAAATATAAGATCATCACAGGTGTCAAACCACAGACACAAACAAATAAGGGTAAGTTCTAGATAAAAATCTTCGTAAGAATACATACCATAATCAAATAAATAAATTATAACTAAATGAAAATTTCTATATGAATCATGCTCCATCCTCAAATTCATAAATATGTCATATGGTACTATCTCGGATAATACGACATCATCATCGTAAAACTTATCGACCAGTTAGGATCCGACAGTGGTGCATAGAACATCATAAATAGACATGTGATCATCATGGATTAAATGTATTCTCACTATTTTAATATCCCCCAAGTCTAGCATCACGCTTAGACACACAAATTAAGTTTATTATCTGCACCCCTTACCGAGGTCACCACTTTCGAGGTAATGCATGAATGAATGAAATCTTATCTCCTTTTCTCAAAATTTTCGATTAAAACAGTACTAGTCCATTGGTATTACAAGTCAAATGCATAATTTTATTTACGTTATAGATTAATAATTTATAGTCCAAAACTGTCCAAATTCACAACTTAAGTCATCCAAGTCCAAAGCATAGGTAATTAATTACAATTTCAATCATCATCCAAGTCCATAGAATAGGTCATCTAGGTTTAAAGCAAAGATAATCAAACACAATCCAAATCATCATCCAAGTTCATAGCACAAAACATCTAAGTTCAAAACATAGGAAGTTAATTGTTAGAAACTTAGAACGTTTTTAATTATTGAACCATTCTTTAATTACTATTTATTGTTGTTGTCCATTTCGTTTTAATGGTTTAATATACCTTGGCCAAATTGTTCTAGGTATCAAATCACCTTGAAACCATATTAACCATCTTTTATTAACAAATTTTCATTTACACTTGAAAACTGTTAGAAAACTTTATAAACTTGGATTATTTT
The DNA here is from genome assembly GCA_026586105.1 of Hylodesmum podocarpum. Lineage (NCBI taxonomy): Eukaryota > Viridiplantae > Streptophyta > Magnoliopsida > Fabales > Fabaceae > Hylodesmum > Hylodesmum podocarpum. The sequence goes on along the minus strand of JALJEV010000623.1, from coordinate 14,837,055 downwards.
AGTAACAGACATTGATGTTCTTATTACTTTAAAAATTCTTTAAGATTTATAAATTAAAGAATATAAGATCATATAAAGATTAACGCAACAAAGAGTTTAGAATTTTAGAACACAAAACTTTATAAAATTTAGTATTTTAGAACCTTTAGAAAATTAAAAACTTAAGAAATTTGGAAACTTTCCTTACCTTAATTGCTCTTGATTACTCTTTGAAAACCTTTGAAAAGGCTTTTGAAAATTGAAATAAGGTTGGTCCTATGCTCCACAAAAGGTTAAGTGAAGTAGGTTTTGGTAACTTAGAAAAGTTTTGGAATTTGGCCTGAAGTGTGTAAGGGTTTTGATGAGTAAAAATGAAAGGTATTTGGCTATTTTAGGCTGCAAACCTCATGGTTGTAATGTCTTAGAAGGTGTGTTATTTATAGATGGAAAAAAAACATTAAACAATTGCATGTTACTAACTAGTTAGGATAATTTGATTACTTTAATTACTAGTTACTTCAAAAAGTAACTAAGTAATTAATTTTCAAGATAAGTCTTTGATTTATCTTGAGTTGACATTAATGGTTGCTTATGTAGACATCCAATTGGAATTTTCTTCCCGTTTGCTTTGATGGCTATACCATTTGTAATGGGAAAACTTTTCACAAAGTGAAAAAACTTCCAAAAACTTTTAAAATTTTATTATTTTGCCATCTTAGTTGAAAAAAATGGAAGTTATTATAACTTCCCTTCAACAATCACTCTATGTCTTTCTTTCAATCTTTTCATGTTTATCTAATTGATTTAAAATCAAGGATAATAAATTATACACAATTGTTACACAATATTAATTTAAAAGTTACATTTTCTTTATTATTTTTGAGTAATTTACAATATGGTTTTTATTCTTATTTTTATGATTGTGTCTTAATTTTCATAATGTGACTTCCTAATCATTCCACAATTAGGTTAAAATTATAAGGATTCTTAAAATAATTTGTCTATAATTTTACAGTTCACAAGACATTTTCTGTATTTAATTTACATAAAATTTGTCATACAGTGTTTTACTCCCCAACTGTATATTTATTTATCATACTCCTAATTATTTATCTTATAAGCCTTATTCTCTTTTATTTCCTTGTTGTTTGAATTTTTCAACCTATACTGCATATATAAACGCAGTCTGAAAAATAATTAAATTTTTCAGAAAAACATATATTTTTAGAATCAGTAAATTTTTCTGTATAATAATATATATTTTTTACATATCGATTCTTAATAAGATTCTCATACCAAATATAAAGACATAATTGTATACGGACAATATTCAAACAATTATTTACAGTAAATCAGAAATATTAAATAGTGTTCGAAAAGTCAAATAAGAATAAAAGCATCAAAAAATAAAGTTATTTTTCAACTATGTTTTTATTTAAATACATAACTGTAATTTTCTCAAATTACATAATAGTATTGCTACAAGATGGCAAATTGTTTTAAATTACATTTTTCACTTAATTAAAGTATAACAACAAACTTTTAATACACACATCTTTACAGAAATTTTAATAAATATTTTAACTACATTTTTAATGTATATAATTCTTTACATAAATTAATTTTGAGAGTATTATACACTGTTACGACACCACAAATATTCTACCCATAAATGTCACGAACACCACCACCTTGAATGTTGCGAACGCCACGGCCATGAACAGAGCAAACTTTCAACCCATAAACACTATTGTGAACACCTTACCCACGAACGTCACAACTTTGTGAATAATCAGGTGTGAATAAAAGAAATAAAATCAAATTGAATTTGTATAAAGGATAAAATATTACCATATTTTAAATAAAAGAGATAAAATTAATTTATAAGGTATTTTCAATAACTAAATATTCCAAAATAAAAGAGAAAAAATAAAATAAAATTTAAATAATTTGATTTTGATTTTAACCCCTAAATCTTCTAGGATCTTTTTATAGTTTATTTATTTGAACTTTTCTAAGTATTTAATTTGTTTATAAAATAAAGATGTGTTTTCGAAACAACTTAAATATTTTTTTAAGAAAAAATTATACTTAACATAAATCATGACTAAAACCGATGTTAAATATAGACTCATCCATGTCATAACTTTAACTAATGTTAAAAATAGATAGAATAAGGCTGATGTTTTATATCAAACATTTCTAAGCCACTAAAGAGGAAGTTTAAAAGAGTTTGACTGTTAACATCACCCCTTCCAACATTAGTTGAGAGTTAGTAAAAAAGAAGTATAAAATTGATGTTAAGACTGAAATTCATGCTAATGGAAAGTGCTGCCTCCTATTTTATAAGTTCTTTTGAGATATTTTTTTTTTTTACAAAACTTCTAAAAATTCGTATACAGTATCAAACGCAATTTTAATCCTTTAAAATTTATTTGTAAAATTTTTTAATCAATATAATTCAGTTTTTATTCTAGAATATCTAAATAATTTAACCTTTTATATAATAAATATATGATATTATACTAAATTGAGTAAATGATGACATTTTAAATATAGTATACAAATACAAGGATACTTTGTATTATTATCTATTATTATATTACTGAATTTTCTCTACAAAATTAAAAAATTATTAAATTTAATAATTATGCATGGTATAAATTTATTTATATTATTATATAGATTTAACTTTTATAATTATCTTTAAAAATGTTTATGCAAATAAATTTGGGATTTTTAATTAAATTAAAAATATAATTAGTTACCATTTTTGAATTTTTTTCAATCCCGTGGTCATTTTAATTCTTATAACTTATATTTATTTCTCTTTAATTTCTGCTGTTGTACATTATCAAATATTATCAAGAATTAAAGTAAGAAAAAGTATAAATTATATCCATTAAAATTACTAACAAATTGTACGGAGTAAAAGAAAACTTTTCTAAAATTAAGGAGAAAATAAAGTAATTATAACCCTTTTATTTTTGTTGTTGTCTCACTTAAAATTTTACAAGGTTATTCCGTGGAAATTTGAACACCACCTGAAACTTAAATATACTATTAACTTAATCTAATCAAACTTGATTTCCTTCAAATAAAAAAAAAAAAAAGTTATAAAATAAAAACTACAAACCTTCGATCAATCAATATATATATATAGACACACACTTAACGTATTATGTAATTTCAAAGCTCGATATGAATTGTCCTTTTCAACGAATTCAAGCAGCAGTAGGATGCAGATGCAGAGCAGCTTCCATTAACGCTTTCTTAAATTCCTTTGCGTAACTTGACCGTTGTTAATTTTTCAGGAAATCATTACTAGCTAACGTTGTTTTCTGCAGATTCTTTCTTGCATCTAGGTTTAATCTAATTTACCCCATTCCTCTCAAACTCAGGACTAACCTAACTCTGAATCTAAACCTTGGCATCCAGATGTCAGTGATTTCTTGCCCTAGAGATCCTCCCTGTTGCTCCTCGACAACACGATGTCCTTTCATCTCCTTCACTACCAAACAAGACAACGTGTTAACACTTCCATCTCATACCTTGGATTAGGTTAACACTTATTTATGATTTTAGATAATTGTTATATAACATGTAAGTGTGTTTTCTCTTTGATTAAAATTGTTGAAAAAAAGTATTTAAATATATTAAATTTTATTTCTTCTATAAATGGGTATTTTAATTTTAATTTTGTTACAATTAATTTTTAAATTTAATTTAATTTAAAATTAAATTATTTTATCTTAAATATGGCAATAACTATTCGTTTTCTCTTCTTTTATTACAGTTCATTTTTCATGAATGAATCTAGAAAAATAAAAATAATTCAAACCATTTATTTGAATTTTTTTCTAAGTTTTATTACATTTTATTGTTTGAAAAATTATTTATAAAATAAATTATTGAAATTTAATTTTTATAATCTAATATAAGTATTAATTGAGATGAATTGAAATTTAAGTCTTTATATGTAAATATATTTAGTTAAAAGATTCATTGAAATAAAATTAAAATCTAGTGTATTTATTTGTAAATGAAATAAAAATAAAATCTAGTGTATTTATTTGTAAATGAAGATAAAATTTTAAAATTGATTGTGACAAAGTTAAAATTAAAAGTATTTATATATTAAAAATGTAAATTTAAGAATATTTAAATAATTTTTTTCAATCTTTTAAATACATATCATGTGTAAAAGCAAAAGTTGATTGAAAACCTAATCCAAGGCTTCAGGTGACAATTTTGAACAAAAAATAATAAAAAGAAAAGTAACAATCTTGAACCAGTTAATAGTTTTTCACAGGCAAATTTGAGTTAGTAAAAATTAAAAATAATGGAATCGGATGTAACTGAACGAGTTCTTAGATTCAATTCATTTTATTGTATTCCTTTCCATCTATAATCAATCCAAACATCCAAGAGATGCCCAACTCATTAGCTGCCAACTTAAAGCTACTTCTTTTAGTCCTCTGAAATTTCCATAATAGTACTCTAGGAATCATGCACAAAAGATATCACGGTTGCTTAGGTAATAAGTGACAATTTTTAAGTTTTTCTTTGAGGATATGGAGTAACTTATTTTTTTAATGAAATTAATTAATTTAATATAATAAATAAATATAATTAATCATCATAAAATATATAAAAAATTAAATTAACTATTTTTGATTGAATTATTTGATCAATAGATAAGATAGATAAATTATTTCTTTTATCGAAAAGAATTAGTCTTATGTGTCCAACACATAAAGTATTATACCTTTTTCTTTTACCATGTAAGCAAAATTAATTTTTTAACTAAATTTTGAAAAGTTATATTCCAAAACATAAATTAGAATTACAATAAATTAGCATTTTAATTTTGTATGCTACTTGATATATTAATAATTTATATTTTCAAATTTATAATAAATAAAAGTTTTAATATTTAAATTATGTTTTAGATTTACATTGAACGTTTAAAGTGTGGTATTTAGTAGGTTTAACCATGACATAATAAACCACAGTTCAAATATGCGTCGAAAGACATGTCTAAAATTAATGCGTAACAATACCTCGAATGTAATTATTTTCCAAAGATATATCTAAAAAATAAAATAAACTATAAAATAAAATTGATATTAGTTATTAATAATTATAAAAAAATACTTTAAATTGAATGTAGATAGAGAAAAAAACATGGTAGACTGAAAAGACATACAATTAGAAAAATATCAAGTAGCCAAATTAAAATAGAAAACATTAAATAAAAATAGTGAAAGTCCTATGCTTTAATGATATATCATTCATAGTTTACGGCGGAAGAATATTCTAGATTCACTTAAAAATTATGTATTTCAATGCAACCATATATTATATGTAACGAATTCAAATTCAAAAATATTTATTAAATTAAAATAATTTTAATATGTATTGACATATACATTAGATTGGGACCAGTCATTATTGTAATCAATAATTTCATCTATTTATTTCTTCTAGTATTTTAGTAATTATCACAACCATTTATTATTAGCATATCATAAAATAAAGTACCATGTAATATTTTCACTCAATATTTTATGAATTATTTTTGTTAAATTATTTATTATTAAAAAAAGTCTGATAAGAATTATAAGACGGAATCTTTTTATAGATAAAAAATTTAATGAATCCGTACAATAATCATTTATTCAATATTTTTTGCAAAATTAAAATTAAAAATTTTAAAAATGATAACAGCTTGTACACACACTTTTGGTACAAGCTTTGACAAAAAAATAGGGTGACTAAAAAATGAAAGAGGAAAGGAGTGTCATAATCGAACCGTCCACTTGGCGCATATCTCCTATTTCTACTTAAGGAAACACAAAAGTCGTTTTCGTATCCCCACATTGGTACACGTGGTCCATGCACTCTCCCCCAACCTCCTTACCCAACACATTACACATTTCTACTGCTACGTGTCAATCTTCCTTCGCACGTGTCCGCTGTCTCCCCCACAGTTTCTATAAACTCCACCTCCTACTTCTCCTTCCCCCGCCCCTCACACCACCTACTTCTTTCTTTCTTTCTTCAACCTACTTTCCTAAATTACCCTCACTCTTCAAACCCTAATCTCACTCAACAAAAATAATGGAACCTAAAGGAGGTTGTTGCATCGCCAGGTCCGCAACAAAAGTTCCACACCACATCTCTAACGTTGACAGAATAATGTTAAAGTTTCGTCCCATCGCTCCCAAACCACTCCCTGCCGGCACACTTTCCGACGCTTCCTCCTCCGAGAGCGGCGCCGACGCGTTTTCCAGATCCGGTGGAGCCAAACGAAGGAACGCAAGAAAGGATAACAGTAAGCGGTGCAGTCGAGGGATCCGCCGGAGCAAAAAAGCTCCTCCGATGCCGGCTCCGGCGGTGACTCTCCCGCTGCTCCCGGAGACTCCAGATCCGAAGAAAACCACCGCTGAAGAAGCTGTGAACAAGAACGTACCGGTGTGGCCGAGCTTTGATAATCTCTTCGGCGGTGCTGTTTCAGAGAGGGTGTGGTACCCGCCGGTGGTGGCGGCGTCTGCGGCGGGATCGGTGGTGACGGTGGAGTGCGTGACGGACACGTGGCAGGAGGACGGGTTAGGTGACGAGGAACGGAAGGTGAAGCTAGGGGAGGACACGTGTCCGGCGTTTATATCGGACGGTCACGGGAGGGTGACGTGGACGAACGGTGCGTACAGGGAAATAGTAAGTGGGGGAGGTGTATGGCTGGCAATGAAGATGACCGTACCGTATCCGTACCGAGCGTTCACGTGCAGGGTGAGGGTGCAGTACGCGTGTGGGATAGAGAAAACTGTGCCATGTGATGTTTGGAGAATGGACAGTACTGGTGGATTTGCCTGGAGATTAGACGTTAATGCTGCTCTTAACCTGAGTTTAGCTTTGTAATAATAATAACTGCTTCTTATTTAGGCAAGGTAAGGTAAGGAAGGGTTAACATAAACAAAAAAAAAACTGAGGGCGTGGCGTTCCATGAAAACGACACCGTTTTATTCCGTGGCAGCTAGCTACACCTAATTAAGACTACAACATCTGTGAATATATTATCCTAGGGCTGCCTGGTTCAGCTTTCTTGAATGTAAAGTGTAAATTAATGCATGTACTTTAGGTGATCGGAGCAACACGACTTTCCGATCTTAATTTGGACGTGGAAAGCTGAGTTAACTACACTGCGTGGAGTGGAAACTTTTGAATGAATAATTCTGTGCGGTATGATAATTATCGTGTAATGTTTGTTTCCTAGTTAAATCCCACTAGTGAATGCTTTTTGTTGTTTGGTGGCTTATTATTATTGCTGTTATTATTATTATTATTATTATTATTATTATTATTATTATTATTATTATTATTATTATTATTATTATTATTATTATTATTATTATTATTATTATTATTATTATTATTATTATTATTATATATCAGATCTTTGTATATATCGGGTGCTTATGCTACGTTTATAAGATTGGAAATGGTTTAAGAAATGGATCTTGCGGATCTCTAGTATTGATGATCCAAGAAGGGAATGGAGGATAAAGGATAAAATAAACTAGTGAGGTTGTTTAGGAGTTGAAAGGTGATGGTGAGAAAATTGTTGTCGTCTTTCTTATAAATTAATTAGTAGTAGATTAAGGTTATGAGGATTTGGTTGAACTTAAGTATAGTGTAAATGAATAGTATGAAAAGAGGATGTGATGGGAGGGACAGATGGTGGAGAGAGGTTGGATTTGAGAAGGAGAACCTATAAGAGTGTATGAAGAGTGTTATTTGGTTGGCTGGGGTCACGGTCATGGGTGATAAAAAGATTGAAAGAAAGATATGGCTTTATATATATTTGACATTCCAATATGCCATTATAAGCTCCTCGGAAGTTGCTGATTGCACCACGTTGCTGCATCTCAGCACACCATGCATACTTTATTAACTTTTTTTTCCATATTTGTATCTGTTTCTCTTGTTTTGCTCACAAAGGAATTCTAGTATACTTTTCCCCAAATACCAACTCAGAACGACAACTATATCTAACTGTTTCAATACTTGTGGTTTCCTTTTCTCTACCAAGGCCCAACACTAATTATCCTATCTTCAAAGTTCTATGACAACGAACCGCTTGCAACTTCATACATAAAATATCAATTGATTTAATTACCCGGATAAAACATTGATCTAATCTGACTGCAATCAATCCTGAAAACGAATATTGGAAAGGCAATTCTTTTGTTGAATTAAACAGGCATTATCAATTCATGATTCACTGTCAATCTATACTACGCACGAAAGGTAATTCTTATTTTCGTACCTGCTTTTTATCTTTATTCTTGATACGTAGTTTTACATTTTTAAATTTATAAAATTATTTATCACATCTTAATATATTATTTTTAATAAAAATTAAAATTTAATTTAATTTCATATTTATTTTATAAAATATTTTATTCCTATAACTCATATATCAAGTTATTATTATTATTATTATTATTATTATTATTATGAAATTTTTTTTTTATCTCTGTATATTTTATTTTGAATTTGAAATCAATATACATTAATTATTCATTTTCATTTTAAATTGAATATACATTAATTATTCATTTTCCTCTTATTTTTTTCTTTTGTCTTATATTTTTAACTATCAATTTTCTATATTTATTATCTTCTTCAAAAAATTTAATTACGTAAAAATATAAAATAAAATTTAATCAAGTGTGGTATTTACTGTCTTTTAAATAAAATTTAATCACGTAAAATGTAAAATAAAATTTAATTACATGATAATGTAAACACCCTTTACTAATTATAAATAATGAGAGTCAAATCAATTTTGTTAATTATAAATAACGGGTCAAATCAATTATAATATTTGATTAATATTTCCTATCTTTATAAATTTCAATAAATTAGTAAATTATATTTTAATTCTAAATTTTAGAGGTGATATTATTTAGTTTTAATTTTTAAAAGTTAATAAATTAACATTCATAGTAATTTAAATATCACTTACTAAATATCTATTTATATAACTTTCAATGGCATATTTAAACTTATTTGATAACATTACGTTGTAAGAACTTATGTGAATAATTAAAAAAAAAAAAGTTATGAAAGTAGTTTATCATGATCCAATAAATGTCTACAACTTATTTTCATAAGCTCGTTGATGCAGCTCATTTTCTTATGCGGTACTTGTAATATGACAACTTTGAATCTTGGCACTCACATTTTTTACTTAGGTCAATGTCATTTTCTCCTATCTCACGTCACCCATAATTCAGTATAGCAATTTTTTTTTTTTTTCACTTTCTCAAAATTAGACTCAACACACTCCTACGTCACATATGCAATCTTCAATTCCATGATTCATCCCACGTATCCTCGTACCATATTGCAGATGCTATTGCTAGCCATATTTTATTTGATTATTAAATATTTCATTTTTCAAATTAATGATACGTTTATGAAAAAAATTATTTTAAATAGTAAAATCTATATATAATGGTGACTCATGATTATTTGTACTTTTAATATTTTTATAATACATATAATGTCAATTTTTTTAGTTATTTAGCCGCATGTTAAAATTTCATTTTATTAAAAGTTATGATTTGGTTCTTACATATTTTTCTTCCGAAAAGTTTCAAGAAAGTATGACACAAAATTACTAATGTAAAAATGTGTTTTAAGATCTCCTCTCTCGTGTTGATTTTCGTAAAAAATTACGTCGCTAGATTTTTTATGGTGGATTTTGTAAAAATTTGACGTTAATTAAATTTATGTCAGTTGTTTAGTTAAGCATGAGAAACTCTTCTTATCCAGTGTCTTTTCTTTCCCTCTCTACTTGCTCTCTTTTGTGTTCTCTTTCCCTCTCTCACTTTGTGTTCTCTTGCTCTCTCTCGTGTTCTCTTATCCTATCTCGTCGTTCAGATTTGTATTCTTATTCTTGTCACTGTGTGTCATTGTCTTTGCATTTGTTCTCACCTTGTTGTTTGCCTTCGCCTTCGTTCAAATGTGTTGCGCGATGCCTTCGTCTTTTTGTAGCTAATAATATATTTTTTTAAAATTCTGAACCACTTTCTACGTTGGTTGCAAAAGAACCATCGTAGAAAATCCTCATTTTCTTATGATTTTAGAAAAATTGCAGAAATCGGCCATTTTTTACGTCAGTTCATAACCGATGTTAAAATTAATTTTTAACTGACATGACCATTTTTATATTACTGCATATTTTAGTTGTGATGATTTCTCTGTATAAGGGTTAAAAATTATAGAATTATTAAACTCTAGCAATAATTTTTTTTAAAAGGCAAAAAATAATAACATTGTAATTTTTTAGTCAATTAGGGTATTCAAGTTGTTTTTCTATAAATAATATAATATTATACAAGTGCTTATAAAACAATACATCCAAACACTTAAAAATTGTAAAAGTGATTTTCAACCTACATTTTCCAATATAATAATTTATTGAATTTTTATTACTTCTAATATAAGTTCTTATATAATAATAATAATAACTTATTAAATAAGATATTAATTGTTATTTATCTAAATAATCTTAGATATTATATAATATTGTCTTAATTTCATTTTGATGATAAGTATAGTGTAAATAGTGGAATGTATTACCTTAAGGCAACCTTAAATTAATTAGGTAATAAATAGTAATAATAATAATTTAAACTATAAATTGTTCTAGGTTTGACCGGGAACCTAAAAATAAAGTAAATGGAAAAGGTCGTCAAAAGTGGTCAAATATCATTTGGTCCATTAGAAATAAATAATTGGCTCCTTCAGCATCTCTTGAGGTTTTTTATTTAATTGTATTAAAAGGTTTAATGAATTGAAGTTTTTTTTATTGAGATTGGTCATTTTGGGACATGTGAATGATCAAGAGGATGAGTATCAAGAAAATGATTCTGAAAATTCTTGTAGGATGGAAATGGAAAGATAGAAATATAAAAGGGGGTTAATTGTGTTTTTAAAACGATTTACGCAAGCTTTTCATCAAATTTTAAACGAATCATCTCAGGTTTTCAAGCAAAGATTCTTACATATTGTATAAATGATTTTTAAACAAAAACTTTATAAAACAATGCAGCTCTAGTTAATGAATAAAGTAAAAAGCAACAAAGAACATAAAATATCTAAGATTTCACTTGCAGATAGTGATTACAAGTATTGTTTGACCACAATCAATTTTGGCTAACCCAAGTATTTTTTGGACACAACCTTTTAAGGCTAACACTACCCAATTATTATTTGGACTCAACCTCTTCATTCTAAAACTCCAAGTATTATTTGCACTCAGCATCTACAGACTAACAACACTGAGTATTCTTTGGTCACAGCCTCTTCAGGCTAAACTACCACTACAAACAAGATTTTTACAATAAGATTTTGTATAACAAAAGTCAACATCTTCGCTAAGAGAGATATACAATGAAGAATAAAGAAATAAGACTATTACAAGAAGAAAGATAAAGTTGAATTTAGTATCTTTCTTAGAGTAGTCTTCAACTTCAAATCTTTTATAAAAGAAAGAACACAAGAAGGAGGATTAAATTGTGTTAATTAAAAAAATTTCTTTTTGACCAGACAGTATGAGTTTGAGTTTTTCTTTTAAAAGAGACAAATGAAAGATGATTTCAATTAAAAGATCTTTGTTAGAATCGATGACTTAGAAAATTACAAGCACCCTTATTAGTCAGATGATAATAAGCAGATAAGACACAAGATTTTATACTGGTTCGTCTTAAAGACTATGTCCAGTTTCTTAGCAAACAGCTAAGATTTCACTAGTTTCGTGAAACAACTTTTACAAGTATTTTTTATCCCAACCACTTCTGGCTAAACAATGGAATTCTTTGAACTCAACCTCCATAGGCTAAAATAAGTAAGGTATTCTTTGAATACAACCTCCACAAGCTAAATACCACTATTTGTGAATTTGAAAAGAGGTTTTGAAAAGATTTGAGGTATAGCCTCTTCATAGAGAGGGGTATTACAATGAAGATTTCAAGCTTAGATGATTCAGAAGATTTTAGAGCAAAACTTAGAGAGTAGACTTTTAGCGTAAGTTTCGTCAATCTTGCATTGTTGAAAATTGAAATCCTTTTATGGATGAAGTCTTGAAGTATCTGTTAAACAAGAAAAATTTGAACATTGCCTTCATCTTGATTTGAGAGAGGTTGCAGCGTTCAAAGCATTTAATGTTTTAACAGCGGAAGTCAGCGCATATTAGAATTTTCTAACTTGTTCATATTAAACACCAAAAAGTAGTGTTTACTTTTGTGTTGTAGAAGCTTGTATTAGAGAAAGATTTTCATCTTTAGAAGCTTTGAGTAATGTCAATATTTTTTGACTTGGCACAAAATTCTCTGTAGTTTAAAAGGACTTATCACAAGTCAAAGGCGATAGAGTAGAGAAGAGTAACTAATATTCATCTTCTGTTAATGACAACGTCTGTGACTCATTTATATTTCAACATAAGCTTGTGTCTGTAATTCATTACTTCTTCTTTTGAAGTTTCCGTCTATAACGCATCTTCTCATTTCTTGATGTATGTGTCTATACTTCTTAGGCTTCTTCGTCTATCTTCGTCTAAGACTATTTCGCCTATCTTCAACTGAGACTTGTTCCGTCTAATAGAAACTTGTGTCTTGATCATCAAAACTCTTAGAGATATATTGATTTTGATTTAACATCTTTGATCTTTATCCTTTATATGGATGGAGAGCTTAAAGTAGTTGTTAGATTCAACAACTTCAATTTCTTTAATTCATCCATTGGAAGCATGCTTAACATTCCTTTGCATTAAATGTATTCTCATGCGCGATTAACATCAAAGTTGCAAAGTTCTTCATAATATGAGAATTAGGTACTAAAAAATGTCCTCTTTTCTACACCAAATCTTTGTGTATGAAATATCTTTTTTTGTTCTAATGTGACGCATCTTTTCATGGAGGATAAGTTGACTTCCTATACTTGTTTTGAACATAAGATTCTATAAAATAACACATTTCTATTAGATAAAGTCTATTTTGAGTAAAGATAATAGATTAAATTGATATTTATCTTTGAATTTCAAGTTTCGTCTGGTACTTCATTAATCTGAATAGAGGATATGCATTATTGATCTACTGAGTCGTGAATCTTCTAACTTGGTTGTTTGATTCACAACCAACTACCTCACTAACAAAGTCAATTCACCACTAATGACTGCATTAAGCATGCTTTTGTCCATTGGTTAAAGACCCTCGTAGAAATACATAATCAACAACTGATCTGATTGTGTATATTTGTTGATCTTGAGGCTGCTAAAACTAGTATGAAAATAAAGAGAAATATCTTCAAAAATTGAAAAAGTGATCTAAACGACCGAATATGGCCAAAGTAGGATGTTGTTGTTGGAAATACAGTCCTCCATGTCCCTACAAAAATTCAGCATAAACAGAGTTAGTCAAACTAATAAAAAATACTTAATATATCCCCTTTTGACGAAAAAAAACAAGCTAAAACACCAAGAAACCATGAAATTTAACAATTTTAACGCATATCACTCACCATAGTATGAGTTTTGCTCAAAAGGATAAATTTCTTTTGGATGCAAAAGGATTCAAACTTATCAAGGCAGGTCACGTGCCCCAAACCACACAAAAAATCATCCAAACTATAGCCAAACAACAATGAAATTAGAATTTGATAAACTAAATCTACTTTACAATGTCTCTATCATAGAAAATGTGTATTTACAAATTGAGAACAAAAAAGATTATATAAATCTTTCCTACGGAAACCAACTCTATCATATACTGCAATCTGATTTTCAAGTGACCCATAAATGTATAGTGTATAGGTGCCAACTGCTTTCATATTATTCAAATGTAACATGTCAGAATCAGTCATTGTCCTCATGTATGCCAACATCCTATAGTGTGCATTCTTAAGCGATTCATGATTATGGTCATCTAAAAAGTATGTAATGTACCATAACCTTAAATTTTCTTCAACATGAACTATGATATTCACTTTACTTCCGCACCTCATCTCTGACTTTATGTAATACTTACTATTGCCCTTGGTTAACCCTAATCCTCTCCAATTCCTTCTCTATAGCATACAAACCTTTTGTTGTATTACTTCTGATTTTTTATTTTTCACTAGTTTACTTTTTCTGGCGGTTGGATCTTGCAAACTATTAATAAAACAAGTTGTTTCCAAACTTCCAAATTCAAAATTCTTACATTCAGATGCGCTTGAATTATTCAACTCCAAGTTAAGAATATCATCCAAAATATGAAAAAAATATCACCTTTATCTTCTATATTTAGATATTCACTTTTCATACTCACACATTCAACCTCTGCATCACTTTAAAAAAGAAATATCGTTTAGAATCTTTAAAAAATAAGCATTGATAATTTATGTAATACATACAAACAAAATAAAAATATACAACTAATACATGTTTTATGTGCACATATTAATACTTCTATTAAATTACAACTATTATCAAGACTATATGCATCATTATATTTGTAATCATCAAATTCCAACTCTATAATTCCTTATTCTTATTATCGAACTTAGTCCTTCACCACTATTATGCACTGACATTTCTATATTTCTTAAAAAATAAATTCAATTAATGCATTGACATTTTAATATTTCTTATGAAAAAAAATTCAATTAAACCAAAATCAAAACTAAAATGCAGGCAATAAAGAAAATGTAAACTTTATGGCCTTGAAATTTTAGACAATTTTATAAGCACAAATCACACATTTAATCAATTACGCATCTACACAAAGTCTTAATTTCGTATGTTAAAAATACAATATTGCAGATTCTAAAATCACCAACAACACAGTGGAAACCATATCCCCAATCCCTTCTAACACTTCACTAATATAGGATTTTTAACAGTTAGAACAATAACTACACACAACCCTTGAAATTAAACTAACACAAACATATCAATTTTTTAAAAGTAAACTAAAAGAACCATACTTTTACTGTTTATGAAGCCACACATACATCCTCAAAGCCGTCAATACTGTATTAATATATGGTGAAGAACTCAGTTACACACTCCTCCCTTTTGGTGATTACTCAGGGTAATCATTGGCTCAAACTCACGACCTTTTGAAGGTTTTCACCACATATTCATGGAACTTAAAGTTACTTTTTACATTTTTTGGTATAACATCATCAATCCCTTAGTTCAAATCTTTGAATAATTATCTTATTTTTTAGATTAATTTTTATATTTTTATATTTTCATTTTAATTATATTATTCAATTAAGTTTTTATCCTATAAAAATTATTTTTCAAAAAAAAAAATACTATTGATCTTCAATAAAGATATAAATTTTATTCCATTCATTTTAGCTTATCACAGTATAATATGTTCATTTATTTTAAATATACAATATAACTACTCATGTAATATACAAGTTAAAATATTAATTTTATAAATTATCTTAAACACTTGAATAGACACAAAGTTGTATAAGATAAGTTTCGATGATTCATAAATAAGTTATTTCCAATTCATTCTAATTCTCACAAATAAAATATACACGAATTATGAAATGCAAAATATATTCTAATAATAAATATTACCATATTATTTATAAAGAAAAGAAAATATTTTATGTTAAATTAGAGCTATTTAAGTATTTACAACGTACATAAACAATTTAACCATAACAATTATAAGAAAAAGGCGTTAATTTCTTAAGAATTATATTTTCAACAATATTATATTCATAAATATTATTATTGGGTATTTAAAATTATGTTTGGTTATATTTGAGTATACTTAGAAATATTTTAAAATTTTGAAATAGTTAGATAAAATATAAATATAAATGAAAATATTTATGTATGTGCATGGGAACGAAATTACAAGAAAACACAAGAATAAAGACCGTTACAATAATTTTAACAATCAACAATATTCATATGAGGAAATTTTAAAAACTTGTAATAAATATTAGAATTACACATGAATAGAGAAAAAGATATACATAAATAATATAAATTTTTTTAAACTTCGATTGCAACTTATCATGTATAAAATTTTGTTGACTTTTATAAAATTTTCTTAAAAATTATGTTAATAAGAGGTGTAATCACGATAGTGTAAAATCATATAACACAATAAATATATTAAACTCTATTTTTTAATAACAAAGTACATAAAGTACATATAGTATAAATTATTTATTATTTTAATAATAAATTTATGATAGAGAAAGCTTAATTTTAAAAGATAGGATTAATTAAATTTATTATCTTTCAAATTTTTAGAATTGTGTTTTTGAAATTTTTGACGATAAATAATTTTTATTTAATTTTTCGTCAATAATAATAATCTGTAATATTAATTAACTGTTAAATTAATTTTTATGTGATCAAGTGCTTACTAATTTTAATTTAATGATAATGACTTAAAACTACTAAAAAGAAATAAATAAAAAATTAAAAGTTATAAAAAAAAATTAACCACAACTAAAACTCAAGATCCTTAAAATTAGAGTTAAAAAGCTTAATACTTATGTGGACTATAAGAATGACAAAATATTTAATTTATTTTAATTACTGGCATCCAAATTAATAATTAATCTGAAATAACTTCGTATTACTTACTTGATTTATCCATTGTTTATTGAGGTGATATATTTTTATTTTGTTCTAAGATACACTGGACTCAGCCAAGATATTTTTGTTTTATTATTAGTATTATATGATTATATAATTGAATGATTGATGGACTGTTACTTTGTTTGGATTTCCACAGAAAGAGCAAATGAGGAAGCATCAGTGGCCGTCCGATTAAGATGAATGCAAGGAAACGCGATGAAGTATTAACCGTTGGATCTGTCGTTTGTAGAAGAAACGAGACTCTTTAAGTAGAGAGAGGAGGCATCAAGCTCACCCTTTGGCTTTCCATTTTCTTTCTCTCTCTATTCTTCTCTCTCTCTCTTCGCTGAGTTAAGAAGGTAAGCCTGCAATGGAAAGGTGTCGTTTTTAGGGTTTGAGGCACATTGCATTTCCCAGATTCCACTTCAAAACCAGGTTCTCAATTGGAATTATCACTTAGGGTTTCCCACATTTTTTCTTTTCCTTCTTCCTTCGCCCTTTCTCGAGATCTAGGGTTTATGCTTCGGTTATTATTTCCGTCATTTCATTTCCATTTTCTTGAATTCTTTCATTTTTTATTCCCTCGATTTGAAATAACGACGCCGCCATTGCTTACTTCTATAAGGATTGTGAGGAATCTCGCATTCGATTAAGTGATGATGATTGCTGTTTCACATTGAAAGCGGAGAAAATAAAAGCTTCTCATTTGTTTTGGCATTTTTCTGATAGGAAACAATAGGGTATGAGACAAGTACACCCGTCACTGGGTTTTATGATATTTTGCTTTAAAATTTGGAGGATAAGGCTTGATTTGTGCTTCTGGGGATTGGGGTTTTTTCAGAGATTGTTGTGTGAGAGTAGAATCTGTTGTTGGAGTTGATATGCTCAATTGTTGGGGTTTTTTCTTATGGCACCCACTGTACCTATAGAGTTTGCTGGACAAAAGGAATCCAGAAAGTACTCTCATTCACAGAATATGGGGAAGTCTAGGAAATACTCCAAAGGTCATGCCACTGGCTTTGTTCCCGATTTTCGCCATGCTGTCGAGACTATGGGTGAATCAGAAGGGTTGGGTAGCTTGGGAAGGGTTGATACGGAGCTGACAGCCTCAGCGGGTTCTTGTGCGCCAAAGAGGAAATGTGTTGGATTGAATGGTGGTGGTTATGGTAGTTTTGATGTACCATTTCAACGTTTCTCGTTAGCAAAGATGTCTGGTTTTGAGAGGAAAGATTTGAAACTGAAGTTGACTTGGGAACTTGAACAAGTAAGGGAGCTTCAGAAGAAGTATGCTGGTGTGAACCCGAATCTTGTTGGATTGTCTCCCTCCAGTGACATAAAGAGCTGCAGTGCAGGACAGAAGAGGCCTAAGCCTGAGAACCCACATATAACAATGGACGTGTCGATGCCACATGGTAAGAAGAGGCCCTTACCAGGACATAATGGTCCCAAGACAAAGAAAAGTATCTCTGGGCGTTTGGAATATGTGAAACCTGCCGCACCAGGGACATCATATGCTACTTTGATGAAATCGTGTGAGACATTACTTAACCGATTGATGTCTCATCAATTTGGTTGGGTTTTTAACACTCCTGTTGATGTTGTTAAATTGAACATTCCGGACTATTTTACTGTCATCAAACATCCAATGGATTTGGGTACCGTAAAGAGGAGAATAACTTCTGGAGAGTATTCAAATCCCACGGATTTTGCTGCTGATGTGCGACTGACCTTCTCAAATGCAATGACTTATAATCCACCTGGCAATGATGTACACCTCATGGCAGAGACCCTTAGTAAATTTTTTGAAACGAGATGGAAGGCTATAGAGAAGAAAATTCCTGCCAATGATTGTGTTCCATCTGAGCCTTCGAGACCTACTCGTGTGGAAACAGAAATCTCTGACCGAGTTCCTCCTGCAAAAAAGAAGAAAATAGCACCAAATGTGACTAATGTCAGACCAGAGCCTGTTAAAAGATTCATGTCGGTTGAGGAGAAGCATAAATTGAGTGTAGAGTTGGAGGACATGCTTGGAGAGCTGCCTGAATCTATTGTTGATTTCTTGAGAGAGCAAAGTTACAATGCAGGGCAAACCAATGATGATGAAATTGAGATTGATATTGATGCTCTTAGTGATGATACCTTATTCAAACTGCGGAAGCTTCTTGATGATTATATGCTGGAGAAGCAAAGATCCCAGGCAAAAGCTGGACAATGTGAAATAGAGGTCTGTCTCTGTAACTAATCGGATTATCAAATTTACGTGATATTTTGTGATGCTCTATAGAAAATTTGAGATAAATTAGATATATTAATAAGTATTTAATTTGATAGTTGATGCTGAAACTTATTTTGAAAGCATGTGATACATGTAAGCAGATAAATTAATTTGTAAAATCTATGAAATCATATGATCTTGATATGCTTTAATGACAACTTTCAACACTTAGTGCTTTAAATGACGTTCAAAAAATTTATTTCATGGAGTGTCAAGAGAGTCTTATACGGATATTTGAATCCCTGATTATACATATGTGTGTGTGTGTGCACGTGCGCTATGCTATGAATCATCTGTGGTGTGTGTATCATTTTGACAGAATTTTTTCCTTGCTTGAATTTTGTGCAGCTTCTTAATGAATCAGGTTTCAGCAATTCATCAATGCAACCATGCAAAGGTATATTCTGTTTCTTGTGTTAGAAAGTTTTTTGTATCCTTTTTATATGAATCATTGGCACTAAGTGTTGTCCTTTATTTTTCACTGCAAATGCAGGCAATGAACAGGTTGAGGAGGATGTGGACATTGTTGGCGGGAATGATCCTCCTGTTTCTAATTATCCTCCATTAGAGATTGAAAAAGATGGTGCCAATAGAAACAGTAAATGCAGTAGCTCAAGCAGCTCTAGTAGTGAATCCGGCTCTTCATCCAGTGGTTTGTGTTGGCGCATACTTTTGACATTTTTTCTTTCTATTTTCAGGATATGTTTTTCTTTTACCGTTGTCTTATAAATTCTGTTGATACTGACAACTCTGCTTGTTTGGCTCATGATTCTGGCAAAATTAATCACTTGAAAATGACATCTTCATGTTGGAATATGCTAATCTTGTCTGACTTATGCAATTGTGGCACAACAGATTCAGACTCTGGTAGTTCATCTGGTAGTGAGTTGGATGTGGCTAAAGTATCAGAACCTCTTAGTGCTACCAAGGTAATTGGGACATGTGGTATCAAATGTTGTCATATTTTGACATGATGCAGTTTCTTCCTGTTTGACCAGTACATATGTTTTAAAAAACTATGTATTGCAGGAAAATGTAGAATCTGTCTTGACTTCTGATCAAAACAAAGGGGATCCTGGTAATTCAGAAACTGGAAAGGGTGAGTACCAAAGTTGATGGCAGTGATCATGTGCATATTTGGTTTATTGGCATTACTTTAGATGAGGATGCCTTAGCCACTGTTGCCTTCTAGCTCATGATCTCTTTCTATATAGATTCAACAACTGTGGGTGGCCAAGTTGAGCAGAGTTCCCAAACTATGCCTGTTTCTACTGATGAACCAGAAAGCCATCAAGAGGGTAAGCTTGAAACATTGAAGAAATCTGTCTGCTGTTTGTTTTGGGGTGTGATCTCACCATTCATGCTGTAACATTTTTAGGGGAGAGTGCTACACCTAAGAGGCAAGTCTCTCCCGAAAAGCTCTACCGTGCAGCTTTATTAAGGAGCCGCTTTGCTGACACCATACTTAAAGCTCAAGAGAAAGCCCTTGAAAAGGTTTGTTAAGGGGGTAATGTTTTAGTTACAATTTTCATTCCCTGCATTGGTAGAACAGGTCTGTTGGGTTTAATACAGATGTCTGAAAAACATTAAATTGTAAGTTTTTAGTTTTCTCTTCTTCCCACTTATAGAGCCGAAATGGGGCTGCTAAGGCATCATCAAACCTAGTAATTACCAATTTATCGATACTGTCTTTTATGAGTATGTTTGAGAAAGATTTAATCTTTCATTATGAGCTTTTTTACAGTTTTTTTTCTCTTAAGTAAAAAATCTGTTCGAAAATAAGCCGTGTCATTTGGCAAAATTGCTTAAATTTATTAACAGCTTTTTTCTTGAAAAATATTTTTGAATTTAAAGATTTGAAGCTTATGATTATTTTTTAACAGCTTTTTTATCTGTTTTATGGCTGCACCCAAACAAAATTAATTATCTTCAGAGTACTTTTAAGCAAACCTACTCAAACATAAATTGTTTTTTATTATAATTGATTATAGCGATAGTTGATTATACATAATCGATTATTGAAATAATTTAATTTTCACGGCTATCTCAAACACACATTATGAAAGCTTTGCCAACATCTTTGCAAGCTTTATCTAGAATATATTGTTTTAACTCCATCTTGATCTCAGGATGAAAAGCGTGACCCTGAAAAACTTAGGATGGAGCGAGAAGATCTTGAAAGGCGGCAGAAAGAAGGTGTGTTATTTTAAATCTCGTAGTATTTGTTCTGTAAGGTCTAAAGTCCTTTCATAAAATACTGCTTCAGGTTTTCAATATTCCACTGATATCTTTTATAATTGTGTATGATGGTGCATTAGAGAAAGCTCGGTTGCAGGCAGAAGCAAAGGCTGCTGAAGAGGCTCGGAAGAAAGCTGAGGCAGAAGCCGCAGCTGAAGCCAAAAGGAAAAGGGAACTGGAAAGGGAAGCAGCCCGTCAAGCTTTACAAAAGGTAACATCAAAAGGAAAGTATGTTCGGGTGCAAATTCAGTTTCATTGTATGTTTCACTAATAGGTTTGTTTATAGATGGAGAAAACTGTTGACATCAATGAGAGCAGTCAATTTTTGGAAGATCTAGAGATGCTGAGTGCTGTACACAATGAACGTTTGCCAAGTTTCAAAGAGGATACAAGCATAGATGAACCTCAAAATGGATTGGGTATGATCAATCTACAGGGGAATCCCTTAGAACAGCTAGGATTGTACATGAAGGATGATGATGACGAGGATGAGGAGGAACTGCCTCCGAGTGGTGCTGCAGGACCAACAAATGATGTGGAAGAAGGAGAAATCGATTGATTTGTTCCCCTTGATTGTTCCATAATTTTGGGTTAATATAAGTGGTGGTTCTTGGATGCATTTACTGGACTAAGGGATGCTGTTTTTTCGTGGCTATCTGGTGCAGAGTATAATCACTATTGTATGGTCTGATGCTGGTTCACTCCTAAGTTTGAAGATGGGATAGCAAAAACTTATAACAAACGAGTAAAGATTGGATTTGGTTTTGCTTCTTTCTGATTAATTTTGATTTTAAAAATGGGAAATGGAATCTGAAAATGTGGATAGCAAGCTTGCAGAGCCCCCATTTATTGAAGGGCTTTGGTGTCTGGATGAGATGTTTGTATCAATCAGGATGTCCAATTTTGCTTGTAAAAAGGAACTCATTTGTAACGAGTTCTATGTCTGACATCAAGTAGTTAGCTTCTCTGACAATGTAAAATATTTAGAGCCAAGGTAAAATCAATTCTTTTTATTTATTTTTTCGTAGAAGTGCCTTTTGTGGACTGAGTCTAGTGTTTGAAGATTCCTTTTTTAAGTTGTTTCCTAATCAGTGTAAGAGTCTAGGCAGATTCTGAGACGAGTTTAATAGAATCAAATGATGTGAGCAGGTGGATTAAAATGTGTGAATAGATTGCAAAATTGAAGTTGCTCATGATTAAAATGTGTATATAATAAGATTGTACAGTGAATCTACCATTCAATGATTGTAACTATGGATAAACCGCTCATCCATTCCTATATAACTGTGCAAGCTCATCTATTCCAATGTAACTCTGTCTATTGCAAGCCATGCCTTAAATCTGACCTATACTGTCTATCGCCGCCGTAGCACCCGAGATCATTTTTTTGTTTGTTAAACCCAAAGGCCGTAATGCTAAACTTTTCATTCATTCTTACAATCCTTTTCCTTTCATTTGTTCATGATGTGTTGTGGTTCATGTGTGGAAGTTTGGCTGTTGGGGATGAGATTGAGATATGTAGTGGAGGTTTGATTTCCAAGGTGAAGGTCGCCAGTGTGGTTTTGCGAAGAGGGAAATGATCTTTCATGAACCACAACGACGTTATGTGTTACATGTGCGTTTAACTCGTAATTATTAGGAAGAGTCCTGAATGCGGGTCCGTCCTGGATGTGAAGATTAATTTATGTTTCAGAAACTAAATAACATATTGATATATCATGAATACTTCTATTTCACCGATCAAATCTCCTTTTCTTCATAAGATTTTGAAACTAATAAAGTACAAGGACAATACTATTTCAAAAATTTATAAATAGGATGGATGTGTATATCTAATTGCAATAAAAACAACAGAAATAAAAGAAAGATATAAGTCATCTCGTTTGCAATTATACTATTTGCATCTTCTACTAGATGGATCAGTCTTGAATATATAAGGTAAATGAAACCATTATTATATTTTGATATTTCACTTAAACCATTAAGTTCAAAATTACACAGGATGGCCTTTCCTGATTCTCATTTCAGGAGAACCTAAATTGTTTGTATATGCCATCCTAACATCCCTCCCCCCCTCCGAGCGCCAGGCACACGCGCCCACACACGGCTCCCACACCCACATACAACAATTTTCTGGGAGAAATACATTGTACTCTATAAATTAGATTGCCGCTGTAAATTACATTGTAAACTGCCAAAATTTTTGCACATTTCTCTGCCTAACTGTACATTTTACTTTAGCTACACAATGATGCATTACAGCATCAATCCTCAAACATGCCCTCACCTGATATTGTAGAAGACTCAGTCCCATTAACATGAGGCTGATCTGAGAAATTATTACCGAGACTGTTAAGAATACTGAAGTCAAAATCATCATCGTCATCATCTTCATCATCACCTTCACCTTGCCTTGTATCTTCATCCTTAACTTCTTTGCCCTGTTCCTGTGCTTCTCTTTCCATCTGTTGCTTGATGCAATCTTCGTACGACATTTCATACCAAACATTCCCCTTACCCACAATTTTTTTGTTATGGATATCTGTCATCCGCTCTTGCATGCTCTTGTCTGAATTCTTGGGTTCTCCCCAGTAGTCATAGCGATAAAGAGGACTTGAAGGATCATATTTGTCTTTACCAAAATAACTAGCATCCATATACCTTCCTGGTTCTTCCAATGGTAGACCTAGAGCTTTGCGACTGTAAAATGGGGAGAAATAACAGGTAAAAATCCATGCATATTAATAGGGAAGTAGGGTGAAAAATAGTAACAAAATAGTACTTGCTGATGTCTCTAATCAATGCTTCTCTTTCCTCAAATGACCTACGCCAATGCATGTAGTCATACTCATCCATCTCAATATTGCGCCTCAGTTTGCTAATTTTGTATTTCTCACCTCTTTCATTTGCTTCCTTCCTCAGTTTAACATGAAGCTGTATACCAAAAAGGCAACATCTCACATTTCTAAAAGAGGAAAGCCATTCAATGTATCTCAAACTGAAGATTAACAAGTCAAGGAAACTCTAATACAATTATTAAAGAAAATATCGATAGTATAAGGTGCAAACCCATATGGGCAGTAGAGAAGTTTGATAAATCACATGGAAATTTGGGTATTCATCAAACCAGCTGTGTAATATGCATTACCATCAAAAACAGAGAAAGGGTTTTAGCTAGAAAGGAAAGCTGACCTCACGCTCAGCAAGTGCATTTTCTAAGTCAAGCTCTTTGATGCTTGTTTTCTGCCAGTATTAAAAAACAATAGGTAAACAAATCAACAACCATATGAATTCAATTTTATAAGAATAACACTCACCAGAGTAGTTTGTGGTACAAATGTATTCTTATATGGAACTTTTGAGTATTGAACAGCATTCTGTTCATCAAAATCATCTTCATTAGCCAAGTCTGACAGTGTTTTGCCTTTATATTTATCAGGATTAATCACCATATCATCCAAAATCATTTGCTCAGCTACATTAATTTGCCACAACTGCAAAATAAAGGTAGTTAGTGATGGCAAATAAAGATCATCCAATAAAACAGAAACCAAGACATGGAAACAGAATAGCAACAATATACAATGCAAAGTATGCCAAGTCAGAAACACAATAGCAACAATAAACAATGCAAAGTATGCCAAGTCACCTAATAAAGGAGGCGGACACCACAAGTCTGAAAGTTCTAGTTAAGTTTTATCAGCACACAATTTATTGGTCTAAATGTTGTTCAACTCAAAGATCAAAGTTATTATGTCATATAAACCAAGAGGTGTAAATTAAGTGACACCAAGTTCATTCGGGGATTACTAGATCCCAGAATCAAAAACATCCTTGGAAGGTGCACTTGGAAGCACATTAGAAGAATTAGAAACTAGAGATAAAAATTATGCTGTTAGGCCAGCATTGCAATGCCCAACAATGATCGTTGCTGACACTGAGCAGCATGTTTAAACACTCAAAACTGAATGTTTTTGTTTTCACATTACAGAGTATTGAATGTGCAAATTTGACTGACAAATTTGGCACTGAGGTTTATAATATAAGTACATTTTGAAAAGATTTTCATACATTTTTGACTGGGGTTTGAGGTCAGAGGCAAACTAGGGATCTTGAAGTGTATCAAGACCTTAGTTCATCCAAATCCCTATGGTCTTGACAACTGGATCTCTTTGCAATTTGACTTGTTCTTAATTCGATTCTCCTTCTCCAATTAAGTGATTGCACCTTTGCTTAATGCTTTCATGATTTGATCAACCACGGATTGATTTCAGATTTAATTATACAACTTGAAAATTGGTAGTTCGGTTACATTTGGGGTCACACTTGAAAGATAAAGACTTGAGTGTGTGAATAGCTTGAGTATGTTAACCACACTCAGCTCAACTACATACATGTATAAAATATGACCATGAGTACAGGGTACAAAAGATTTCTTGAAGGTTAAAATCTGAACCTCTAATAAGACAGCTACAACAGAGACAATGCTAAAGAATATTTCTCTCATGATCTGTCCTCTTTTTTATCCTCAAAAGGTATTTTACATCAGTCTACATGTCCGCATACACCACAACAAAATGGCATAGCAGAGAGGAAGAATCGTCATCTTCTTGAAACTGCACGCTCCCTAATGTTTAACTCAAAAGTTCCTGTACACCATTGGGGAGATGCAGTTCTTACTGCTTGTTTCTTAATAAACAGGATGCCTTCTTCCTCTCTTGAAAATCAAATCCCTCACAATTATTTTCCCACATGAACCATTATTCAATGTTTTGCCTAAAGTATTTGGTTGTACTTGTTGTGTTCATGATCTATCTCCAGGTCTAGACAAACTCTCTGCCAAGGCTATCAAATGTGTCTTCTTAGGATACTTTCGTCTTCAAAAGGGTTACAAGTGTTATTCTCCAACTAACAGGTGGTATTATATGTCCGCCGCTGTTACATTTTTTGAGGACACACCTTTTTTCTCGTCCTCCATAGACTATTCTTCTTCACTTCAGCAAGTTCTTCCAGTTCCACCGTTTGGTTCAGTAAGTAATTCCCACCATAATGTTTGTGAAACTCCATCTCATCCTCCTAGTTCAACTGAAGTTGCTTCACCACCTCTCATCACATATCTACGCAGGACACAACGAGTTGGTTCTACCTTGCCCGAGTCTTCTCGTGATTCCTGATTCCGATCCTCTTCTAACAGACCCTCAAACCATGGATCCTTCCTCCTCCACTCCTTCTCTTGATTCCACTTCAGAGTGGTCCATTGCACTCGGGAAAGGTATTCGGTCTGCTCACAATCCTCATCCTATTTATAATTTTTTGAGTTATCATCGGTTGTCTCCTGCATACTCTTCTTTTGTTTTCTCATTGTCTTCTCTTACTATTCCTAAATATATTCATGAGGCACTTGATCATCCTGGGTGGAGACAAGCCATGATTGATGAAATGCATGCTCTTGAAAGCAATGGCACTTGGGAGGTTGTCCCTTTTCCTCCTGGAAAGAAAGCGGTTGGTTGTAGATGGGTCTATGCTGTTAAAGTCGAACCCAATGGTGTTGTTGATCGTCTCAAGGCTCGATTAGTAGCCAAAGGATATACCCAAATCTATGGTCTTGATTATTCTGATACCTTTTCTGATGTCGCTAAAATCACCACAGTTCGTTTGATTCTTGCTATGGCTGCCATGCATCATTGGCCTCTCCATCAACTTGACATTAAAAATGCCTTCCAACATGGTGATCTTGAGGAGGAGATTTACATGGAGCAATTGTTGCTCAGGGGGAGTCTAGTCTAGTGTGCAAGCTACAACGATCACTGTATGGGTTGAAACAATCTCCTCGAGCTTGGTTTGGTAAATTTAGTCATATTGTGCAGCGTTTTGGATTAAAACAAAGTCAAACAGATCATTCTGTTTTTTTACTGTTATTCATCTACTGGGAAGTGTGTTTACCTAATAGTCTATGTTGATGATGATATAGTGATTACAGGAAGTGATGCTATTAAGATACCTCAACTAAAAGAGCACTTATTCAGCCATTTTCATACCAAAGACCTAGGTTCTCTGAAGTACTTTCTTGGTATTGAAGTGGCTCAATTAAAAGATGGTGTTGTGATTTCACAGAGGAAATGTGCCCTTGATATTTTGGAGGAGACAGGTCTGGAAAATTGTAGGTCTGTTGATAGTCCTATGGACCCAAATCAGAAGCTCAAGGTAGATCAAGGTGAAATCTATCTTGACTCTGAGAGATACAGGAGACTAGTGGGAAAACTCATTTATCTCACCATTACAAGACCTAATATTTCCTTTGTTGTTGGGGTTGCTAGTCAGTTTATGCAGAATCCCCATGTTGATCATTGGAATGCTGTCACACGCATTCTCAAGTATGTAAAAAGGACTCCAGGACAAGGATTGTTGTATTAAGACAGGGGTAACACTCAAGTTTCAGGATATTGTGATGCAGATTGGGCTGGTTGTCCTATAGACAGGAGATCTACCTCAGGATATTGTGTTTTTCTTGGAGGAAATATTGTCTCTTGGAAAAGCAAGAAACAAAATGTTGTTGTTCGGTCTAGTGCAGAGGCTGAATATAGATCTATGGCTATGGTAACATGCGAACTTATTTGGATTAAACAATTTCTTCAAGAATTGAGATGTTGTGAAGTTGAGCAAATGAAGCTATATTGTGATAATCAGGCTGCTCTTCACATTGCCTCAAATCCAGTTTTTCATGAGAGGACTAAACACATAGAGATTGATTGTCATTTCATTCGAGAGAAGCTTTTATCAAAGGAGATTAACACCGAGTTCATCCACTCTAATGACCAGCCAACAGATATTTTGACTAAGTCCTTAAGAGGACCTAGGATTCAGTCTATATGTTCCAAGCGTGGTGCATATGATTTGTATGCTCCAGCTTGAGGGGGAGTGTTAAAATAATAGTTGACTTTTACTGCCTATGTAATCAGAATCAGATTTGTTAGGATATGTTGCTTCTTTTTCACTCCTTGTTCTGCTACACACTCAGTGTATTGTCATTGTCAATTTCTCTCTCCTTGTATGAAATGTGCCCAATGTAAAAGGGTAGCTGAATAATGAAAATACAAAGACTTCTTTAAATTTCAAGTCAGGGTTTATGTAATAATGTAACCAAAGCCCATATCTATACTTCATTTTTATTCAAAGATAGTAATTTTATTATGCTATGATCATTGCATATGCAAGATTCAACTGAACATCTACCTATTCAGGTATTTTGGCAAAACTATGGGTGGATATTAAACACATGGAAATTTTTTTTTGGTTTCACATCTATGCAGATATGAATAGGATCTTGTATAGGCTCCATAAACAAACCCATCCCCACACAGGGGATTTAAAGCAGCTGTATGCTTTTTAAAACAAATGAATTTCAAAAGAGAAAGTTAAGCAGAGAAGCATGCAATGCAGGAGCTAAACAGTCCACCACAAATGTTCCTTGCATTGCAACAACTTCAAAGAGATGATTATGTTATGAAAAACATACCTTGTTGACATATGGATGATTAGACATTAGAGGTTCTTCTTCAGGTTTGTCTCCTGGATCTTTTCTCGGAACAGGAGGCCTTCCACAGTCACGCTGCATAATTTTAAAATCTCCAATCAAAAGCAAAACTATCATATTATTAACAGGTTCCAATTTGAAAAGGAACTAATGATTATCATAAAAAGTTAAACCTTTGTTACCTACTCTTTCTCAACAGTATCAATGTAATACCAATGTTCAAAATAGCTGAAGTTTAATTGATCAATTTGGCCCTAATCTATTGTACTAAAATCAAGTGTTATATAGAATCCAAGATTTGCAAATAATATATCATCCAAGCACTATGGGAACAATACTCTGTCAGAACCAAACCTCGAGAAAAGATCTTAGAATTAAACAAAAATAAAAAAAAATACTGACAAAAACAAAAGATTCATTTGAATGCTTTTCCAAAAAGAAAGCATGAAAGATATCACAGTAAAGTTATTGTGCTATGGAAGAGCTTCAACGAATGTAGAATATCTTTTCTTATGCAGCAAAATTGTGGTGGTTTGGCATAATAAAGGGAAAGGTGCAAACCCGTATTTCATCTTCGTTAGTATCTTCATCCCGATGAAATATTGGTGGAAAGTCAAATCTGTTAAAGCTGAAGTATGAAAATGAAACAAAATATTAAATTTACGGCTACAATGTGATCAAATTAATAAAAGATTCAACTATGTTCTATGAACAACAGAAAGTTAAACATCAAATAGACATAATCATACATCAGATGATCTATATTTGGATCAAGTAAACGAAGTTCGATGGGAAAACGGAAGCGATAAGGATCTCGCTTTGCCTGCAAAACAAAATGTAAAAAAGTGAACAGATGGTAACAGAAATTCATCTAAACACAGAAATCATGGAGTAACACTACAGTGATTAAAATCCATTTGATATTCAATTTAGTCTGGAGGCAATTTATGAATACAGAACCGGTCAAAGCTATGTTTATCCTACTTACATCGCCTACAAACAGAGGAAGAAAAATTGGACGTATGGATCCACAAGAAAGAACTTCGGCAACATACAGCCAGTGGCATGGTTAAATCTATGGCATATTAATGCAAACTCTGAAGCAAGAATTTTCCAAGCTTAGTACTAAAATTATTTAATTTTTTTTTTAAAGAAGAAAAAGCGCCAGAAACCACTGAGGGCTGTAATTCATGGTGTCCACATCCTATGCCAAGTTCAAGGGATGCATTTGGTCCTTAAATGAGCCACATGGTGGATAGGCTTGACTCTTGATATAGGATCACCAGCAGGGTTAAGCATATCCCCACTTCCCTCTGGGATAGGAGCAGTGATGGTGAACTGTAAAGCTATAACTGCTGAGCCTAAAACCTAGGGACAATGCCTCTGATATTAGGTGAGGTCTTACCCCACTTGTAGAGGCCACCAACATGGAATCCATTTATGTACCCTCCCCCGCCCCTTGTTATCAATAGCGGACAGCAGCCTGCGGCAGAAGGCCAAAATCACGCCATTGCGGCTTATGGCGCCACTATATTGGGCCTCCCTTCACAAATCGCATACAGTGGTTGGCAAAAAATCCGACATGTCATTCTGCCATAGCGGCCATGGCACCACCATTTGACAACACTACCCTGCCCACAAGAGGCAGCAAGTGCACTTAAGAGAGACAAATCTTACCTTGCATATACATGCTAAGCAAAAGTTTCTATTTCAAAACATAAGCAAAACATGAACCAAAAAATGCAGTGCTGACAAGCTTCAAACCAAGGAACTGATACACTGCAATTTGGTGACTGTTAGTATAAGCTAAAAGCTTCGTCTCTATTTAAGAAAGTAATAATACAATGGGAAATTGGGAACTGATAGTTAGGGGCAGTTATGGCAGTTATTGGCAGAAAGTAGGAGCAATTACATATTAAATAGGTGTAACAATAACTGTAATTAGTAGTTATAATTATTTGAATAAGTTGAATAGTAACTCTCATGTTGACAGTTTATGGAAGAAAGTTAGGAGCAGTTACATATTAGTATTAAATATGCATGTAATAGGTGAACAGGCGGTTGTTTGTGTATTATTTTTTAGTAATTTGGACAGAGAACTCTTCTCGGTAGGAGTCTATGAATTTGGGACAGCCAATTTTGCTGTCTTTTGTGTATTCTGCATTGCTGTGTGAACATTTCAATATATCAATTGATGTTCTATCATTATATCAAGTTAACATTTACAGACAACTGATGGGAAATTCTCAACTGGTGACTGAAAAACTCACCGTAATTTCAACAATGACTTGCATACCCACTTTTATGTGATGGCGAATCCAATACCAATCATTGTTCTTTATAGGGACCCACCTAGAACACAACACAGTAGCTGAATATTCCAGAAGAACACTCGCATAAAAATATAAACATCAAATAGTAACACTCAACAATCAACAAGATAAAAATGCTACAAAAATAACAATGAGTGTGCTGGTAATACACCTACAAGGAAATGGAAGAAAATATGTACTAATTCATGGCTGAATATTAAGAAAAAACATTGGTTTTTGAAGATTGGATAACATGGATTTTTAAAACTATAAATAGAATACAGTTGACATGTCTTCAATAACTAGCTACTAATCATATACTTCTCACACATATTTAAACTATAAATCTGTTTTGTCAACCAAAAGAATGGATACAAAATCCAAAGATTTAACTAATCTCGAGATGTGTCTTTTAATACTCGTTCCTTTCCCTGGCTGTCAATAGAGCATTTCAGTGCTATAAACCCTAATGAAGTCGTATTTCCCCATTTTAGAAACTACATCTAGTAGTTTTTTTTTTTGTCCCTAAAAGATTGATTATGTATGTATTAAATAAAATCACACATTCTAAAATTGTAGCTACTCAATTAGCAAGATTATGATAGTGAAAGTAACTTATCATCTGAGAAGTATTGCAGCATTACACACAATAAGGAAATTAACACTATACACAAAAGATTTGAAGAACACTAAACAGACTAACAAAAGTATTGTTAGCTACCCATCATGTACCCCGCCAATGTCAACAAACGCCCCTTGATAGAGATGCAACATTGTCACCTTCCCTACACAAATCTGCACAGAAAAATGTCCCAAGTAATTAACAATGATATATGAAATTATCTTTCAAGTACTTACAAAATCATGAATCTCCATTCCACACTTATATTATGAACTATGGCACAGATTATAAAAAAAAGTGTATGAATTATATGCCAGCGTGGAGATGAAACCAAGCCAAACAAAAATAGGATTATCACTATCTATTGGATTACAAATGCAATTACCCAAATAGGGCCATTACCAAACCAAAAACATATTGAATACACAACGTTAACAATAGTTCAACAGCTTACTTGGCCAGGATAATAGAACGGAAGCTCATACTGCATTGAACATTTAAAGAAAAAAAGTAAGTACTAAAACTACGTTCTCTTTAGTCTCAAACACATTAAAAGGAAAGAACAATCACAAACTCATCGTACCATGCCCTCCTTGTAGTCCTTCCCTCTTTTCCTTCTACCAGGGCAATAATCTTGGTCTAGCTGTCACAATCACATCCACATCAACATAATCCACATTCAAATACACAAATATTTTCTATTTTTATCAATAATTAAAAAAAAAATTCCTTATAACAATAACATAACTTTAGGATTTAGTTCCTCTAAAGTGAGGAGGTGATTTTATAGACCCACAATCATTAATCAGAAAATCAACAACTGTTGAGAATAGTGATGAAATCAAATACATCTATAACAAACTCTAAAATTTATTACAATCTCAACTGTGATTTTTTTAATTAATAATTATTATTATTGCCCTTTAACTATGTTTGGGTAAGCTTATCCATAAGCACTTATGAAAGAACACAAGATAGTTTAATGTATTGAGTTTCTTCCATAAGCTAATACATCTCAGTTACTGAATATGGGTCTGTTTAGGTGAATTTCTTCATAAGTACTTATAGAAGAAGGAAATAAAAAAGAAAAAAATGAAATAAACTTCTCCATAAGTTAAATCTAGCTTATGGGTATGCTAATTTGTAAAAGCTCACACATATTAGCTTCTCCAAAAACTTATTTTTTAATTCATACTTAAGCTAATTTAGTTTACTGAGAAGCTTATTTCATTTTCCCTTCTTATTTTCCCCTCTCCTAAATGCTTATGGAGAAATTTATCCAAACAACCCCTAAGTGAGATGAGAAGACCTTCTATAGAAGTTAATACACAGATGATTTAGCTTATGAGAGAAGCTCAATTCATGTTAACATATTTTTTTCTCCTAACAAATCCAGCATTTATGAAATAAGCTAAGGTCTAATATCATTGGTGCAAATTATTTCATAAGAGAAAGAAAAAATGAAGGAAAAAAATATAAGCTTCTCCATAAAGCTAAAATTTGCTTATGCATAAACTAATTTGTAGAAACTCTCTAATGTTAGCTTTTGAATGCATAACTTCATTTTAGCTTATGGATAAGTTTATTTCATTTTTCCTTCCTATTGTCTTCTTTGTTAAGACCTTAGGGAGAAATTTATCCAAACATACCCTGTGTTGATTTTGGCTAATGAGAGAAGTTCAATTCATGTTAACTTGATATTTTCCTCTCCTAACAAATCCAACATTTTTGTAATCAAAAGAAAAGTCAGAAAAAGCAATAAGGTCATGTTAGGATAAGTTTTTTCCTAAACACATGCTTACTAGAGAAACTCAATGCATTTTTTCTTTCTTTAAAAGTTAAAATCAGTTTTTCATGTCACCCTTTAAAAAAGCTAAAAGATGGAGCTTCTACAAATTAACAAATGAAAAAACCAATTTTAGGTTCTGGGGAAGTAAATTTCTATTGGAGGAGCTCATCCAAACTGGCCCTTAGGTGTCTTATCAAACAAGAAAACATTTTCTAAATCCTATAAGCTAAGGTGTAGTAATAGCATTGTTGTGAT
This sequence comes from Hylodesmum podocarpum, assembly GCA_026586105.1. Lineage (NCBI taxonomy): Eukaryota > Viridiplantae > Streptophyta > Magnoliopsida > Fabales > Fabaceae > Hylodesmum > Hylodesmum podocarpum. The sequence continues at coordinate 14,803,376 of JALJEV010000623.1, read as the reverse complement.
TCAAAATGAAAACCTTATAAGACTCTTCTTCCAATCTATCTCTATTAGCTTCCACCCACTCATTATACTGCTTCAAAAACACCTTATACCTATCCAAACACACATCATCAGTTTCAGTCCTCACTCCACTCTCCACCTCCTCCAATCCCACCCTTCTCGCCTGCCACCTATGCGCTTCACGTATAAACGCAAGCTCCTTCCGGTCCACGCGCCACCCACGCGGAGGCCAGTCCCGCGGAGGCACGAGGCGAACCACCATCGGCCCCGCCCACTTGGTCACGAGCGGGTCCGGAATCTCGCCCTTGATCTCAAACTGCTTAGCGATGTACTCTTCTTCCGTTAGCCCCATCTCTTCCCTCTTCTTTTTTCGGTAATTAGGGTTTAGCATTTTGAACGCTTCGATTGCTTCGGGGGAGCGTAAGGGAACCTCTTCGCCTTCGTTCAGACTCTTGCGCGCGAAATCCGCCTCCGGAGTTAGGATTTCCTCCCATGGGGCCCACCCGCGCTCGATCCAGTTTCTGCGACGAGCTTCGTCCTCGGTCTCTTTGTCCTTGGGGGCGAAGTTCTCGAGGAAAGTCTCGTCCACGGGGAACTCGTCGGTGCTGAAGGATTTGGGCACGACGAGGGTGCGGTGACGGTGGCGATGGCGGTGGAGCAATGGCGGAGGACAATGGTGAAAGCGCGGAGGGGAAGGGTTTAAGGGTTTAGGGAAAGTGAAGAGATAAGAAGCTTGCAGGAGTTGCATGGCTGGAAGGTGAAATCACGACGCACTCTTCTATGTTCTATCTATGCAACGGAACTTAGCTACTTATTTTCTCTCTCTCAAGGTAGAGCGGATAAAATTTTTGTTTTTTTTTTTTTTTCAGTAAATTCACGGTGTAAAAGACTAATAAAAGTCTTTTTCAAGCACAACGGAAAATTTAGTGTGTTTTTTTTTATATAATAATTATGCTAAAAATTATATTAATTGTACACTCATGATTAATTAATAATTTAATTTTATATATATATATATATATAATTAGCACAGTAGTTTTGTGTTTAAATTATACACGTGCTTTAAATATTTTAGTGTCTTATTTGTTTTGAATATTATGTAGTGTTTATTAACAGTGGTGCATATAAATGAAATGGTTTTTTTAAGATAAAGCTAGTATTTTATTTTTCTAATCTTTTTATTAGTTTTAGTTTAATTTTTATTTAATATTATTTTAATGGTTTGTTTTTTAATTTAGTGTGTTTTTTAATTGTAACAATTTTTATTGTTAAAAAGTTGACTTTTTGATGAAATCAGCAGACTAATAAGGACTAGTTTTTTTTTTAAAAAAAAGAAGCATAAAAGACCGAAATGCAATTGAAAAAATAAAAAATACTAATTTTGCGTGCATCTTATGATTTAAAAAATTACGTATGATTTACCAACAAAGGACAGCCACAAGCCCAACTGAAGCCAATATATTTTTTCCCTCAAGTTAAGAAGTATGAACTCAGTTATTATTCCTTTGTTTTAAAAAGAATATCAAGTGTCATTATTTCTTAGTTAATGTATAATGTGTTCAATTGTTTATAATAATTAATAAGGAATAGAGTTATAGAGCAGTTTGAAGTAGTAAGTTTCAACGGGTAACATTTTTTTTTTTTTATTTCTCTGAAAGATAAGGGTAATGTTATTTACACAATCTAAGTTCACAAATAGGAAGATCCGCATATCTAGTTTAAACTTTCCCATACCAAACCTTGGTATAAACACTCATGCAGTATCAAGTCATGATACTGCGGAAATAGGATTATCTACATAGTATCAACTATTTCAGGAAGTACAAAAATAATGCAACATATTTTAATCCCGAAATAAAGGCTTGCGAACATTATGCTCACAGTTTATCAACTTACACATGGAAACATAATTAGATGAGTTGCAATCATCTGTACATAGAATTCATACCAATGGAGAAGGAGGAATGGCCATTCCTCAAAAACAGATCATGTCTAAAATAATCTTAGGCTACACAATAGGAAACTGCCTGAACAAATTCTCCGTCGTTGCATCCAACTCTCTATCAACAAATCTTCATTGCTTTTGACTTTGAGGTAATCATCCATATCATACTTCAATCCCTTGGATTTAGCTGATATTGACTGGTTCTGGTAACCATTACCTTCTCCAAATTTACTGTAGACATCCTTCCCAACATACTCCTGAAGGTAATCAGGGCTCCAGCTTCCATGACTGCTTACAGAGTAGTTACTTTGATCTTGTAGTTTGTTGATTTCCTATGACATGAATGAATTTTAATGATTCAAGTCATAAAAGGATAAAATAAGAACACTACACATCAGAAAATATGGGTGAAAAGTTGTTGGAATTGATGAAATTTTTTCCTTATCAATGACATTTTGTTTTTCTATTTAAAAACTCCAGATTATGTAACATATGGTAGCAGATATCCAGAGAAAATAATAATGACTGAATGAATAATACCAATTTTCTGATAGTGTTTATAATATAGCAACACGGAAATCTAGAAGAACAGAATTGAATTTTGCATTAAAAACTGAAATGGAAATGGAAATGATAACAACAGAAAGATAATGAATATCCTCTGCTCCGAGCACTTGCTCCTAAGAAACAACCACAAGGTTCTTCTTTCAATAATATCCAATAACTGAATGATCCTTCCCCGGATCCCCTCAACCTCTTTTTATTTAAGCTAATATCCTCCCTTCTCTCTCCTCTAACTAACCTCTCCTTCTAGAGTGCCACCTCAGCTTTCTCCTTGCCTCTCCTCTCATAAACTTTTCCCCATCTACGTGTGTTTCTTGCTTCCTGGGTCATCATCTCATTTGGCCCCACCTCCTTCGGCCCAATAACAATTGGGTCTGTATCAATGCCCCCCTCTTGAAATAGAGTCTTGTCCTCAAGGCTGAATTCAGGGAATTGACTACGGATAGTTGCTTCCTCTTCCCATGTGGCTTCTTCTATTGATTGACTCTTCCACTTAATCAACACTTCTTTCTTGGTCTCTCCTTTTCTTGTGATACTTCTTTCCGCCACCACTAACTCGGGTAGTAACACTTTCTTGTTGTAGGTCCCCTTCTATCTCGTGAGTAGGTCACCACCGGCTTGATAATTCCCTGTTGCCTTCTTGAGTAATGAAACATGGAACACTTTGGATGTATCCTTGACTCCATGGGTAGTTTTAAACGATATGCTATTGTTCCCACTTTCGAATAACCTCAAAAGGGCCATAATATTTTGCACTTAGTTTAGAATTCACCCTACCGAAACTGAATGTTGTCTGTTTTTTCTTAAGTTTCAAGAAAACCATATCCCCTACTTCATAATGCCTCTCCCTACTATGCTTATTAGCTTGAGCTTTCATTCGGTCCTGTGCTCTCGCAAAATGTGCCTTTAGTTGTCTCAATGCCTCATCCTCTCTATGAGATCCTTTTGTCGCCTCAACTCGACTTCTCCAGGAACAACCGTACAACCTTTGGTGGTTGTCTACCATAAACCGCCTAAACGGGATAAACCTCGTAGCTCCATGATAGGTTGAATTAAACCAATACTCTCCGCCTACGGTATCCAATTAACCCATGTCTTAGGTCGATCGGTGATAAAACACCTCAAGTAAGTCTCCAGACATCTATTAGTTACTTAAATCGTCCATCGATTACATCACCATGGATGGTAAGTCGTTGCTTCGCTTTTAACTTCGTTCCTTGCAATCTAAAAAATTCCTGCCAAAATGTGCTCATGAAAACAGATCACGATCACTCACAATGGAACTGGGCACCCCATGGAGCCTCACTATTTCCTTAACAAAAGTCTCAGCCAAAGACTTAGCAGAATATGGATGTTTCACAGGAACAAAATGACTGTACTTTGTTAAACGATCCACTACCACTAGCACTGCCTCAAAACCTTTAGACTTAGGTAATCCTGTAATGAAATCCATGCTTATATCTTCCCAAATTCCGCTAGAATAGCGAATGGTTGAGCAACCCATTCTGGTGCCAGGTGATGTATTTTTGCCTTTGACATACATCACGACTCACAAATGGCTGTTGCACATCCCTCTTCATTCTTGGCGAGCAGTTAGTGGCTATTCTTCTATAAGTTTTATAAAAACCCGAATGCTCCCGAGGAGAAGCATGAAATTCTTCCATTAGCTTGGGTATCCATGCAGACTTCCGGGGATGACTAATTTATTCTTGTATAATAATACTCCCTGCTTATAATCAAAACCAGAATACCTTTCCTCTCTGTTTCCATTCTGCACTTCTTCTATTATCTTCTTCAACTTCTGATCTGCCTGCACTTTTTCTTTTAATTCTTACCACCCCTCCCACAATGGATAATAAACCATTTGATGACACTCTCCATCTTCTTTACTTCTGGAAAGGGCATCAGCTCCTCTGTTTTCTATTCCTGGCTTGTATACAATTTCAAAATTGTATCCCAAAAGTTTGGCTAGCCAATTCTATTGACCCCCGTTGTAATCCTCTGCTGCAACAGTTGCTTTAAGCTCTTTTGATCAGAATAAACGGTGAACTTCCTCCCAATCAAATAAGGCCTCCAATCTTTGATCAAGCGCCGCCATCGCCATAAGTTCTCTTTCATATCTTGACTTTGTTAGATTTCTTAGACCCAATGCTTTATTGAAATAAAGCCACCCCGTCTTCTCCTCACGCATCAAAATGGCTCCAATTCCTGTCCCAGACGCATCACACTCCAGCACAAATTCTTCTTCAAAATTTGGTAGTTGCAATACTGGTGCTTGAGTAATTCTGTGCTTTAATTCCTCAAATGCCATTTGCGCCTTATCATTCCAGCTAAACCCCTCCTTCTTAGTTAACTCTGTGAGTGGTTTTGCCACTTTACCATAGTCCTTAATAAACTTACGGTAATAGCCTGTTAATCCCAGAAATCCCCTCACCCCTTTAACATTCTTGGGTGTTGGCCATTCCATCACGCTGCTGACTTTGGTTGGATCAACAACTACTCCTTTCTTGATATGAAGTGCCCCAAATAATCCACACTCCTCTTTCCAAATGTGCATTTTTCCCAATTAGCAAACAATACATGAAACCTCAATACTTCTAGCACCTTTTGTAGTAGCGTCACATGTTCTGTCCAAGTATGACTATACACAAGTATGTCATCAAAAAAAACCAACACTCCCTTCCTCAATAAGTCACGAAACACTTCATTCATCAAAGCTTGAAATGTTGATGGGGCATTCATGAGACCAAAGGGCATTACAAGATACTCATAATGGCCCTCATGTGTTCTAAAAGCTGTTTTCTCTATATCTTCCTCCTTCATCCTAACTTGATGATATCCGAAACGAAGATCCAACTTAGAAAAAAATTGGACCCACGCAGCTTTCATCTAATAATTCCTCAATAACTGAATAGGGAATTTATCCTAATCGTCACTTTATTTAGTGCTCGTAGTCCACACACATACGCCACTTTCATTGTTCTTCTTTTTCACCAATATCACAGGACTAGAAAAAGCACTTTGACTTGGCCTCACATGTCCCACATCCAATAACTCCCTGACTTGTTTTTCAATTTCATTCTTCTGATGAAATGCATACCTATAAGGACGAACATTTATTGGTTCCTGATCTGGTTTCAGAATGATCCCGTGTTCTTTGACCTCTTTGGTGGTAAGCCCTTGGTTCTTAAAGACATCTTCATATCCTTGAAACAACCTATTCGAGTATCCTCGCGCTCCACATTCAACTGGTCCTCAACCTTCTTCTCGCTTTTCTTCCATTAATTCACAAAAACAGAGACGGAAAATGAAGCTTCTCGTGTCACACCTTTCAAAGTCCAGAGTCTCTCCTCGTATTCACTTTCATCACCTCGCTTCGCGCCTATTAACGTTTCTCCCAAGGTAGATAGCCATGCCATTCCTAAGATGATATCAATGTCTTCTAATTCAAATAGGTAAAGGCGTCAATCATGATTTCTCCTCCTTCCAATTCAATTCGATGTCGCGACAAATCCTCGAGTCCTCGTTTTATGGCCATCTCCCAACAGAAATGCGCATTGGTCTTGTCTCCTCCCACGACCATCCCAACAATTCAATCATTCGACGTGACACGAAGTTATGCGTGGCTCCACCGTCCACCAACAATAGCATGGGAATCCCTCCCACCTTACCACCAAGTTTCATCGTTCTAGGTTGATCTCGCACACGAATCATTGAATTACCCATCATCACGCGACAACAAGCACCATCCACACACTCTTCATTGTTCACTTCTTCTTCCCCGTTTTCTCCCACTACATCGTCACCTTCCATGCGTATTTCTTCCAAAAAACAACCCCGAGTTGTTTCATTGGACATTGGTGGAACGACCCAAAAGGCCGACCACACTTAAAACATAATCCTTTTTGTTTTACGTCACCAAATCCCGATAGGATAGATGGTGTGTACCTCTCGTCCCGGTTCCACTTTTTATTTATCCCACCACCTCCTTCTTTTCACTTGGGGTCGGGTCCATTGGACCCCCAACTACCCGAATATTGTTTCGGGTTATTGCGACCCGGAGCTATTGAAACGGGTCGTATATAATTTTGGTTTCTTTCTTCTCCACGCATGTTTCCTCTCACGGTGGCGCAAGTTGACGTCTGCTCGTCTCCCGACTCCCGGAGCTCGCGCTACGTTCTTCATGCGCATGAAGACTCAATCTTGCTCTAATTTCCGGTGATAACCACTCGCGTAAAATAGGAAAAAGCTGTTCATCCATCATTCGTGGAACTCCGTGCGATGAGACATTCAATTTCTCGAATGTAATCCTCCATGCTCCCATTCTGTTTCAAATAGGCTAATTGATCGTATACGCGCCTTCTCCCATTCCTCCGTAGCGCTCCAACAACTCTCTCTTCGATCTCCCCACGTCAACTCTTCATAATCGTTTAGCGAGAGCGTGGAAGAAATGGATAGTGCCTCCTTCCATGCACGGTTGTGCCAAATTCACACGAACAAGATCACGCGTCTCTTGTATCTTGAAGTAGATCTCCGCTCGTGATATCCAAATAGGATCTTCGCCGTAAAAAACGGAGGTAATCTACCTTCTTCATGGATTGTTTGAATTCCTCCAAATCGTCCCTTCTAATTGTCTCGGTCCTCGCGTCCCTACGCTTTTCTCCGTATTCAACTTCACCTCTCCTTCTCGCTGATCCCCGCCCTTCTACTTCCGTCGCGCTTTTCGAAAACGTGGACACGAGACTCAAAAGTCTCAATTGATTTGCGGCTGCTTTCCCGACGCAACGACTCCATTTGGTCGGACATGAGACCAATTTGGTTCGATTATGTTGATATTGAGCAACAAGCTCATCTACTTCTTCACTTTGAGCTTGGAAACTTCTCCTACAACAACATCCATCTTAGCTCCATCATCCTCCTCCGCTGCTTGGCTCTCTCCGTGGCATTGTTCTTCTTCGGAGGCATGGTTCTCCGTCTTCAATTGATATCCGGCAGGTCGGACCAATTGATAGTGTTTATAATATAGCAACACGGAAATCTAGAAGAACAGAATTGAATTTTGCATTAAAAACTGAAATGGAAATGGAAATGATAACAACAGAAAGATAATGAATATCCTCTGCTCCATAGCACTGCTCCTAAGAAACAACCACAAGGTTCTTCTTTCAATAATATCCAATAACTGAATGATCCTTCCCCAGATCCCCTCAACCTCTTTTTATTTACAGCTAATATCCCCCCTTCTCTCTCCTCTAACTAACCTCTCCTTCTAGAGTGCCGCCTCAGCTTTCTCCTTGCCTCTCCTCTCATAAACTTTTCCCCATCTACGTGTGTTTCTTGCTTCCTGGGTCATCATCTCATTTGGCCCCACCTCCTTCGGCCCAATAACAATTGGGTCTGTATCATTTTCCAACACTTGTGTTCTTAGCAGTAGTGAAAGTGAGCTTGTGGGATACATTAAAGTCAATGTATTGACACAATCATATTATTCATATGGTCATGTTGCTCCCACAGATAAATTATTCAATCTCAGACATTTTATTTGAAAATAATTTGACAGAAGAGTGATAACCTGAGTAGAACTTACATTTTTCGGAGTCATTGTCATATATGCCTTATTCAGGCCTGTCATAGGAGAAGCATCATTACTTGTCTCCCATTGCAACCATGGCAATGTAACCCCATCTGTCACAACAGGAAGAGATCTAGGCACTGGAGGACTACTAAATGAGTCTGGTTTTATTAGTCCTCCAATGGATGAGCTTGCATCACTCCTTTCACCATCTAGTGATGATATATCTGTATCTTCAACATTTGAGATAAAATCCTCAATATATTTCTCAGCCTCCTCAGTCAAGCACATAGACATCTGGCTTCTGTCATTGCTTCTCTGGACAACAAAATAAAATAAATGAATAAAACTGCTTAAAAATCAAACAAATAAATCATCATTTCTTCCTTCACAAAGAAAGACAAATACTATTTAATTTATAAGACAAGGAAATCATTCAGAACTAGAAGCATAATAGTGACTAGCACCTTCCTGGCTCTTGATAGTTTCTGTACAGGATTGTCCTCCCTAGCAGGAATCAATTCATTAACAATCTTAGAAAGTTCTCTGCCTCGCTGCTCCTCATACACTATTTCAGCTAATAAATCTTGTTTTCGCTTCTCTGACTGTAATTTTAAACCAAAAAAGGGTAATCACTTTGTCAAATAACTTCTACCAGCAAACAGAATATTTCAGTGATCAAAAGGGTTGAAGTAATGCAATGAGAGTGGCCTAATCTTCCAGTTGACATTCATGGAAATTTACAATGTTTGGATTGATGTAAAGGGATGGAATGAAGCGGAAAAAAATTAAATGATAATAGGTTCCATAGTATGGATGATTTAAAATAGGTTCTATCCAATATCCCTCTTTTTCTTCCTCTTCAATTGAAGTGGGGGATATGGGAGGGAACAACTTTTTTTCTTCATTGATGATAAATTTATTTCACTTTACTCCATTCTGTTTCATTTCCTTCCATTCCACTCACCATAAGATATCCAAACATAATGTTATGGGGGTTACTGCTGCAGAGTGTACAGATATAGTTGTTTCTGTCAGTTGGACCTCTAGCCCTATGTAATGCCAAAAATACAAAACAAAGTAAAAAAAGGGTCTAAGAAATTCAGTTTGGTACAGCCATGTAAAATATTAAGTATTTAACTGATGAATTGTAGCATCCATCAGCAAGAAAGCAAAGATGTTTGGATTACAGAAGTGCAAGAGTTTCAATTGAATAGTTAAAAGTGCAAGGAAATTATCTTTTTATGCTCTGTCACAGTTCAAATATAGAACTAACATACCCTGCTTGTAGAAGAGAATTAGCAATAATTTAATTTTCTAGTAAATGGCTCTCTATATAGTTGGGGTTCCCAGCTAAAAGCATCATTAGATAATAAAAATCAATGGTTTCCTTAGGCTAGTCCACAACTAACTAAAATTATCAATCAGAGAAAAGTTGCATTCGAACATTAAGAAATCAACAAACACCGTCATCAGTATGAAAGGAAGATTTTCTATTTTAAATTTTATTACCTGTTCCAGTTCACTTTCATAGTTTCTTCTGATTGAAGAAGAAGCCTGAATAGCACCAGAACTGTTTGATAACAAGCGATCACCAGAGGATAAAGTGGAGGTCCTTGGTTTCACCCCAACCTAGCAATTATAGCATGCTCAGGCATGACAGAAAACATAAAAACAAGGAGATTTATGTATAAAACTAATTCACATTTCACGGACCTGCCCAGTTTCCATATGTCTTAACTCTTTCTGCTTTGTTTTGTGCAATCCATTATCCGTGGTATTTGGTGCTGCAACCTGAACATTTTTTAAAACGGAGAATATTAGAAGCAAAATTCATCAAACTTAGGCAGTGTTCCATGCACAACTGTAATTCTTCAACCTTCTTGTGTGCATAAACTGATCGTAGTTTCTCAAATCCACTTTTATTAGTGTGAGCACTTGCTCCTTCATCATCGGTGAGAACTGAAGAATGGCTCTGAAAAGTGACACAAACAAACTCAAATTTAGCCAAGATAAAAATATGTGCGGTGAAAAAAAATAAAATTAACAAGACAGAAAAGATATGAATAGATCTTTTTTAAGGCTATGTTTGGGAGGATGGGGGTTGGATGGTTTACAAAAGAAATCCATTCCACTATTTGGAAGATAGGCCATCACTCTCCGTGGATGGTAAATAGAAATTCTCATACCCTCAAAATGGGCACCCCTTGGGGTTGGCATTGAATGAAGTGAAAATGGATGTTTAATTTGCGGAAAAAAATGTTTTCTTTTCATTTTTTATTTTCATTTTTAATTAGAAAAATGTCATTTTGTTTCCTGTTTTCGATTTCACACAGGAAACAGTGAAAAAACTCTCATTGTTTTCTGTGCTCATATTTTATTTTTAAGGTTTCCTATACAAACTAACAGAAATAGGTTTCTTAAACCAAACAATCCCCAATACTAGTGTAAGCTACTTTTTAACCTTTATCTTCTTTTTTCTAAAAAATTGTTTTAGTCCTGGAAACTCCCTCTGTCTTTAGTTGTAACATCTAACCAATAGAAAACGTTACCATTCCACTCTCCTAAACATAGCATGTGAGTTTCAATTTATGGGTACTTTCAAAGGAAAAATTACTGTTACAGGCTTTCACACAAAGACATAAACAAGTATAATCCAAAAAATTTAACCCACTTACAGAATAGCCATCGTATAACCTCAATTCCTTCTGGCTTAGGGATTTTCTCAACACTGGTCTTTGATCTGAAGCAACTGACTTGTGCATTACTTTGTTCTTGACATCAGTATTTTTCAGATTTGAACGACTTCTAGAATTCTGAGAATGATCCGGATCACTCTGTATCATGCAAGATAAGTACATGCATAAATACATATTTGTTTTATGATGGAAAAAGCTAAAGAGAACCATAACAAATTTAGCTGGAGGTCAAAATTTGGGAGGGGGTGGCAATTTAAAGTGCAAGCAAAATGATCTGGTTAGTATTTAATTCCGAAATCAAGTATTCCCAAAAGAAATTTGCTACGGCATGAGCTAGATCTCTTAGTTTATGCATAATTTATTCAAGTATTAAACTTAAATGAAAAAAAAAAGTAAAAGAAGAATAATATTATCAAATAAAATATTAACCAAAAAAATATTATCAAATTAAATATTAAGTAAAACAATTAAAAACACAGGCTGACAAATCCACCAGATTAGATGACAAGCTTAGCCATATAGATTGTATTTAAAGAACATAGCATGTGCAAAACAATATCAGCCTCCCTAAAAGCGAAAGTGAATTCCCCCAAACATAGAAAGCAACAGTGGCGATATTTTGTCATGCAAGGACCTACTATAATCGGTTATATGGTCCTCCAATTACATCCAAAGTAAATTGCCTTTCTCTTTGTAAAAGGATCCTCTATAATTATTAAAACAGAAAGGCTTTCACTCGCTCCAAGAAGCTTAAATGACAAATTATAATACTAATAAAAAATGGATAAACTTTCTCACCTTAAATAGATTTAAGTTTCTAATGTGGTTTATGTTCGGATTTTTTATTACAAAATCAACTTTGTAGTAAATTTCAGTGTAAATCAAACACAAAAGTTAGATTCAAAATCCAGAATCGATTTTAAATTCTTCTCCAATATAAAATTAAACATGTCAAAAATTATCTAAAATTAAGTATCTTAATCACTTCTCTAGTACAAAATTAAACAGGTACTACATCAGCACAAATATGTAATTAACAGCGGCTATTTCGAGAAGTAAATAAGAGGGGAAATTACGCTAGGAACGACGTGTCGGGAAGTAAGACCAAAATATTATGAGAAATTATCCAGACAACTAACTAACGAAACGATTCAAAATGCACATTGAAAATTTGATCAACTATTGCCTACACAGAATCACTTGATAGCTTAAAATTCTCTGAATAAACGGCGTAATAAGGAGAGAAACATTCAACGGAGAACTATTAATTACTTCGAATTTAGAACAAAATATTGAAATAAAATTCAAACCTAAAAATCATAGAAACTCAAAGACGTTAATTGCAATACCTCAGAATCGCTAATTTGGTACCGCACCACCGACACCGATCTCCTCCTTCTCGAATTCGCATCGGTAAAAGGTCTCCCTCCGCCGGCCGCGCCGACACCGCTCCTTCTATCGCCGCTGGCACCATTACTGCTCCTTCTATCGCCGCCGGCACCAACACTGCTCTTTCTATCATCGCCGGCGCCGGAGGTCTTCCTCGAAACGGATCTTCCTCGCCTCTGCGACGCGGCGGAGCCAGCGCCGGCGGGACTGGCCTCGTACTCGGAGGCTCTGGAGCCGCCAAAGCGGCCGCGGTTCGCGGATTCGAAGAACTCGATGGCGAGATCGTCGAGGCTGATCTCCGGGAAGCCGGCGCCGCGGACGGTGTTGACGAACCTTCCTCTGGGAGCGCTGCGGCAATCGGCGCCGTCGTCTTCGTCACCGCGAGAGGAGAAAGAGTGGCGGGCGGGACGGCTGAGACTCCGGGAGCGGCGGTGGTGGAGGGAGGAGGAGGAGGCGGAGTCCTCAGCAGATGAAGCTCCGACATGGATTCTCTTGGTGGTGGATTTGAATGCCGCGGTGGCCATCGGAGAAGAGGAAAAATTTGAAATGCGAAATTCTAGGGTTTGGAAAATTCAAGTGTTGTTATTCATTCATTGCTGATTTTCTGGTCAATGAAGAAACGTTACTTGAGTTGAGTGTAGTTAGTATATGTTTGCGAGTGCGACTTTCCACAGCACAATGGAAAGTGTTGCGGAAAACATTGGCGGAGAGAGCCACAAATGCCAGAGAATTTGAATATCGTAACAGCTCAATTATGTCTTGTATTCGCGCATTATTGGTGTATATTCACATGATACAAAATTATGTTTTTTTAAAAAAAATAAAATAAAATTTAATAATCTTGTGATACACGATCCATGATTAGATTTCTGTCTAAAATCAGTTATTGTCTGTATATTCTAATCAAGTTTTAATTAGAAAAATATATAGGTAATAAGATAGTTAAGCAATAACAATATAATATTATAACAGTGATAATTATAATCATGTATTCTTGGTATAAATTTCTTTATGTATTTTAAGCATTTAATTATTATTTGCTAATTAAAATTAATTTTTTTTCTTTGATATTTTTGCACAATAAAAGCATTTATCGTCGGGGAGAAAGTTTAGTGTAATTTAATTTCATGATCGACATACCTAAACTACTTTTTCAAGTCCTACGTTGAGAAAACAGTACCTTCCTTTTGTCAAGATTTCTGTTTAACTTTCTTTTTTATTTTCATTTGATCCAATTAAATGTAAACACGTTTTTCTTTAGTAATTTTTCTTTGTAATGAATTTGAATCAAATCCTTTTCTACAAGATGACAGTTGGCATAGCTCAAGAATGACATAATTAATAAAAAATAATCATTACTTTTAATATTATGAATAAATTATAAATATTTATAAAATTCAAAACTGTTCTCAATGAGGATTTATTCATTTTAAAAGCAAATTTTTCCATACTCACCTCAATCAACATCTTTCTATAAATGTTAGATTTATTTATTTAAGTATTCAATTTTTTAATATTATTTCCATAATTGTCACACTAAATAATAAAGAAATTAACCAACCACGGCTAGCACTTAACCAGCACGACTAAATACTAAAAATAAATTAAATATTTCTAGATATGTAATTTATAATCGACGTTTATTTTCAGTTTAAAATATATTATATATTAAATTAAATTATTCGATGAAATATTAAATTATTTATCTAAATTCATAGATTTAATTTATTTATGAATTTTTAATTTGGCAGAGTTGATAAATTTTATTATTTACTAATAGATACTTCAATAAGGTCAATATTACAGAAGTTATTCCTAAACTAAGTAAATTCACACTCTTGACTCATCAAAAATAAATAAAACCTCACTCTTGTATATTAGTAAAAAATAATCCTTCTATTTGGATTGTGGGAACAAATAAGTACTTTGTTTAATATTTATTAATGTTTCTTTTTTTTTTTTTTTCCTTTCGCCTATGTAGTTTGTTCGATGCCATCCATGAAGTGTTGTTGTTGGCTTGTTGCCGTAACTTACCATTATAGTTTTACAGATTCCTTGAGGTAAAAATTATTTTCAACAACATCATTATTATTTATTATTTACAGATATCGTTCAGGTTCTTATTAATAAGATTATACGTATAAATCTTTATATAATTTAAAGTTTTATAAATAGATAATTAATATTTATATATTTTATTATCATATGATATGCCATTTATTCAATGAAAATTAAATCATTTTAAAATTGATATATAATCCCAAAATAAGTTTTACATAATTGATTATAAATAAAATTTTATATAAATTTTATGAATTTCAAGTTAATATTTAATAAATTTATGGTATGAGTTGTCATGATAATATATATATATATATATATATATATATATATATTTTAATATTATGCTATACATTAAGATAAGGTGATTTAATCAACTGTCAAATAAATATAATAAAAAGATTATTTTAACCGGTAATTATTAAGATTTTGTGAACTTAAAGTGATATGAGTATTATTTGATTTTAACTTTTCTTAAGTTAAATAAATACTTTTTAAGTTAGCTTTTTCATGCTCACTCAGCATTCATTAAGACTAGGTTCTTTTGGCTAATATTTACAACTAGGAACGAAGGATTTACAATGAAATTTATCTAATAATAGATCAACTTTTATACAAAAAGTAATACAAGAAGTAATACAAGCACCATATCATAGAAGAGCCTTAATGCTAGGAAGTTGTCTAAATCTATCTTCTTCAAAAAGCTCTTCAATGAAACTCCAAGTAGAATTTTGATTTAATAGTATATAGAAGAAAATGTATAAAATGGAAAGGTTAGAAGATGAAGAAAGCGTCATGGCTAAGCCAATAAGTGAAGAAGAACCGTCATAATGGTGTTGGAACTATTAATAAGATTCAAGGTCTCTTCCTAAGAAAATTAAGAGAATCCTCTCTTACAAAGCAAAACTTTATTTTTCAAATGATCAAAAGATTTTATAACAATTTCGTCCAAAGGCCTTTATAGTCTTAGGAAAGCATAAAGACGAAACTAAATCAAATTAGAGTACTCTACAAGTCAATGAATAAGAGTCACAAGTTCAAAGGCTCAAATACATGTCACTTTCAAGAGTGTTTACATGTCACTCTCTAGGTTACATGTCACTTTCCACTTAATTCTCATACATTGGATGAGTACATCTAATCAAGGGATGAGATTTGATCTTAGATCAGACATACGTCCCAATCCAAGTGAAAATCTACTTACGCCAAATCCACTTGGATTCATAATTTGAAATTCAAATTTAACTCAAATTAAGTTTAAATTTCAAATGTGAATTTAGTGTGAACTTGAACTTAAATTCATTCACCCTTATTAAGCTTCACTATTTGACCTTACTAACCTTTTAAGCACAATGTTAAGTAAGTACTTAAAAGAAAATATAGTTTGGCCGAGAGCTCATAAGTTCTACACACTTAGCAAGTATTGTTTACAAAATATTTACATCCTTAGAAGGTTACAGGGTCTTGGAATAATATAAGAAAGGTCTTGAGCACCTGAGTGCACTTAAAGTAATTCTTTCTCAACTTCCTCTTCTATGCTTCTAGTCATAGCCTTGTAACTTTTCTAGTTGTAGGAGCTTGAGATGTGCCTACATCAAACTCTCATTCTTATTTTCAACTTGTCTCCTAGTTGGCTTGATTTTCACCTATATTTAACAAAGATAAGTCATTAATATTGAAATTTTTTATCCAACAAATCATTAGGTAGATCAAGTTCATAAGCATTGGGTCCTTGTATATCCATGTCGTCTAAGGAATTTTTCTTAACGGGCTCTTGCTCCTAAATTCAGTCATCTTTACCTACAAAAAACTAAATCAACCCGAATTAAAGATCAAACAAGCTTCATCAAATTGATCGGCATATGACATAAAATATAGGTAAACTTGTATCTTATAGTGATTGTGTATGAGTAAAATTTGTAAAGTACAAAAACACACAAGAAGGGAGGGGGTTGAATTGTGTAGAATTGTTTAAAAACTTTTTCTCTAAGACGATGTGTTTGCGTCTGCTGTTTTCAAAGCTTGATCAGATGTAAGATTGTTTTCTTCTTAAGATTGATTTTATTATCAGACTGTTCAAGTTATTATCCCCTGTTAGTTAACAGAAATATCAATAAAGAAGACAACAATATTTTTATATTGGTTCGTCTGATCAAGACTACATCCAGTTCCTCAGCAACACGCTAAGGTTCCACTATGAGTATTCTTTGAACCCACCACTTCTGGGCTAAATACATATATTATTTGGGCACAACCTTCTCAAGTTAAACAGGTATTCTTTGAACCCAACCTCCACAGGCTTAAACGGTATTCTTTGAACACAATCTCCACATGCTAAACAAGTAGGGGTGGGTATACGGGTGAAAGTCCATGGGCCAGCCTGCGGACCCCGCGACCCGCGCGGGTTTGGATCACCATTTTCATAAAAATTTAGTGGTATAGTCCATAAAAGCCCGCCCCGCGCAATCCGCGGGTTTTACGGGTCAAACCTGCGGGGTCCGCGGGGCGACCCGCAAATTCGCACTATTTAAAGGGTTTCAAATTGAAAACCTAATTTCACTTCCTGCCTCCGCTAAACCGCACTATTTAAAGGGTTTAAAATTGAAACCTTAATTTTACTTCCCGCCTCTCAATCTTTTCACACGTCTCACCCTCCCAAAGGAAGACAAAGATGTGGTGATGGAAAATGATCAAGCTTCAGAATCATTTGTTGTTGGAGATAATTAAAAGTTTATGTTATTGACTTATTTAGAATTTAAATTTGTTATTGGAGATAATAGTAGATTTATGTTGTTGACTTATTTTATTAAGAATTTAAGAGCAAAAATATAACAATTTTTTAGCATTTTTTTTAAATTCCAAATTTAGCATTTTTTTTAATTTTTTAACTAGTTCCGCGGGTTGGCCCATTTGGCCCGCGGGGCCGCGGATTGGGGGCGGACCACCAAGTTAGGTTCGTTTACCATTGCGGGGCGGAGCGGGGCAGACCAAGCTCTTCGCGGGCTTACACGGGCGGGCCTTATGCGGGGCGGGTTGGCCCGCTTACCCATCCCTATAAACAAGGTATTCTTTGAACACAGCCTCCACAGGTTAAGAGCACCACAACAGTGGATTTAGGAAGATGAAAGAATAAGTTTATCCTCTACGCAGAGAGCAGTTTTACAATCAGTTCTATTCTAAGTTCAGGGCGAATGAACTTTGCTTGAGAGCTTGAAGCTTGAATATAATTTCTCTGTTATGCAGTTCACCAGCCTTCTCTTGAAGTAATAAAGTCCTTTTATAGAGAGCTCTATGAAGTATCTGTTAGACTGAAGATTTGAAGTTAGTCCTTTGTCTTGGGGTCTTCAAACATGTGACAGAGATCAATCAGAATAATTGATGTTTGTATAGGTTTTTTCTGACTTGATCAGAGACATCAACAAAAAGCATGGTTGCTTTTTGTGTTGCAGGGATTTTACAGAGATCTTTACTCTGTCTTTGGAAGCTTCTCGAGTAACGGTTAGATTTGAATTGGGGCGCGAGTTACTCCGTCTGAACTTCAGTCTGAAAACAAGGTAGACGAATGAATAAATGAATGGGTTGTGTGTTGAATTCATTCCTCTGTCTCCTTCCTTCGTCTTCAACTTCAGTCTTCAAAGTCTTCCTTCTTGAGCACTTGACTTGAAGTTGAGATGAGCTTTCTGTCTTGAACAATGAAGATTCTTCGTCTGATGTAGCTTTGAGGCTTGATGACTTGAACACTTCATCTTGTGTGTCTGTGCTTGAGGGTTCATCTTGACTATGCTCATTAATGATCCGTCTGATCATTCTTCCGTCTGTTCATTCTTCCGTCTGCTCTTCAGTCTGATCATTCAGTCTGATGCCTCTTTAGTCTGAGTTTGCTTTCTTCAAGATGATGCTTGATCGATGCTTCTTCGATCTATCATCATCAGGCTCTTCAGTTGTTCCTTCATTTGAGTACGCTTCACAGCATTCGATGCCTCTTGATCGATCATTCGATCTGTTCGTTCCTTCAGTCTGATCCTTCGGTCTATTCTCTTCAGTCTATTCTCTTCAGTCTGTTCCTTCAGTCTGCTCTCTTTAGTCTATTCCTTTAGTATTCTCTCTTCAGTCTGCTCTCTTTAGTCTGCTCTCTTCAGTCTGCTCTTTCTTTAGTCTTCTAGCACAACAGACGTTCTGTAATTATCAAAACTAAGATGTTAAGTCATCTTGACTTAACAATCTCCCCCTTTGATGATTACACAGACCACACTAGTAAATCCTTGATCATCTACTTGAGACAAAGCAAAATGATGTATCAAAGCTAGAGAGATGATCTTTATCAAACTGAACTTGAAAGAGTAATAGATCAAAATCTGCATAAAACATGTTAGTTAGTTCAAGAACGCACAGTATTTATCAGATCATACATTTTAATCACATCCAGATGATGTTCTTTGAAAATCTCTTTTCATTGATTTTATTACATCAATGTGATATAAAATTGATCAAAGCACAACATTTCTTAACATAATAAGAGAAAGAAAAAAGATATAATGAAGAATAATAATTTAAATAGCTATTCCACGCTCCCCTTCAACTTGTTCTTCATCATCTTTCTTCTTTTGCATCTAAACTTCCTTTCAGTCTAAGCACTTGGATTATGCTACCCCTCAACTTCTGATCTTTTCTTCTTCTTTTTTTATTTTTATTTTGCTCTCCCTCAGCTTTTGCATCTTTCTTTTTCTTCTTCCCCTTGAGTTGTACACATTTTTTATTTCTTTTCTCTTCCATTCTTATCTCTCTCTCATCCTTATTTCTTATTTCTCTCCCCCTTGGGCTGCAATCCTCAAAAACATCTTTTCTTGAATCTTTTGCATCCTCTGGATTTTCCACGGAGGCTTCCAAGGCCTTCTTATCTCTCATTACCTTCTTTCGTCTGATGAGGTGTATCTAAGGATAACGTGTCTCTTGCTTTAAAAAGCTAGACATATGTAAAGCATTAAAGAGCTTTGTCCTGTACACTCAATAGAGACGTTAGAAGATAAGATGACGTTGCGTCTGTTGAAGAGTCATATAGACGATTTCAACTAAAGATCAGATGCAACGTTTCGTCTATAGACGATAAGGATAGACAAAATAAATTTAAAAAAACGAGAAAACTTATTCAGATGAAACAATTATTTCTAAGTTTTCAACATTGATTTGTTTAAATTCTTTGTAAGAGAGTATTGAATCATTGAAAAGCATTTTGAATAAATTAATATCAAAGATCCTTTTTTTTTTAATGTACACATTGTTGGACTTGAAGCTTGAAGAATGCTGATTGTGTCTCTCTTATGTGTTTTGGTTTTGATGAATGTATCTTTCGGTTTTCCATAGTTGAATGTAACTAGGTTATAACTATGTATTGTGTGTTGAGTATAGGCATATATGTGTTGTATTCTTTGCTTAAGACCCCAGAGATATGTAAAACTAGTGTATGATTGATCATGTGAAGAATGTTTGATTTCCATTTGAGAAAAACAGTTTGAAAAACCTTGGAAATCCATTTTTCACTGATGTAATCGATTACAGGCTTGGTGTAATCGATTACATTGATCATTCTCTCTGGTGTAATCGATTACATGTTTGATGTAATCGATTACATGCTGAGAACTCTCTGGTGTAATCGATTACATCCCCTATGTAATCGATTACATGGTTTGAAATTCACTATTTATGGGTTTTCCTCTTCAATGTAATCGATTACATGCTCGTGATAATCGATTACATGCCTGGAAAATTCAAATTGGAGGGTTCTAACGGCTAGTGTAATTGATTACATGCATTTGGGATCAATTACATCAACCGTTGTAGCTCGATTTTGACGTTTTCTCCTCCAAATTTGTTCTATAAGTATAATCTTGATGAAACATATGAAGGTCTTGAAAACCTAGCTTCTTGAAACAACTCTTACACTTTCATATGCTCTAAATCTAGAGTTCATCAAGGTTTTCAAAGAAAAAGGGGAAACTTGATTCATTCCATTGATTGGGTGGATTTCATAGCTCATTTGTGATCGATTCGCACTTGAGGTGTATTCTTTACTGATCTTTATATTTCAAATTTCTCGGTTGTTGCTCTAGGAGAGAGGTCTCTCCTGGATAGAGCATTGTGTTTGAGAAGTGATTCTCAAAGTTTGATCTTGGAGGTGCCAAGGTCTTGGAAGTTCTCCGTTCTTCAGGTGGAGAAATGATTGGGTGTTTTGATTTCGTTTGTATTGCTTGTTGCGAGTGAATGTAAAAGGATACAAAAGGAATCATTTGATAGTGGAAAGCCAATCGCAACAGTTGTTGGATTGGGACCGACGTAGGCATTGGCGAACCAAGATACATCATTGTGCACTCATCTTCTTCCTTACTCTCTTTACGCTTTTCACTATATTGTTATTGATCATATTCGTTACGTATTTGAAAACTGTATTGATAATCAACTCTTTAATTGGTTTGGAATAGAATCAAGAATTGAACTTGTAATTGAATCTGTAATTGAAAGGTAATTGATAGGTAATTAAAAGAAATTAGAAACACGCGAATTTGGGGTAAAGTTTAACTAGAATCTATTCATCCCCCCTCTAGATTCACACATAGGGACCAACAATTGGTATCAGAGCTACTTCTAGTAAGTTGCTCTAGAATTTGATCCATAATGGCCAGTAATCAATTACCATTTGCTGAAGGTGCCTCTATTAATAGACCTCCTCTGTTTTGTGGAGATAACTATCCATTTTGGAAAGTTAGAATGAAAATCTTTATGGAGTCTATAAATAGAAACATTTGGCAAGCTGTTGTAACTGATTTTAAAATCCCCACATATATAGTTGATGGAAATGAATTAGAAAAACCATTTGAGAAGTGGGAACCAGAAGAAATTAGGAGAGCAGAAAATGATGCTAAAGCTTTAAATATTATACATTCCGCATTAAACTCTGATGAATTCTTTAGAATTTCAGCTTGTACAACAGCAAAGGAAGCATGGGATCTTATCATGGTGACTCATGAAGGTACTCCTGAGGTGAGAAGAGCTAGAAAGAACACACTCATCCAAGAGTATGAAATGTTCAGAATGGCACAAGGTGAGTCTATCATGGACATGCAGAAGCGATTCACACACATTGTGAATCACCTCAAAGGACTCGGTAAGGTCTTTGTTGAGGAAGAGGTAAACATAAAGGTGTTGAAGTCTCTAAGCAGAAAATGGCAACCAACAGTCACAGCCATTACAGATGGATTAATTTGTGATTTTCTTTCGTCTGTCACATGATTATAACCAAGTTCACTCTTGTTAAGAGGAGATTTTCCATATTTTAAAGTATTTTTGAGCTTGGAAGAAATCAAGGTGAACTTGTTTAAATCTTTCTTTAAAAGTTCATTTTCTTCTTTTAAAATTTTAAGTCTAAGAAGAATATGACTCTTTTCAGTATCAGACGAAGAGGGTGATTCATCTGATATGTTTTTCTCAAATAACTGGACATTTATAGCTTTCAGATTTTCAATTTCTTCTAAAGCCTTTTTGAGCTTAGATTTGCAATTTATATATTCTTGAGCTATAAAATGTGAGTTAGCAAGAAGAACATCATATGACATGTCCTCATAGTCTAAATCTGAATTTGAAGAAGATGAGGATGAACTAAATATATTTAAAAGATTTACCTCAAATGATAGAATGTTTCTTGCCATGAGACAGATATTTGCATTCTTTTCTTTAGATGATTCGTCTGAGCTTCCATCATCGAGATCATCCCAAGAGGTTTGTTTCTTCTTTCTTCTAATCTTTTTGGGATCCCTCTTCTTCATTAATCTTTTAAATCTTCTTGCCATCAAGGAGATTTCTTCGTCAAAAGGATCTTCTAAATTTTCTGACTCTCCATCAAGCTTGTCAATGTTGGATAGAGCAATAAGCTCTTGAATTTTCAGCTTCCCCCTTTTATACAAATGAACTTCATGCATTCTCAACGCTCCAATGAGTTCATCCAGAGTAAGGGTCTTCATATTTCTCCCAACAGAAATAGCAGTGGACATAAATTCCCATGGTGCAGGTAAGCTGTCCAAAATCTTCATGTTGTTTTGCGCTCTTGAAAAAGTAATTTCCAGTGCAACTAACCCATTCAGAATAGTTTGGAATCTTCCAAACATTCCGTCTATAGATTCTTCTCTCTCCACAGAGAACATTTCGTACTCTCTTTGAAGGGTCACAACTTTCCTATGTCTGACATCTTCAGTTCCTTCATAAAAGATCTTCAACGCATCCCAAAGCTCTTTGGCTGTTTTGTAAGCACAAAATTCGTTATATTTTGTCCTAGAAAGAGCACACGTTATGACATAACATGCCTTGTTGTTCAGCTCCACGATTATATATTCTTCATTTCCCCACTCTGATTCAAGCTTGGTCAGGGGAATGTCTCCTTCTGTAATGATCTTCCAAAGTCTATATTTTGTAGACTTGATGTACATCTCCATCCGGTCTGCCCAGTAAGGGTAATCATTTCCAGAGAAAGCTAGAGGAGTGTTCATGGATGAGCCTTCTGCAATGAGCATCGTCTGGGAGTTCGCCATCCCGGATCTTTTCCTCTAGCAACTGTTAAGCGCTCAACCCTTAGAGGTTGAACTCTGATACCAAACTCTAAAGTACAAAAACACACAAGAAGGGGGGTTGAATTGTGTAGACTGTTTAAAAACTTTTTCTCTAAGACGATGCGTTTGCGTATGCTATTTTCAAAGCTTGATCAGACGCAAGATTGTTTTCTTCTTAAGATTTTATTATCAGACTGTTCAAGTTATTATCCCCTATTAGTTAACCGATAAATTAATAAAGAAGACAACAATATTTTTATATTAGTTCGTCTGATTAAGACTACATCCAGTTCCCAGCAACACGCTATGGTTCCATTGTGAGTATTCTTTGAACCCAGCCACTCCTGGCTAAATACATATATTATTTGGGCACAACCTTCTTAGGTTAAACAGGTATTCTTTGAACCTAGCCTCCACATGCTAAACAGGTATTCTTTGAACACAGCCTCCACAGGTTAAACAAGGTATTCTTTGAACACAGCCTCCACAGGCTAAGAGCACCACAACAGTGGATTTAGGAAGATGAAAGAATAAGTTTATCCTCTACACAGAGAGGGGTTTTACAATCAGTTCTATTCTAAGTTCAGGGCGAGTGAACTTTGCTTGAGAGCTTGAAGCTTGAATATAATTTCTTTGTTATGCAGTTCGCCAGCCTTCTCTTGAAGTAATGAAGTCCTTTTATAGAGAGCTCTGTGAAGTATCCGTTAGACTGGAGATTTGAACGTTAGTCCTTTGTCTTGGGGTCTTCAAACGTGTGACAGAGATCAATCAGAATAATTATTGTTTGCATAGGCTTTTTCTGACTTGATCAGAGACATCAACAAAAAGACATGCTTTTTGTTTTGCAGGAATTTTGCACAGATCTCTATTCTATCTTTGGAAGCTTCTACGTGTAGCGGTTAGATTTAAATTGCGGCGCGAGTTACTCCGTCTGAACTTCATTGAATGAGGTAGACGAATGAATAAATGAATGAGTTGTATGTTGAATTCATTCGTCTGTCTCCTTTCTTCGTCTTCAACTTCAGTCTTCAAAGTCTTCCTTCTTGAGCACTTGACTTGAAGTTTAGATGAGCTCTTTTTCTTGAACAATATGGTTCTTCGTCTGATGTAGCTTTGAGGCTTGATGACTTGAACACTTCATCTTGTGCGTCTGTGCTTGAGGGTGCATCTTGACTATGCTCATTAATGATCCGTCTGATCATTCTTCCATCTTTTCATTCTTCCGTATGCTCTTGATCGATGCTTGATCTAATGCCTCTTGATCTGATCGCTCTTGATCGATGCTTTAGTCTGATGCTTCAGTCTGAGTCTGATGCTTCTTCAGTCTATCATCAGTTTGTGCTCTTCAGTTTGTTCCTTCAGTTTGAGTATGCTCTATTTGCATCTGATGCCTTTTCAGTCTGATTATTCAGTCTGCTCTGTTCCTTCAGTCTGCTTTCTTCAGTATGTTCTCTTCAGTCTGCTCTCTTTAGTCTGCTCTCTTTAGTCTGTTCCTTCAGTCTGCTCTTTCTTCAGTCTGCTGGCACAACAGACGTTCTGTAATTATCAAAACTAAGATGCTAAGTCATCTTGACTTCACAAAAATAAATGAGACTTCCTATTCAAATACTCTTTTAATTTGCTAAATCTATGATGTGTTATTATTTTGATCAATTTATGTACACTTATCACATCATATTAGAGTATAATTCATGGTCAATTAACATGTTTAAGTTCATTTATGACTTAGGAGTCAATTGGGCCTAAAATGCAAATCTTGTAATTAATTTGCTGTAGTTTTTAGTTTTGACCAGGTTTAGTAATTCGAGCATAAATTTGGCTACAAAACTTCGTTTAAACTGAATTTGATGTCATTTTAAAGAGGACTTAAAGAGTTACAAAAGATATGAAGACACCAAAATCTAGTTTAGATCGCATCTAAGGCGAATTTAAGTTTGAAGTTAGCGTTTGGTTGCGGGCAAGAAATTTTCTAGCGAAACACTTTAGTTTTAGGGTCGTCACTTTACATGTAATATTGCACCATTTTATTTTGTTGTGTATGGGAGTCGGAGGTGGTTCCTGAATTCATTAAAAGGTCATGTGACCACCACATGACCTGCACTCTATATATAGACCAAAAACAAATCTGCCAACTATTTACACTTGCATTTTTAATTCAAATCATATTTTCGTTTTTAGCTTTGTGTCTTTCCTTTCTTCTTCTTTCATACTCTGCTAGGGTCTCATCTTTTCATCTTCTCTTTGCGTTTTAAATTTCCATTATGCAATTTCAATTACTACATTTTTCAATTGTGATTACGAGTAGCTAATTCCATTAATCAATTCAATCTCAATAGGTTCCATAATTTCCTTAGGTTCTCCGTTTTCAATTGCATGAGAACTAATTATGCTGAATTTTCTGTTTGGTTTAATTGATTGATGAAATGGATTGAATTTTTTGTTGTTCTAATATTGTTGATTAATAACAGATGCAGAGAACTAATTAATTGATTCGAAATTGAGTTATGTGCTTTCATGTAATTGTGAGTTTAAAAGTCACCAAGTGGTCGATGAAAATACTCTGAGATTTTGGAGCGCTAGTTTAGTGTTGAAACCCAGGGATTCCGGATTCAATATATTACATAAGTGATTGCTTTCATTTTGTTGAACCAGTGAGGGAAATTGATTGTTTGATCGATTGTTTCGCATTTTATTCTATTCTTGCAATTTTGTTTTCTCGTTGTTTTTATTATTTTAATTGATCTCTGTTGCGCTGTTTAATTTTTCCCTAAGCACAAAACCCTCAAATTACGCTTTATAATTTCAGCTTTTGAGCATTAATAGAGTAATCCATGGGAAAAAATCCAGGTTCACTACTACTGCAAAGTAATAGCCGATTTGTTATTATTTGACACACGTTCGACGTGTGTTTCAATCTACCTAATTCACTTGTTTGTCAATCATATAATAAAAAGATATTTTATATACTAATATCAACAATACAATCTAATGAAGTATAGGAAGAATTTAGTTGATCTTTCATATCATAACTGAAACTCATTGGAGATTCTAATTTAACTTCAAGTTGTGTAGATATTAACCATTCCTCAAGTGTGGAAATATCTTGGTTGGAACTTTTAGTTAAGATTCTTTTTCTAGGTGTAAAAATTTGTGATTTACCCTCCTTATGTGTTTCTCTTTCTTGCCTATCAAATTTTTCATTCAAACTAGTTCTTCTCATTCAAATTTCTAGGTGTATACTCTTCGATTTTCTCTCCTCACTCTAGTTATTCTCTCATATTTTTCAAACTTCTCATAAAAAATTGTATTAGGTCTATTCGTCAAAATTTCTTTCATTTTCATGGTTCTTGGTGACAACTCATTTTTCACACTAGGTGAGCTATCCATTTTACTGCAAGAAAAGGTTAATACACAAATAATAAAAGAAAATGAAAGTCCTCACCACTCTTTAAGTGTACACACTCATACTCGTGCTTCGCACTTTAAAGCTTTTACTCTAATGAATCTCTTTTTCCCTTTACCACTCAATTCTCTTGGTTCTCATATGAAAAGAATTCTATAATCAATTACCAAGTTCCAGTCAATCCAAAGTGTAAGAGAAAACAGTTCAAAGCTTGGCTTAAGAGGTCCTAAAAGTTACAAACTAATGAATCTCTTTTTCCCTTTACCACTCAATTCTCTTGGTTCTCATATAAAAAGAATTCTATAATCAATTACCAAGTTCCAGTCAATCCATAGTGCAAGAGAAAACAGTTCAAAGCTTGGCTTAGAAGGTCCAAAAGATTATAAACTCTAGACAAAAATAGTAGTCTAAAGAAGACAGACAATACAAGCTAAAATTCGAAATATATGACTACTAAAATATAGGAAAAAATTATATAACAATGGCATAACACTTGGAGCAACAAGGATGACTAAAAATACTACATTAATATGTTCCAAATCACCACAGAAAAATTCAGTACAAAACTGGACAACAATATACAATTCCAGTAGCAACTGATTTGGAGACTAGAATTTGCTACTAACTTAGAGACCGAAATGAACTAGTGTATTTAACCAACTTGAGAACCAAATTTTCCAACAAGGTGCAGTCCTAAAGGTCTCTCACAATCCAGCAAGAATGTCAACAAAGTAAACTCAACAACATGGTCAAACAAGTACATACTCGTCCAAATATCATGTATTAACAGTTCAACTAAGAGTAATATGTGCTATGTTCGAGGGTTCTAATTATCTCCATTGTTTACCACTTTCAAACTCACTCAAAATTGATTTTATATTCTCTTATTTGATGTATACAATGTTGTTTCAATATTTTGTACACACTTGATATCACTTTGATTCAAATTATTACTCATAATTCGCTTTTCTTTTGATTTTTTTTCACTCTTTTTTCTTTTGACTTGTTTTCTCTATTATTTTTGTTTCTTTTCTTTTGATTTTCTTTCTCTTAATGTTCTTCCTAGTTTGGACATCAACCAATACGCAAGAAGAAAAACACTTCTAAGTTCAATTGCTAATAACAATAATAATAATCAAGATGTAACACCCCGCTCTAAAACACCGTAAAAACTCTAAACGTTCTGATATCATTATTGTAACAATCCAACTATGTCGTCACTAAAATACTCCATTTTCCATTTTAAAGAAATACTAAATTTATAAAGACGTCAAAAATAATCCAAAGTTATTTAACCCAAAAATTTTCTCAAAATAAAATTTAATAGAAACAGAGTCGCAACATGTTGCATAGTAAGTCATATATTAAATAATAGACAATATTCACACATGTTTGATATATTTATAGACAATAACAAATCTTCAAAACTATTTATTCTTTTAGCAATCCATTCTTTGGACACAAAGTCTGACCTGTCACTCCCCCGAATAAAATCCAAGATCATTACAGGTGTCAAACCACAAATACAAACACTCGAGGACAAGTTCTAAATATTAAAGTTCTTAATAAATATGGATAATAATTCTCAAGGAAATATATACAACAATATAATTAAATGAATGAATGGAGACTAAATGAGAATTTCCTATATGATGCATGATTCAACCTCAACTTCAAAAATATGCAATGTGGTACCATCTCAGATAATTACGGCATCATCACTATACAACTTACCGATCAGTCAGGGTTTCCTAATATCGCGTAGAATATCATAAATAACATGTGATCATCATGAGTAAAATGATTTCTCACTTTCTGAAAGACTCTAGTACTAAGCAACACACTTAGACACATAAATTAAGTTTATTATCTGCGTCCCTACTAAGGCCCACCTCTATTCAAGGCTATGCAAGTATGTCATGATCTTACCTCCACACTATTAATATGTTTAAAATTCATCAAGCAAACAACCTTGTTAACGAGGTACTCAACCTCCCCGCGGAGATACTCAACCTCAAAGGTACAAAACTTTTCTTTTAGAGGTACACCTCCTCAAACAGAAAATTATTATAAATTTTATTATTAATCACAAATTATAGTGTTATAAATCTAATTCACCATCCAAGTTCATAGCAAAGATCAACCAAGTTCACACATGGGAAATCAATCACAATTCATATCACAGTTCATGGTTCAACATCACAGTTCACAACACAAGTCATTATACTAAATTAAAATCTTAATATTTTTAATTATAGATTCAACTTTCGATTATGGATTATAAGTACTTAGAATTTCATTTTCTTTCTTGGAAACACCTTAACCAAATTAATTTAGCTTAACTTCATTTTTTAAACCATAATAACTACTTGTTATTAACAAATCTTTCAAACATTACTTAAAATACTTAAAATCTTTAGAAACTTCATGTAAAATACAAATATACAAGAAGGGAGTTGAATTATGTTTATTATTAAAATCTTTTTCAGACGATGCGTTTTGCGTCTGTACCAAAACGTTTATTGAGACGCAAACTTAAACTTCTCTTTGAAAGATTTATTTTAATTTAAGAAACTTAGTTCAAGTTATTATCCCTTGTTAGTATGCAGATAAAAATAATCAAAACAGTAATATGTTTATACTGGTTCGTCTATTCATGACTACATCCAGTTACCTAGTAATTTGTTGAGGTTCCACTAAGAGTATTCTTTGAACCCAGCCACTCTTGGTTAAAATACAGATATTCTTTGAACACAGCCTTCTCAGGCTAAAGCGATATTCTTTGACCCCAGCCTCCGCAGGCTAAACCCAAGTATTCTTTAAACACAACCTCCTTAAGCTAACCAAGGTATTCTTTCAACACTTAGCCTCCTTATGGTAAAACAGGTATTCTTTGGATCTCAGCTTCCTCAGGTTAAACTCAAGGTATTCTTTAAACACTTAGCCTCCTCAAGCAATAGATTACCACAACAGTGGTTTACAATTGAGACCAAATAGAAAATATCCTCTACACAGAGAAGGATTTTACAATGTGAATTCTATTCTAAGTTTGTGGCGAGCAAACTTGTATGTTGAGAGCTTGAGCGAAATTATGAATATGATCTTGATCAGAGTAGTTCGTCAAGTTGAACTCGCAGAGATGAAGTCCTTTTATAGGCGTTCTTATAAAGTATCTGTATGATTGTAGATGTTAACGTTAGTCCTTTGTCTTGGGTACTTTCACATCTGGTAGAATGAGCAATCAGAACATTTAATGTAAAGTCAGCGGATGTCAGCGTGAGATCTGTCTTTGACTTGATATGCTCAGAGATTTCACCAAAACGTACAACCTTTTCGTGTTGGAGAGGTTTATTTTGAAATCTCTTTCCACCTATAAAAGCTTCTGAGTAACGGTTTGATTTGAAACGAATGCACGTGTTACTCAGTGTCTTGAACTTCATTAAACAGATAGACGAATGAACAAATAGATGAGTTGTGTGTTGAATTCATCCGTCTGTCTTCTATCTTCGTCTTCAACTTCAGTCTTCAAATCTTCACTCTTCAAATCTTCACTCTTCAAATCTTCACTCTTGAGCACATGACTTGAAGTTGGGACTAGCTCTCTGTCTCGTCTTTGAAGGTTCCTCGTCTGGTGAGGTTGCCTTGAAGCATGACAACTTAAACCTTTCGTCTGATACATCTTTTGTTTTGAGGGTGCATCTTATCGTCTATGCTGATATTGATCTGTCTGATCATTGTTCCTTTTACGTCTATTAATACATCTGTCTGTCTTGTAATTATCAAAGTTAAGATGCTAAGTCATTTTAACTTAACACTTCGTTTATTTTAGTAACAACCTTAAATATTTTCAACACTTTAAAATTTCATCAATACTTACAAATTCAAGAATATAGAATCATATAAAAATTTAGAAACTTGTAGATTTAAAAACTTTAGAACATAGAAACTTATAAATTAAATATTAAATTCTTAAATTCTTTAGAAATTAAATATTTTAGAAACTTCCTTCACTATCCTTATTACTTTAAAACTTCAATAATACTTATGAATTTAATAGTATAAGATTTAAAAAACTAGAATTTTTAGAAACTTGAAAACTTAATTAAATTGAAAACAACCTTCACCTTAATTCCTTTTGAAAATGGTTTAGAATCCTTTAAGAAGACCTTTGGAAGATGAAACAAAGTGAGACACAAGTCTCCCACAAGGTAACTTTAAACAAGGGTGGTAGAATTTCGGAAAACTTTTGAAATGGTATCAAAGGAAGTTCACGATTTTATAAAGTGGAAACAAAGGAAGTTTTTGTGGTTTTGTGCAAGTGTGCTATGGTTCAAGATGTCCCAAAACTGTCCACACTTGGCTGTATTTATAGGTGAAATAAATTAATAAAATTAACATGTAACTAGTTGGTTAGCAAAATTTGGTTTCTTTAAGTATTAGTTACTTTTAAAAGTAACTAAATCATTAAATAACAAGAGAAGTTTTAACTTATCTTTGAATTTGCATATAAGGCACCTTATCATTGACTTGGTCTTGGTTTCTAGATGCTAAAGACTGCACTTGATGGATGCCAACAATTCTCACATGACATTTGATGGAGGACCAGAAGATGGTCCTCCATCAACATCACACCAAAATTTGACAATTTTGCCAAATTTTGAAATTTAGTGAAATTTAATTTTTTTTCCTTCTTTTGTCAAAGGTGTTTATCTCTTGCACCATGCCTAAGCCTTTTTAATTCATTCTTAATCAATGATAACAAATTGTACATACTTGTTATACAATTGTAAGTTAAAAATTACATTTTCTTTAGAATTTTTTTTTAGTAATTTAGAATATGATTTTTATTTTTATTTTTATGTTTGTGTCTTAATTTTCAAAATGTGACTTCTTAATCATTCCATTATTAGGATAAAATATAAGGATTCTAAAAATAATTTTTCTATAATTTTATGACTCAGCCTATTTTAGATAAATTTTTAAGATGGTTTGTGTATTTAATTTACAGAAAATTTATTATACAACATTTTATTTCTAACTGTAAATTTATTTATCCTACTCTTAGTTATGTATCTTATGAGCCCTATTTTCTTTTGTTTTTTTGTTGTTTGAACTTTTCAACCTATACTGTGTATATGACAAATAATTAAATTTTTCCGAAAAACATATATTTTTAGAATCAGTAAATTTTTCTGTGTAACAATATATAACTTTTACGTATTAATTTTTAATAGGTGTCTCATATTAATATAGAGACATAATTGTGTACAGACAATTATATAATTTCAAACAGTGATTATACCATGGGTCAAAAATATCAAATAATGTTTGAAACGTCAAACAGGAATAAAAATGTCCGACAACAAAGTTATTTTTCAACTATGTTTTATTTAAAAATGTAATCGTAATTTTGCTTAAATTATGTAACAGTATTACTCCAAGACGACAAACTGTTTTGAATTATGTTTTTTTCACCTAATTAAAGTAAAACAGTAAACAATCAATATGCACGTTTTTACAGAAATTTTAATAAAGATTTTAACTACATTTTTAGTGTACATAGTTATTTACAGAAATTAATTTTGAGAGTGTTACACAAGACACGAGGTCAATTGGACTTAAAATGAGTACAATAGAGGCAAATTAGCATATAATTCATTAAACTTTCACAAGAAGCTTCACCACTCAAGGAGGTCAAGAAATAAAGTGCAGTAATTGGGGAACGTTACTGCAATTCACAGACCTATCAAGTTACTACAAAAATTTAAGGCAAAACCAACACAAAACTAACAATAAAACATGAAAACCTAAATCATTTGATGTGACAACTCAAGGAACAATGAAACATATAAAGGAAGATACTCTAAAGACAAGTTAAACTACAAGAACAATATGAAACTTGCCATGGAAGCAATAGCTACACAAGAACAATGAAGAAGACAACACCAAAATAATATATACACACTGAAAAGTGAAACCAACTCAAGGAAACAAGAAGACAAGGCACACTCTAAGAAATGTAGAAGATGAAAACTATGGAAACTAAAAGATGACTCAATGAAAACACAAACTAATTGGTTATAAATGAAATCCATTGAAGAAGAAACAAGCTCATTGATGTAAGCCTTCCATGGAAGTCTCACTTGTTTTGCCCAATCTTCACTTCTCAAGCATAAGCTTCACGGTTTTAATGGAGTAACTTGCGGAATCAAGACTCAAAGAAGAAGAAAGGTATAAAATGGAGTAGAGAAGAAGATGAGGAGCGCCATGCCTAAGCAATAAGCTCTAGGTAGAATCGCCACATGGAGAATGCACCATGATAAGACTCAAACAAGGTTTTCTCAAGAAACCTAGAGGAGAACTTTCTCTCTCAAAAGCAATATGCTTCTTTCTAAATTCATCAAAAGTGATTACAATTCAGAAAATTTACTACTTATACTAGAAAGCTTGGCGCCAAAAATTTGAATCCAAGATTCATTCCTATTCCTTGGATTAGTATTAGGATCAACGTATGGTAAGCCAAGAGAGGCACTTCACACGGATCACTAATCCTATCCTTAGGATTAGTAAGTGATCTTATGGTAACGGTGTAGCCAAAGGAAACATGGAACATGTGTTGCAAGTTTGAATTTCCACCTCTTGATTGGATCTAGATCATGTGGCCAGAATTCTCTTTTGAGTAGCATGAGAAATGTGACTCAACTTTGAATTTTAGCCTCTTGTTTGGATCTAGATCAAGTGATGCTAATTCACTCTTGCATTGGTGCCTTAAGCATGCTTCTCCACGGCTCAATCTCCTCCCTTGATGGAGAATAGATCAAATGGCCAACTTTGGAAGGAGTTAGTGGAATTTCCACTAACTTCCCTCAAAAATCTCTCCCACTCTCTAGGGAGAGTGTGCGCCACTCTCTCTCACACTTAGCATATAATTCGGTCTTCTAGCTTAAGACAAAGCCGTGGCACACACTTGCCAAAATAAACCAAATTATTATTGAGTTCCTAATTACTAATTACAAGTTCAAATAATCTTAAGACTATTACAAGGCTTGTTGACCAAGAAGGTTTGTTGACTTTCTTGTTGACTTTGACTTTGGGTCAACTTCAACTCTTCTTCTTCTTGCATCATTTTGAACATTGACCTTGTAACTCTCCTAGTATCATTGACTTCTATGGTTGTGGTAGATGGACCTCCATCACTCATGATACCAATTGATACAAACACTAAATCAAAGAAGAGCCTTGATGGTTGGAAGTTGCCCAAATCCATCTTCTTCAAAAAGCTCTTTAATGAAACTCCAAGTAGAATTTTGATTTAATGGTTTATAAAATAAAATGTAAAATGGAAATGTTCGAAAATGGAAAAGGCATCATGACTAGGCCAATAATCCAAGAAGAACCGCCATAATAGTGTTGAAACCATTGATAAGATTCAAGGTCTCTTCCTAAGAAGATTAAGAGATTCCTCTCTTACAAAGCAAAACTTTATTTCTCAAATAATCAAAAGATTCTATAACAATTTCGTCCAAAAGGCCTTAATAGACTTAGGAAAGCTTGAAGGGGAAGCTAAACCAAATTAGAGTACTCTACAAGTCAATGAATAAGAGCCACAAGTTCAAAGGCTCAAGTACATGTCACTTTCAAGAGTGTTTACATGTCACTTTTAAGGTTACATATCACTTTCCACTTGATTCTCATCCATTGGATAAGTGCATCTAATTAAGGGATGAGATTTGATCTTAGATTAGGCAAGGAGCCAAATCCACTTGGATTCATAATTTGAAATTCAAACTTAACTCAAATTAAATTTAAATTTCAAATGTGAATTTAGTGTGAACTTGAACTTAAATTCATTCACCATTACTAAGTTTCACTCTTTGAGCTTATTAGCCTTTTAAGCACAATGTTAAGCAAGTAATTAGAAGAAAGTACAGTTTGGGTGAGAGCTCATAAGCTCTACACACTTGACAAGTATTGTTTATAAAATTTTTACATCCTTAGAAGATCACAAGGTCTCAGAATAATATGAGGAAGGTCTTAAACACTTGAGTCCACTTTAAGTAATTCTTTCTCAACTTCCTTTTCTATGCTTCTAGTCATAGACTTGTAACTCTTCTAATTGTAAGAGCTTGAGATGTGTCTACATCAGAAAGTGATTTATAGAGATTGTACAAAAAGGCTTTTTACAAGATATTTGAGTTTGGAAACAACAAGAATTTCGTTTCCTTCAGAATAATATCTACTTTAACTTTTCAATCTTCACTTGTTATATAACTGAAGAATTTAAAGTAGTTATTAGACTTAATAGTCTTAAAGTCTTCAATCCGTTTGTTGAAAGCGTATGACATGTGCATATGCATTAAATACATCTTCATGGACTGTCATATCAGAGGCAACACTTTTCTTCAAAAAAGAAGGCTTAGGTGCTGAAAAATTGTCCCTCTTTCTGCACCAGATCTTTGTATCAGAAAACACCCTGACTTGACTCGTCTTTTCTAAAATGAGTAATTGACTTTCTCATACTTGATTAAACAACAAGCTTCTTTAATAGGATCCGTAGAAAAAATGGCTCTAATCACTATATAAAAGTAACAATTAAAAACAATAGTTATCTTCTAATGATGCTTTGTCTGCTAACTTATTAATTTATTAACTTCATTTACTTGATATAGCTTCATTCGTCTGCTAAGACTTAATTTGTCTGTTTAGACTTTATACATTTGTCAGCTTCATTTATCTTATAGATGAAACTTTTATTTTAATGATATGTAATTATTAAAATAATTTTAATTTACCTTTAAATTATTTAAAAGTCTTAACACTATTTGATGATATTATATAATAAATTAAAAATATACTAACATGAAAAAGACAGTATTGTATAACTTAACCAACACTTAAAACAATAATACTTCTAAGCAAAACCTATAAAAGTGGATATTTATTGATTTAATAGTATCTACTAGATGTTGGCATTAGTTGATGTTGTTTTAGAAGTATTTAAAGATCCACGTGTAAAAGATACTAGTGTAAACTTAAGTAACAGCTGAAACAATAATAATAACTTTTGCCATTGTTTTAAAAGAAATTAAGCATCTAATAATATATAACTTAAACAATACTTGAAACAATAATAATTCCAAGTTAAACCTACTTAAGTAGATGAAATATCTTTATCAACTTAGGAGTGAGCCTTTAAAAGGACTTAAAATACACTAACATTAAAAATAATAGTGTATAATTTAAGCCGATACTTAAAATAATAATAATTCCAAACCTAATTAAGTTAACTTTTAATATTAGTCACATTCATCAAAGTAACTTTTAATATATAACCTACTAGAGATTTTTTTAAAATATATTTTATTAGTAATGATGATGTGAATTAAGTATAAATTAACTTAAATTAAGCCATTTAATAGTTTTCTAACATTTAATTTTTTTATATTAAATGTAAAAAATAAACTAATAAACATAGTATACTGTAATCATAAGAACGCATTTTCTTTAATTTTTCGTATCTGTTGACTAATTTGTAAATATTATAATCAATGAATAAAAATTTTATTCGTGAAGAATAGTATAAGACTTGCTAGTTTCCACCTTCTAATAATATTTTATAAAATTTAAACTAAAATTATCTAATCCTTTAATTTGATATTCTTCTTCATAAGATGATATATATAAAATTTTATATAATTCTAAAATCATCTAGTAACTTTTGAATTATTTTATTTCAACTTATAATATATTAAACTACAATATCCCATTTGTTCATCGACCTGGGTTATCAAAATCAAAACATTTAACGAGAAGTTGATAATCAGAATTGTAATATTCTGAGATTAAATTTGTTTTATTAAAATACGAAAAACCAAAATCGGACCATCAAAGAAAAGGATGGAATAAAAAACGGCCAAAATAAAATAGGTAGAAGTACCAAAACGAAATAAAAAAAAGAAAAAGAAAAAGGAATAGCACTAGAAATAGAATATTCGCATATCTGTTGGGGAGAAGCAGGAACCACAAAAAATAGTAGAGCGTAGTCTTTGACACCGCATCACGAGTCACAACCCGGTCCCGTAAGAGTCACGCACTTCACTCTGGTCGCTTACCTGTCATTGCGGTTTTTACTCTTGTACCTCTTTAAAACCCTATCTCTCCCTCACTCTTGTTCACTATTCTCAACTTCTCCAGCTACCAACTCTCTCCGCCTCTAACGCCAACCACTATTCTCTCTGCACTCATGGGTGAGTAACTACTAACCACCACTCTTTCACCGACTCATTTTCTTTTCCTTTTCAACTCAACCCCGTTTCTCTCTGTCTGATTTTCTGCTTCTTCTTTGTTTGATTTTTGTTTTGTTTTTGAATGAATTGCATGGATCAGGCAAGGTCAAGATCGGAATCAACGGTAAGTCTTCTTCAACCTTCGATCTCCCTTCTCTTCCTTCAGATCAGCTCAACTGTTTTTCCATTTTCAATTATTTTTTTTTAATTTATTTAAATAAAAATGTAACAGGATTCGGAAGAATTGGTCGTTTGGTGGCCAGAGTGGCACTTCAGAGAGACGATGTTGAACTCGTTGCCGTTAACGATCCTTTCATTACCACCGATTACATGGTATTTTTGCCTTTCATCCTTTTAAGTTTCAGATCGTAACGCTGTTTTTTTAAAATTATTATTAATTTTGAAATAAATATTAGATCTGATCGATAAGTGTTTTGTTTGGACACACAGACATATATGTTTAAATACGACAGTGTTCACGGACACTGGAAACACCACGAAGTCACCGTTAAGGACTCTAAGACCCTTCTCTTTGGCGACAAGCCAGTCACTGTTTTTGGAAACAGGTATTATTCTTACTCATCTTTATTTTTTTTTCGATTTTTATGTTATTAAATAAATGTTAAGTGTTGTTATCTGTGTGATTTGTTCAGGAACCCCGAAGAGATCCCATGGGGAGAGACTGGAGCTGAAATCATTGTTGAATCCACTGGTGTTTTCACCGATAAGGACAAGGCCGCTGCACATTTGAAGGTTTCTCTTTTCCTTTCACTAACCGTTCACTATTCTTTTCTGTGCATTATGTTTCTTGTGTTATCATGTACTGTACCCTAATTGCTACCTATTATTTTAATCTGTGTACTCCATTTCCTCTGTTTTATTTTTCCCAATATTGTATGTGATTTATTTACTATTTCTGTGTCTTGTTTGTGTGGCTTTAATGTTTAGTGTAGGGAGGAATGTCTGTTAATGATGTTAATGTGTGTTTTCTGTTTTGTAACTAATTCAGGGTGGTGCAAAGAAGGTTATTATTTCTGCCCCCAGTAAGGATGCTCCCATGTTTGTTGTTGGTGTCAACGAACACGAGTACAAGCCAGAGCTTGATATTATTTCCAACGCCAGCTGCACTACCAACTGCCTTGCTCCACTTGCCAAGGTTTGCAATTGTTTAGAGTCTCTGCAAATGGATTTTTTTTTGTGTTGGATAATATAATCCTGATTGTTTCTTGTTAATTTTGCAGGTTATTAATGACAGGTTTGGCATTGTTGAGGGTTTGATGACCACTGTTCACTCCATCACTGGTGAGCCTATTACTAATTAGTTACCTATTATGTATCTGATCATACATACTGCTTACTAACTCAGGCTGGTCTTTTGTTTTGCAAACCAGCTACCCAGAAGACTGTTGATGGGCCATCAGCCAAAGACTGGAGAGGTGGAAGAGCTGCTTCATTTAACATCATTCCTAGCAGCACTGGAGCTGCCAAGGTGAATGTTTTCCATGATATGTGCCATGTTTCTGCCTCTTGAACCGAAACTTTCTATTCTGTTTACAGGCAACACAACACTTTTTTCAGTTTTTACTAATTCTTACTTTTTCTGTATCAAGGCTGTGGGAAAAGTCCTTCCTACTTTGAATGGAAAATTGACTGGAATGTCATTCCGTGTTCCCACTGTGGATGTCTCTGTTGTTGACCTCACAGTAAGGCTTGAGAAGAAAGCCTCATATGAGCAAATCAAAACTGCCATCAAGTAAGGGCAGAAAACTTTGTTTCTCCTCTTAATTACATTGTATCCTACTCGATTTTTCAGGGTTTCTGTTATTCAAAATTCCAAGTTGTTGACATTTTGGTAATGTTGTCTTTCCCAGGGAGGAGTCTGAGGGCAAATTGAAGGGTATTCTTGGTTACACCGAAGATGATGTTGTCTCCACTGACTTTGTGGGTGATAGCAGGTATAAATTTTGTTAACACTTAGAGAACTAATTGAACAGTGCACACACATGGTTGGCCGTAGAGATGGTGCCTATCTAATTTCCAATTTCCTGTTTCCTTTTTTCAGTTTTCAACTTTAGATTTTACCCTTTTTATATAATTGTTCCAGGTCAAGTATTTTTGATGCAAAGGCTGGAATTGCCTTGAACGACAATTTTGTGAAGCTTGTTGCGTGGTACGACAATGAGTGGGGATACAGGTAATCAATCATCCACCTTTAACCTTGTACATCAACAGATTTTGGGGTTAATACATTCGCACTAAATTGGCTCGCTCTGATTATTATTACTAGTTCAGCTAGTTCTAATACTTGCTGTGCCCATGATGTTGCAGTTCACGTGTGATCGACCTGCTTGTGCACGTTGCCAAGAAGTCGTCCTTTTAAGTTGGTACTGCAAAGTAGCATGTCTACTCATTTGTACCTTATGTTTATGTGTCTAGCTGCGATTTAGTGTCTTGCTCGTGCAAAAATGAGAAGTCTGAATAAATCGGTTTCCGGAGACCAGTGTTGTTTCGGAGCATTAAGCTCTTTTTTGGCCTTTTGGTGTTACCTCTTTTATGGAGGAGATGGAGTTTTTGGATTATTATTAAATACTGGGTGATGTACTTGACTTTATTGATTCTGGTAGTTGACATCATTGCCCTCCACCCTGACAATTTTCTGCACATATTTTAGCACATCTTTAAAACATTTTTTTTTTTTTTTTATGTTTAGCTTTTTTATATTTTTTCCAAGTATAATTTGTTTTGAGGTCCAAAAGGTTTGTGAAGTAGGTAGGTAACCTTGTATTTCGAAATCATTACTGCAGTTTTCTTGTGTTCGTTGTCATTTGTTCTCGAAATAATTAGGATTTAGTTGTGAATTATTTTTGCGTGGAAAGATTTTCAAAACGATGTTTGTACGTAATCGTCCAACTCATAAGATGATGCCTTTTCAGTGGGCACACTTCATTTCCATTAAGTTTATATCTACCTATAAAAGAGGACAAAACATAATTTAACCTCAATATGTTTTGTGGTATT
Source organism: Hylodesmum podocarpum (assembly GCA_026586105.1). Classification (NCBI taxonomy): domain Eukaryota; kingdom Viridiplantae; phylum Streptophyta; class Magnoliopsida; order Fabales; family Fabaceae; genus Hylodesmum; species Hylodesmum podocarpum. Next base: position 14,763,848 of record JALJEV010000623.1, on the reverse strand, counting down.
TGTTTTTCGTTTGAGGTGAGAGATTAAACTCTTTATACATCTAGATCAACTAGATCAATTGCTCGTTCTCCCTGGAGAATAACGAAATGCATGTTTTGTCCTCACTGGAAAATAAAATAATGAAGTGCATGATTCGGCGAAATATTTTAGGAGATAAAATGTGTTTTTTTAAAGTGAAAATTAATTATTTTTTTCATAATTTTCAAAAATAGTGTTTTTTTTAAAAAAATCTCTAATGTATGTCACATTTTTACAAACTTAATAAAAATTAAATTTTCACTTTTAAATAATTTTTTTTTCTCATAAATTGTCGAAATGAAAAATATCCAAACAAATTTATTAATATCATTATTATAAAATCTATCTCATTATAAAAAACCCAATATTATACAAATTCATACATTGTAAATGTATTACAGCTAGTACCTCCTTTATATCACATTTTAAAATTAATAAATAGAATATAAAAAATATCACCCTTTCTGGATCTATGCAATACATGTCTGATTTCCCGTTCTGGATTTTTCAAAGGCCACAGGTTTTATTTAAAACAATCATGAATGGGAGGCTTTTTCTTACTACTTAATATAGTTATATAACATTCGAACTCTATTACTTATGAAGCTTAAAGTATCGGATGAGTATGAACTTTATTTTTATTTGAAATTAACAAAAATAACAACACAATATGTTTTCTCCTCACATAAACTTTGAATAAAAATATGGAGTGAGGATAACGCTCACATTAAGATAGAAGTTATGATTTGTGATTATTTTGATCAATTCTTTTACATTTATTACACTAGAGTATAATTAATGATTAGTTAACGTGTGTTTATGAATTAATAGTCAATTTTGGTTCTTCAATATTTTGAGTATAACTTAGACCGCAAAATTTCAATTAAGCTGTTTTTTTGTGTCATTTTAAAGAGGACTTAAAAGTTATAAAAGTCATGAAGACATCAAAGTTCATTTATTTAGGACAAAATTAAGCTTAAAGTTAAAGTTTCAGTGCTACTAGGATTTTCCAACGAATTACTTAAGCGTTTAGACTCATTTTCTTACATAAATTGCTCCATTTAAGTATGTTTTGTATGAGATTTGAAGGAGGGACTTCAGCTCATTAAACGGTCATGTGTGCACTCTATATATTGGGCCAATTACAAAATCTGCTACACTTTTTACTCTTGCAATTTTAATTTTTAGATTTATGTTATGTGCCTTTCCTTTCCTCTTCTTTTGTGCTCTTTTAAAGGTTTTGTTTTCCCCTTTTCTCTTTGCATTTTGATTTACGATTATGTCATTTCAACTACTGTATTCGTTAATTACAAATATGAGTAGCTAATTCCATTAATCAATTTGATCTCAATAAATTCCTTAATTTCCTTATGTTCTCCATTTTTAATTGCTATGAGTATCTCGTTTTAGCTTGCTGGATTTTCACTTTGAATTGATTGATTGATAATTGAATTGAGTTTCTGGTTGTGTCGGCGATGTTGATCAATAACAGATGCAAAGAACTAATAAATTGAATCGAAACTGAGTTGTGTGCTCTTATACGATTGTGTGAGTTTAAAGGTTACCAAGTATTCGATAAAAATTCTCTGAGTTTTCAGAATGTTAGTTCAGTGTTAAAACGCAAGGATTTTGGTTCTAATGCATTGCATAAATAATTATATTCATTTTATTGAACTAACGAGGGAAATTGAGAACCAACAGAGATCAGAGTGATGTCTTTCTTGAATTAATCTTAAATCTACATTTTACTTGACATTGTTTGGTTTTGCTGTTCTAATTGATTTCTATTCCATAATTTGAATTTCCTAAGCATTCAATACCCAAACTGCATTTTATAATTTCAGCTTGAGCATTGATAAAGTAATCTATGGAAAACGATCTAAGTTCGTTACTACTACAAGTAACAGTCAATTTAGTATTATTTGACATATGTTCGACGCATGTGTCAAGTCTCTAAGCTAAAAAATACTTAATCTCGAGCAAAACTTCTTCAATAATTTAGTTGAGTAAAAATAAATTATTTAATGCTTGTTACATAATATTTAATGACATGGACAAAAACAAATTAGTATATAAAATATTGGTACTGAAATGTCAATTTAAAATTTAGGAACTAAAATATAAAATTGTAAAATTATAAGAACTAAATGGATAATTAAACTTTTAATAAATGCATTTTATCCAAATCCATCTACTATATTAAAATTTTATGATTATTAAATATTTAAGTGATAAAATTTTTAAAATGGAATTAAAATAATACTAAGGGAATATGAACAATAGGTTAATGTGAGTAGTACGTGTCTATTTTTTTTAAAGCAAGGCTTAGAATTACAAGTCATGTACGTGGAATTTTGACTTGGAAAACTAATTCAATCGTGATGTGAATATTCTTAAGATGAACAAATTATCTTTTATAAAATCTCAAACAAAAACAAAAGGTAATAAAAGAAAATAAACAACGAAATAAGGTTTTAATTATATTTTTATCTTCGAAATTGATTTTAGTAAATATAAAAAATATTCGTTCTATTTGTTTACTTTTCAATTTCTCTCGCGTTGAATAGTATAAAATTTACTCTTTTCCCCCGTCATTTTAAATTTTCTTCCCACTATAAAATTCTATTGCTACAAATATACGTTGACAATAGACAAGCCCATAACATAAAAATCATTATATAATAATAATCAAAAGTTTTCACAAAACAGAAGATTTGTTTATTTTATACTACTATTAAGAATAATTTCTTTGTACGGTACATATTTCAACATAGAGTTGATTCTATTCATTTCTTAAACCAAACATATACTTAATAAAACTTCTAGATTTATTAAGATTTTTAAGGAACAAACTTCGATTTGAGTTTGTGATATGCAAATAATGAGACGACAAAAGTATACGGTCAAACATTCAGGGCAAAGCGTGGCCACATCAATAATGTTGACGCATCACGCAACGTCCTATACAACCCCGGTTTTTGGATATTTCATTGTTTTATTCAATCAAATATGATGGTACCCTCCAACCAATGCCACAAGTTTAGAACCCCAAAAAGAAAGTAAAAGGCTAGTCGGTGGTATGAAAAATGAAAGCCACATGTATGCGAACATTGGCCTCCACTTCAAACTTCAAAGACGTGATGATGTGTGACCAGTGCATCATATCTCATCCACTTGGTTCATTTGTCCTTTGAAAGTGTAAACTATAGCCTACAGGATGATGTTGCATACTTAAATGGTGGTTGTATTCACTCTATTTTTGACATTTAGTTATTTTTCAGCAAACTATGATAATGACTTTTTATTTTTTTAGTACAGGATTGAATTTATTTTAAGCACATTAACGTAGTCAACATAGCGGACAAATATCGAGCTCCACTACCTATGGATTACTATACCAGAAAAAAAAGACAGAAGAGATTACAGTAAGCAATTGCATGTTATCCGAATGAAATATTATTGACAGAGGTTTTGGGTATATAAGTATGTTGAACTTTGTTAAAAACTAAATGTACTTTTGGTGGGTAAACAGGTAATTTTATAATTTAGTTCTAATTGGATATAATTTACTAATTCTATTATTTATCCTATTATATTGATGTAATATAATATTTTTTATGTTAGGAGTTAGATTAAAAAAAATAAGATAAGATAATATTTTTTTTCCTATCATCTATTCTTATTATTGTTGTCGTCGTTATCATTATTATTGTTATTATCATTATTATTGTTATTGTTGTCACTACCACGATGTCATTATCAATATTATTATTATTATTGTCACTTATTCTATTATTTATCTTATTATATTAATGTAATATAATATTTTTTATGTTAGGAGTTAGATTGAAAAGAATAAGATAATATTTTTTTCCTATTATCTATTCTTATTATTGTTGTCGTTATTATTATTGTTATTATTATTGTTGTCACTACCACGATGTCATCATCAATACTATTATTATTATTGTCACTTATGGACCTAAATCATCTCCCTACGTATTACTTAATTAATGCTCATAGCCGAAAATGTAAAATGCAAATTGGAGAATTGTGCGTGGAAATTCAATTAATGCACATCGGAAACAATTAACACCCAAACACAACAGTAGCAGTAAATCGCAGAGTTAAAATTCAATTAAGGCAAACACCAATCCAATCTCTATTAGTTCTTAATTCTTCTCACTGGTTCCTAAAACTGAGTGCGATGTTTATGCAACGCAATTAAAGCCAGAATCTCGACTCTTTAATGTCGAACTAGCGCTCTAAAATCTTGGAATAATTTTGCTAAACACTTGGTGGCCTTTAAACTCACACAATCACATGATAGCGCACAACTTGGTTTCAACTCGCTTAATTAGTTCTTTGCATCCATCGTCAACCGATAATGCTAGCCCAACTAGAAATCCAATCTAATTCATCAACCGATTAATCCAAACAAAAAATTCAGAACACTGACACAAAACACTCAAATAATTGAAAACAAAGAGTCTAAGGAAATTGAAGAACCTATTAACATCAAATTGATTAGATGAATCGATAAATCATGCTTATGAATTGAAAATGCAACCTACGAAATTAAAATAAGGAAAATTAAAACGCAACAGAGAAGAGAAAAGGCAGAATCGAAACCCTAGCAGAGCAAACGAGAAGAAAGAAGCAAAATGAAATTCAATAAAATTTGAATTCGAATGTAAAGTGTACATCAAATTTGTATTTGGGCCTATTTATAGAGCACATGTCATATGCTAGTCACATGACCTTTAAGTGACTTGAAAACCCTCCTTCGAATCCCAATTAAGGCACAAATTAAATGAATAAATCACATAAAGGAATTTCTGCCTAAACAACTAAGTAAATTCACTCAACAATGTGGCAACAAATGAGAATCATTTTCAAGGTTTATTTCCCCCTAGATGCAGTCCAAATTGGATTTTGGTGTCTCATAGCTTTTGCAATCCTTTAAATCTTCTTTAAAACGACATTATGATCAGCTTAATCGAAGTTTTGTAGTTTGAGATATGTTCAAAATACTCAACATGTACAAAATAAAAATCATTCATCGAATCAGTCTAAAAATCATCTTTTAGGCCCAATTAACTCGTATATCATGAATGCACTAAAACACATCAATTGATCATTAATTATGCTCTAACCGGATATAATAAGTGTAAAGAAATTGATTAAAATAATAACACATCATCACCATACTAAACACTACAATCACTATCATTTCCAATACTATTATCATTATTATTACCATTATCATAACTATTTTTTTTTGTCAAAATAAGCACTAACATTGACACAACTATTATCATCACGTCTATAATAACAAATGTTGTAAGGCTCATCTATTATTTACTTATTTTTCTTATTTTAAGTCTTTAGTTTAAATTAGTTGATAATATGATTATTGACGAAGAGATTTAGGAAACTGAAACTTTACTACATAATATCCAAAGTTTACTACAAGTGAGTTCAAGTAGCCAAGTATTACATTCGTTTCTTAATACTTATGTTACTACCTACATAACCCCCCAAAAACACATGTAAGTAGCAAAACATGCAATAACATAGTATTATATCATCCATATCCTTTTAACATTGCATATATGCTCCCTCAAACAAAGTTCGAGATCATCACAAGTGTTAAAACACAAAATTGTAAGGATGAACTTTCCTTACACAAGGTTTATAATATAAGGAATTCTTATGATCATTTAAAATCTATCTTTGGAAATATCTTTAGAAAAATAAGCTAGAATGTGCATAGTTCCAACAATTTAATCAACATAATTGCTATTCCTTGAGTGTTTCATTGTCTTATATTAATTCTCCATTTAAGTAGCCATAATTTTCTTCAGTTTTGTGCTTTTATTGCTTGTCTCACTTAGCTTCCTAGGTTTTGTCTTGAGCTTGTGTTTCCTTTAGAGTTCTTAAGCTCAACTCTAGAATTGTTCCTCTTTCATATTGAAAAAATAGAACTTGGTAATTGATAGTAGATTCTATTAAGAAGCTTAAAGAGAGATTGAGTGGAAAAAGATAAAAGAGAACATTAGAGAAAGAGCCTTGAAAGCGTGAAACACGAATGATTTTAATGTAAACACTTAGGGAGTGGAAATGACCATTTTCTTCTATTATCTGTGTAGTCTTTGATCATAAAAAAGAGGGAGATTGTTAGATCAAGATTTCTTAATGGCAAATCATAACTCCTAGATTTTGATAGTTATAATGTTAGGACAAAAATTTCATATTTTTGAGACGAATAAGTTTATTAGACTTATTAGATGCAAAATCTGACGAAGAAAGCCCCTTGAGAGACGATCATAGAAAGATCAAAGTTGAAAAATGATCGGACAAAGTCTTTGTATAAAAAGACGAATGACATCTTTCAACAGACGCAAAGGAAAGTTCTCACGTGATAACCATAGATAGACGAAGTTAACGACTGATTAATGATCTTCAGACGCACGTCAAGATAAAATCTAAGTATCAAATCTATTGATTAAATTTACACTCTCATATTCTAATTACTTTTCTATTTTATAAACAAATAAAAAAGTCTTTATAAGAGCTCACTTTCTAATACTCAACTAAGTCAACCTAGTGTTTTCAAATGAAGAATGTGAAAAGCAAAAAGGTTAATTCTGACATAGAGTTCTGTAGCGGAAAAAAGATCAACTTTTTCAGAATCTCTGAACATAGTATCGAAACACTGTTCAACATTGATGTTGACATGCTTATACTCACATTTAATGCAAATAAATGTTGTGTGCTCAAGATATTTGTTGCTGGAAGATTTATGTCTCGCTCTATCTAATACATCAAAATCTTCCTCTATAAAAGGACTCAAGCTTAAAGATTACAAGTTGGGGAACACGCTAAATCAATAGAAGAACTTCTAGTTCTTTGAACAAAATCGTCCTATAACTGATGGAGGTCCATGTTAGGAAGAAAACACTACTAGAAGAATTACCAAAGGGATGCTCACAAAGATGGAGAAGCTCTTGAAGATGGAGACTCAAGTCTCTTCTTTTATTTCGAACCCTTGTAATCTTCTTGTTATTTTGAATAAAGTGTAAACATAACCAAAGGTGGCTATTGTATGTGTTTTGGCCAACCTTGTTTTTCTTTTTAATCTTCATTGGATTGATAGCCTTTAAGAGTAGAGACTGTTAGATCAAGATGATTAACATCTCTAAAGTTTTGATTATTACAAGACAGACGAGACATCTACAGACGGAACATCAAGTCAGACGCAACGAGCACAGACGAAATATGACCCCTCAAAGTTGAAGTCATTTGTCTGTCTCAAGTCAAGTCATCAGACGATAGGCTAAGACGAAAACTCTTAAGACTGAAGAAGTTCATCGTCTGCCAAAGAACTGAAGCAAAGTATGAGTCACTCGCGCCAAGATTTCAAATCTTAAGAAGTACTCATTAAAAGCATCCAAGATCAGTATGGGGATTCGCGCTTACATATGCAACTCGAAAAGGTCCTCAGCTTTTTGTCAAAATCTCTGTACAAGTCAGAAAAAGTATTGCGCACGCTATCTAAATTCTTTGCACACGCTTCAATATTCTATCTTATTGTGAATTCGCTCTCTGTTACTTCTGCTCTTCATTGTAAAACCCTCTCTGCGAAGAGGAAACTTTCATTTTTTAAAGAACTCTTTCAAATCTACTTGTGTGGTGTCTTAACCTGAGGAGGCTGGTTGTTCAAAGAATACCGTTGTTGTTTAGCCTGCGAAGGCTGTGTTCAAAGAATATCGTGTTATAGCTAGAAGTGGCTGGGCGCAAATAATATTTGTAACCCTTTCACGGTTTGTAGTGAAAACTCAGTTGTTACTGGGTAACTGGACGTAGTCTTGCATAGACGAACCAGTATAAAAATACTTGTGTATCTGTTTTATTAAGTGTTTGACTAACATGGATAATCAAACTATAACGTCTGTTCATTAAAATCAACCTTTGAAGATTAACATTGTTTCGTCTGAACCTATTTAAACCCACGGACGAAAGGAATAATTTTTTTTGTAACACAATTCAACCCCCCTTCTTGTGTTCTATCTTTTACAGTTTGGTATCAGAGCTCATCCTCTAAGGGTTGAGCGCTTTACATCTGCTAGAGGAAAAGATCCAGAATGGAGTCTCAAGGACCTTCGTTCTTGTCTAGAGGGTCATCCATGAATAAGCCGCCAGCGTTCTCTGGTGATGACTATCCCTACTGGGCTGATCGGATGGAGATGTACATCAAATCCACCCAGTACAGACTGTGGAACACTATAACTCAAGGAAACATCCTTATTGTCAAACCCGAGGTTGAATGGGGAAATGAAGAATACTTGCTTATGGAACTCAACAATAAAGCCAGATATGCCATCATGTGTGCATTATCAAGGATAGAATACAACAGATTCTGTGTCTACAAAATCGCTAAAGAGCTTTGGGATGCCCTCAAGATTTCGTATGAAGGAATTGAGGATGTACGTATGAGGAAAGCTGCAACTCTTCAAAGAGAATATAAGATGTTCTCAATGAAGAAAGCAGAATCCATTGACATGATGTTTGGAAGACTCCAAACAATATTAAATGGACTCACTGCGCTGGACATTACGTTCACCAAGGCCCAGAACAACATGAAGATATTAAACAGTCTTCTTCCTCCATGGGAAGCTATGTCTACTGCCATCTCAGTTGGACATGATATGAAGACATTAACTCTTGATAAGTTAATAGGAGCCTTAAGAGTACATGAGGTACTATTGTGTAAGAGAGACAAGATCAAAGTTCAAGAGCCCATAGCTCTTCCAACTGTCAACAACATGCCAAAGGAGGAAACTCCTAAGAAGGAAAGAAAGAAAAAGCACAAAGTCTTAAAAGCTGACATCACTGAGTCTGATTCGTCTGATGGATCGTCTGATGATGAGATTTCTCTCATGGCCAGACGCTTTAAGAAGATGATGATGAAAAAGGGGAGAGGTCAACGCTTCTTCAAGAAGAAGGAAAAGAAGCTCACTAAAAAACCTTCAAGCAAGGAGGAGAGCTCAGAAGTCATCTGCTATGAATGCAGAAAACCTGGACACATGAGATCAAAGTGTCCAAGATTGAAGAAAAGATGGAATCCTCGCAGAGACAAAGGTAAGAAAAGTCTGGTGACTTGGGAAGACCTTGATTGCGAAAGTTCAAAGGAATCCACTGAAGAAGAAGAAACCGCAAATATATGTCTCATAGCTGGAGACACTATCTCATCAGAGGTAATTGAATCTGAAACTTCTTCATCCTCTTCATCTGAGTCTGAGTCAGAATCAGAAGAAATTTCATATGATACACTTTTGGCTAACTCACATTTTATTGCTGAGCAATACAAAGTATGCAAAGCCAAGTTGAAACAAACTTTGGAAGAAAATGCTACTTAGAGAACTGAAAATGAGTTGCTACAAAAGGAAGTATCAGATGAAAAATCATCTGAGTCTAAAAAGGATATTTTCATTTCTGAAATCGGAAGATTGAAGAAAGAAAATGAATCCTTACTTAAAGACTTAACAAAGTTCACTAAGGGATCCTCAATGCTAGAAAATATTTTAAAATATGGGAGGTCTCCGTCTGATAAGATTGAACTTGGTTATGTTGAAGAGTCAAACAAAAAGAAAAACAAATTTGCTTTGTCTGCTCATAAGAAGAAGAACAAAAATTACAATAAGGTTCCAAACAATTATAGAAAAGATAAAAGAACCTTAAATAAAAAGAAATCTTCTTCCACTAACAAAGGAGGACCCAAAAAGATTTGGGTACCAAAGTCACTTATTATTCCCCTCAAGCTTGCACATCCTTAATAGGAAGAGAGGACTTGTTGGTACTGGACAAATGGGTGCTCACGACACATGACATGAGACCTGTCTATGTTCCAAGATCTCAGACCAAGTAAAGGGTTTGTATCATATGGTTCAGGAAAAGGTAAAATCCTAAGTATTGGGACTGTTGGTAAGACACTCAATCCTCTTATCCAAAATGTGTCTTATGTTAAAGGTCTCAACTTCAATCTTCAATAAAGATAAGTCAATTTTGTGACAGTGGATATGAAGTAGCTTTTAACTCCGATGAATGTATAGTCAAGAACAAGGACAAATCCATTCTGTTTGTTGGGAAAAGAAGGAATAATCTCTTTGAGGTTTGTCATTCTGACCTTAGTGATCAAAATGTGACATGTTTGATTTTAGCAGATGATGAACGAGATATTTGGCACAAAAAGCTTGGACATTTAAGTCTCAAGTATATTTCGAAAATTTCTAAAAAGGATCTTGTGAAAGGTTTGACAAAAATATCTTGGAAATCCAATCGTCTGTGTGAATCTTGTCAGCATGGGAAACAACTCAAAGCTTCTTTTAAATCAAAAAATGTTGTTTCCACGACAAGACCATTAGAACTATTACATATTGATCTCTTTGGACCTACTCAGACTAAAAGTCTTGGAGGAAAGAGATATGGATTTGTAATTGTGGATGATTATACTAGATTCACATGGGTATACTTCCTAGCACATAAACATGAGTCATTCAGTGTCTTTGAAATATTCTGTAAACGTGTTCAAAAAAGAAAAAGGAATATGTATTGCATCTGTTAGGAGCGATCATGGAACAGAATTTGAAAATTCTGAGTTCAATGTCTTTTGTTTTGAAAATGGTATTTTCCACAATTTTTTGTCTCCAAGAACTCCTCAACAAAATGGGGTTGTGGAAAGGAAAAATCGTACCTTACAAGAAATGGCTAGAACTTTGTTGCATGAAAGCTCTCTTCCAAAATATTATTGGGCAGAAGCAATTAATACTTCTTGTTATATTCAAAACAAAATATTAATAAGGCCAATATTGAATAAGACTCCACATGAACTATGGAAAGGAAGAAGACCCAACATTTCTTACTTCCATCCTTTTGGATGTGAATGTTTCATCTTAAACACTAAGGATCAACTTGGAAAGTTTGATTCAAAAGTGGTGAAGGGATTCTTACTTGGATATTCCAATACGTCCAAGGCCTATAGAGTATTTAACTCTAAGACATTCATGTAAAATTTCAAGATAACTTAAAGGCTGATAAGGAAATATCAGACCTAGAAAATTTATTTGATAATTTGCATATCAACCCCTCTGGTCAAAGCCCAAATTCAAATGGTCAACCTGGATCAGACGCAAGAACTGACACAAGAGTAGACGATAGAAGTACAGACGAACCCTCTTCGTCTGATGCTCACCAACATGATAATCAAGCTTTTATAAGAACGTGGAAGTTTGCCTTAAACCACACAGAAGATTTTATCATTGGAGATAGACATCAAGGTGTTCAAACAAGATCAAGACTTAAAGAATCGTCTGGATATGCTCTCGTGTCAAATATAGAGCCCAAGATCATTGAGGAAGCTCTACAAGATAATGATTAGATTTTAGCTATGGAAGAAGAGCTAAACCAGTTTACCAGAAACGATGTTTGGACTTTGGTAGAAAGACCAAGAAACGAAAGCATTATTGGAACGAGATGGGTGTTCAGAAATAAACTTGATGAAGATGGAAAAGTGGTAAGAAACAAAGCAAGGTTAGTAGCTCAGGGCTATAATCAACAGGAAGGTATAGATTTCACTGAAATTTTCGCTCTTGTAGCTAGATTAGAAGCCATTAGAATTCTACTTGCTCTTGCTGCTCATAAAAATATCATATTATATCAAATGGATGTAAAAAACGCTTTTCTAAATGGTTTTATTGAAGAGGAAGTATATGTAAAACAACCTTCTGGATTTGAGAGTTCATCTCAACTAGATCATGTTTTCAAGGTGAAGAAAGCACTATATGGTCTTAAACAAACTCCTTGAGCTTGGTATGATAGACTAAGTTCTTTTCTTCTTCAAAATGGTTTTTCAAGAGGAAAGGTTGATACTACACTCTTCAAGAAAAGTGTTTCAAAAGACTTTATTATTGTCCAAATATATGTAGATGATATAGTCTTTGGAGCAACTAACGAATCCTTGTGCAAGGATTTCTTTAAGTTAATGCAGGATGAGTTCGAGATGAGCATGATGGGAGAGTTGAAGTTTTTCCCAGGACTTCAAATCAAGCAGACGAAACAAGACATATAAATTCATCAACAGAAGTATACTAAGGAACTTCTAAAGAAGTTCAAAATGGAAAATGCCAAACCAATGAAAACTCTCATGCATTCGTTTGGAGCCAGTCTCAATAAAGACGAATCAGGTAAGATCGTTGATCAGACAGTATACAGAGGTATGATTGGATCTCTTCTCTATCTCACTGCCAATAGACCTGACATTATGTTCAGTGTATGTCCATGTGCACGTTTTCAATCTGATTCTAGAGAATCACATCTACAAGTTTTTAAACGCATTTTAAGATATCTTATTGGAACCACTAATCTCTCTCTGTTTTATAAGAAAAGTAGTGATTTCAATCTAAGTGGTTATTGTGATACTGATTATGCTAGAGATAAAGTGGAGAGGAAAAGGACAAGTGGTGGATGTCAATTTCTTGGCTCATCACTAATCTCTTGGTCAAGCAAGAAGCAAAACTCTATTGCACTTTCAACCATTGAAGCAGAATATATTGTTGCAGCTGGATGTTGCTCACAACTACTTTGGGTAAAACATCAACTTGAGGATTACTCCAGGACTTTGAAGAGCATGCGCTGTGAATTGCAAAAGTCAAATCAATCATTAAAAGGGCAATGATGGGGCCACGTCAAATCAGGGACGGTTTCAACTTCTTTCGTCTGATAAATTATAAGTGTTTTTGTCTTTGACTATAAATACTCTCAAAGTTTACTCTTTTACTCCTTACTGCATTCTTACTATCTCTAAGTACTTTATTCACACACTTTCTCTCTCTTTTCAAAATTAGAACAATGGCTGCCAAGAATATCAAAGCAACCGAAACAACTTTCTTTGCGCAAGATCTCTTCTTGCCCAGCAAGTGGGTTTCAAGGACCACCATTGAAGGCATCTCTGACAGAGTATCAAAGATGTTAATACACAATAGCTGGATGGACTTCACTGAGATGAGAGGCTTATGGTTGATGGAGGCTTACGCGGAGTTCTGGAGCGACGCGAAGGAGTTTGATGATGGTATTGTGAGTACCATTGACAACAAGGAGTATATTATCACAATAGACTCCATTGCTGAAGCTGGAAGCTGTAAAGCTGAAGGGCGCTTCTATAGCACTGACTGATGAGGTTAGAGTCTGAGGAGCATGTCGACAAGATTCTCTACGGAAAGGCTCGTGACCCAGAAGATCCCAAGTTTTTGAGATCTGGGAATCTCTATCCCACAGGCAGAGTCATCTACAACCTTCTCTACAACATCTTCACACCCAGAACAGGCTCACGAGACAATGTGAGTACTTGTGACAGATTCTGCATCTACTACTGTCTGAGGAAAGCAAGGTTGAGTCTTCCTCACATTATTCTTGACCATTGGATAAATGCTTGAAGAATAGGAATATTCGTAGGAAGAGCAGTATCCCCTACGCCACTCTCTTCTCCAAAATCATCTTAAACCAAGGTTTTGATGCTACTGGTGTCGTATGGCATGATGAAGGAAAGGAGGTCAAAGGAAGCACCTTTGCCAAGATGCGTCTGAGCCCTAGTTTTCTTCATCACAATAGGAGTGAAGATGAAGTTCCTCTTTCTCCTATCACCAAAGATCCTCCTCACAGAGCCCGCATCAAATGCGCCAAAACCCAAACATAAGCCCAAACACAAACTCAAACACCTATCCATCTTCCACCTGTGATTGTACCTGAAGTCCCTTTCGAGGATTTTCAAGAAGAGCCTCTTAGAAAGAAGAAGAGGACTATCAGAATAAAACACGTTGCGTCTAAGACGCAGGAGAAGGAGATATCCCCCGATGAAGATGAAGGGGTTAAGAAAACATCTAAGGGTGTAACATTTGTAACGATTCTCACAGATGAAGAAAAGCAGAAGAAAGCAGCTGAAGAGAAAGCAAAAGCTAGAGAGATTGCTCTTCAAAAGGCTGTCAAAGGCAAAGAGAAAATGAAGTAGAAGCTTGCGTCTGTGATTGTTGGAGAAACAAACGAAGCAAGGCAACTAAAAGAGGTTAAGAGGGTGTATATGCTGCTTCAAGCTGAAAGAGAAAGAATCTTTCTCGAAAGCGGTAAGGGCATTGGATCGTCTGAAGCTGCGTCTTCACCAGCAACTTTAGAGGGCATGAATAGTGAAGAAAATGCCCAGATCCAGAAGGGTAATGCTCCGTTAGCAGAGGAATTGGAGACTATGCCTAATGAAGAAGCTCCAACTATGGAGGGTTCTGCACCAACACTCCAAGACGAACATAGGATAACTGTCTCTGATCCTATTGTTGCGTCTCCTCTCAACGTCGCTTGTGATCAGACGATACCTGCTGCGTCTGAAGAAGCATCCGTCTGAAGTAATAATCATTGAAGATGCATGTTCTTCATCTGATGAAGAACATGTTATTATAAAGAAGATGGATGCACAACGGGTGAGATCTCATGCTGAGGTTTTAAATCCAGAAGATCTTCCACCCAAGCACAAGACTGACTATTCGTTCCTTAACGAATTAGTCATGAGAAGATTTACCGAGAGCTCTTGTGCTGAAAGACCAATTAAGCCTAATTGGATTCTTGGAGATGAGCTTGAAGATATCTCCAATAATGGTGAATCGTTTGAGTCTGCTAAAGATGGTTACTCAGCAGACGATGAAGACTGCTGCGTAAAGGACACTCCCTATATTGAGTTGAAGAACCCTTATCAGTACAGAGGTAAGAAGGGATTCCAACTTGGGAGATTTGTCAGCCCCATCATTTATCACAAACCCCTTATGCCAGTGGACTTCAAAGAAGATCTCATCCATACCCCTGAAGAGCAACGCGAATGGCTGAAGCGTCTGCCTTGGAAAAAACTGGCCTTTTTAGACATTAAGGGTTTAGAAGAAATAAACAAGTACAAGGATCATCTAGCTGAGTCGGTGATTGAAGGACCAGCTCTTGGATATGAACCCCACATTCCCTTCAGAGAGAATATCAAGTGGAAGGTTTGGCTTGAACCCAATGCCCCTGCATTTCACCATTGCAGATATGGAGATCCCAACTCCACCATCTATGAGCCAAAAGAGTGTTGCCATTGGCATCTGGACGCCATTGATCGTCATGATCCTGTACCCTTCACAATTCCAATGAACCAAATAGAGTATGTAGGTCTAGGACATATTCATGAAATTGTTCTTCCTTGGACAAGACCGCATTGTTCAGGAATTTGTCCCCGGTACTCCATCCTCCTAAATAAATATGAAGACCCCGAAGAGTTTGCTCATGCGCTTCCTGAAGATTACAACACTACATTCAGGCTGATGGCGAATGCGTATAGAAGGGAAGAAAAAAATATATTGGCTTCCTTCTATCACATTGAAAGGAGAGCAAAGAAGGAGTGGAGATACTATCCCTTCATGATGGGATCTCAATTCTCTTCTCTCGTCTCAAACGTCACCAAGTTCTTCGTTGTCTTAGACCGGAAACGACCTTGCTTGGTCAAGTTTTTGGCTAAAGGGAAATAGAAGAAGACTTCGTCTGTCCCCAAAACCTTCAAGTGTGCAAGGCACATCCCCAAGAGACTTTCGTCTACTGCATACTCGCATCTCAAATCCATTCAAGTCAAAGCCTCAAGGCCTATCAATCCCAAGATTCAAAGGTTGATAGAAGATCATGAAGCCACTTCTGCCTTTTGCTCTGGAACTTCATTTGATGAAGATTCTACAATCTGTGGCAAGGTGTATCCTGGAGAAGCTTTCGCTTATACACATTCGTCTGGGGAACATCCAGATCTTGAGCTCTCCGTTCCCAACAGAGTGTTCACTTGACAATCGAAGAGAGACTACACTGCATATCTCACACTTCCTCTTTTCACTCGAGAACTGTTGAGGACTCTAATTGTGTTCATTGAAGATGATGAATTTGTTCCTATTGTTGAAGAGCCTCAAACACCTCTTGTAGAGAATGATGATAACGTGGAGTTTACTGTTGAGGGTGAAGTTGTGAACGCTGATGAGTATCACACTCTGAAGCATAAGTATGATGCATTGGAGGAGAATTGCGAGCATCTGAAGAAGAAGAACAAAGAGCTTGAGGACAATCAAGCCTCTCTCAAATCTGAGATGCAGTAGCTAAGGGAGATCGTTATGGGGATTTTCCAACAGAAGCCTAAACCTCCTCCTTGAAGAAGCTTTTGATGATTCTCAGCCCAAGGGGGAGAATATCTTAGAAGGAAGGAAAGGAAAGGTGGTGTTAAGCTAAGGGGGAGCCTTCGTCTAAGGAATTATCCATCTGAGGGGGAGTTAGCATTTTTTTTTTGTTGTTTTGTTTTTGCTCTGTTTTAATTTATTCTTTATTAATTTGTATAGCTTTATACATGTATTCTAAGAGCATTTGTTTTTTGTATACCTTGTAACACTGTACATGATTTACATCACATTGATGTAAAAATTCTTATAAAGAGGTATTGTTTCAGAAAACATCGTCTTGATGTAAATCTGACTTGTGCTTAAATTGTTTTTAGCTAATTTTGTCTTGTGCAGATGCTTCCTTGAGAAAGTTATCAGTAAGGTCTGTAATCATCAAAAAGGGAGAGATTATTAGATCAAGATGATTAACATCTATAAAGTTTTGATTATTACAAGACAGACGGAACATCAAGTCAGACGCAGCGAGCACAGACGAAAGATGACCCCTCAAAGTTTAAGTCATTCGTCTGTCTCAAGTCAAGTCATCAGGCGATAGGCTAAGACGAAAACTCTTAAGACTGAAGAAGTTCATCGTCTGCCAAAGAAGTGAAGCAAAGTATGAGTCACTCGCGCCAAGATTTCAAATCTTAAGAAGTACTCATTAGAAGCATCCAAGATCTATATGGGGATTCACGCTTACATATGCAACTCAAAAAGGTCCTCACCTTTTTGTCAAAATCTCTGTACAAGTCAGAAAAAGTACTGCGCACGCTATCTAAATTCGTTGCACACGCCATCAATCACTCAAGTACTCTCTGACACCTTTTTGGACTTCGCTTGGAAAACGCTCAACGGCTTTCTTCTGTGTCTAACGGATATCTTAAGATTTTGCCTATTTAAAGACTTCGTTTCTTCAAAGTTCAGTTGGCGAACACGCTTCAATATTCTATCTTATTGTGAATTTACTCTCTATTACTTCTGTTCTTCATTGTAAAACTCTCTCTGCGAAGAGGACACTTTCCTTTTTTAAAGAACTCTTTAAAATCCACTTGTGTGGTGTCTTAGCCTGACGCAGCGAGCACAGACGAAAGATGACCCCTCAAAGTTTAAGTCATTCGTCTGTCTCAAGTCAAGTCATCAGGCGATAGGCTAAGACAAAAACTCTTAAGACTGAAGAAGTTCATCGTCTGCCAAAGAAGTGAAGCAAAGTATGAGTCACTCGCGCCAAGATTTCAAATCTTAAGAAGTACTCATTAGAAGCATCCAAGATCTATATGGGGATTCACGCTTACATATGCAACTCAAAAAGGTCCTCACCTTTTTGTCAAAATCTCTGTACAAGTCAGAAAAAGTACTGCGCACGCTATCTAAATTCGTTGCACACGCCATCAATCACTCAAGTACTCTCTGACACCTTTTTGGACTTCGCTTGGAAAACGCTCAACGGCTTTCTTCTGTGTCTAACGGATATCTTAAGATTTTGCCTATTTAAAGACTTCGTTTCTTCAAAGTTCAGTTGGCGAACACGCTTCAATATTCTATCTTATTGTGAATTTACTCTCTATTACTTCTGTTCTTCATTGTAAAACTCTCTCTGCGAAGAGGACACTTTCCTTTTTTAAAGAACTCTTTCAAATCCACTTGTGTGGTGTCTTAGCCTGAGGAGGCTGGTTGTTCAAAGAATATCGTTGTTGTTTAGCTTGCGAAGGCTGTGTTCAAAGAATATCGTGTTATAGCCAGAAGTGGTTGGACGCAAATAATACTTGTAACCCTTTCACGGTTTGTAGTGAAAACTCAGTTGTTACTAGGTAACTGGACGTAGTCTTGCATAGACGAACCAATATAAAAATACTTGTGTATCTGTTTTATTAAGTGTTTGACTAACGGGAATAATCATTCTATAACGTCTGTTCATTAAAATCAACGTTTGAAGATTAACATTGTTTCGTCTGAACCTATTTAAACCCACAGACAAAAGGAATAATTTTTTTTGTAACACAATTCAAACCCCCTTCTTGTGTTCTATCTTTTATAGAGACCTAGAAGAGTAAGTCTAGTAGAGATAAAAAGGAATTGAACCATAGATTCACTAAAATTCACAAGTGGAATTTGAATTTAATTTAAGTTGAATTTGAATTTCATTTATGAATCCAAGAGATAAGACTCATGAGGAATCTTACTTAGAATTAAGTGACACTTAACTCTAAGAAGGATTCCTAACCCTTGCTTAATGCGTCTTAATCACACGGCTACTTAAGCATAGGTAGGTTAACATGGACCATTTGATCTTGTCATGTTCCTTGAGTCCAAGGATCTAATGGTTCATAAACCTTCTACATTCTCCACCCTAAGATTAGGAGCCTTCTCTTCAAGCATCTTCTAAACTCTATATAAAGTCTAGACCAAACACTATTGTATTATCTTTGGATCATTAATAAAAATTGAAGCATTGTGTTTTTTCCTAAGAGAAAGTATTCTCTTGTCTTCTTCCTTTAGAGGAACTTGGATCTTATCAATGGTCTCCCATACCATTGTGGCGATTCCTCAAAACTTATTGGCATAGCCATGACATCATATTCCATCTTTTAATCTTATCCACTTTTATGTTTTCTTCTTCCAAATCAATTGAACTAAAACTTCCATTGGGTTTCTATGAAGGATTGTTGAAGAATTGAAGATAGGGGCAACCTTTTAAGAATTGAAGTTCTAGTGCTTGTAACAATAACATACTCCTTTGAGATTCATATGTAAATCTCTCTCTGCATAGAGGTTGAATTTGAGTGAGCTTAATTTGTAAATCTCTCTATGAAAAGGTTGAACATTGAGTGAGCTTTATCTATAAAACCCCTCTTTGTGTAGAGGTTGATCGTTAAGTAAGCTTAATATGTAAATCCTTCTCTACATAGAGGTTAATCTCAAAAAAGAATCAAACTTTTTCTTCTTCACCTTTGGAGGTCTCTAGTCTAAAGAGCCTGTTGTCAAAGAATACTTGATCTAGTTTGGAGTGGTTGTTGTCAAAGAATACTTGGTTTATAGCTAGGAGTGTCAGGGTTCAAACAATATTGGGTCTATAACTAGGAGTGGCTAGATTCAAAGAATACCCGATGTTAATAGTTAGGAGTGATTGTGTTCAAAAAGTACTCAATTGTTTTTCACTCGGTAATAGTGAAATCTTATCAAGTTGTTAAGAAATTGGACATAGTCTTGCCAAGATGAATTAGTATAAAAATAAGTTGTGTTATCCCTTTGTCTCTCTTTTGTCTCTACTTATTATTGTTAATTCATTGTCATATATGTTGGTTATTCTAACTAAAACTAACAAGGGTTAAATTAAACTAAATCTTTCAAACAATTCTTACATCGTTTACTCAGAACTTATCTTCGTTTGCATCTGATTCCTTCAAATCAAGTAATTAAGTTTCTGGTTTTGAAAAAAGCTTGTGAAAACTATTTTATGCATAATTGAATCCCCCTCTTATGTTTTCACTTTTCCAACATACATCATATATATATATATATATATATATATAAAATAGATGGATGATGGAAGCATCTTGGATGTTATTTGTAACATGAGACCCAAAGAATGTGATTTTTTGATAGCTAAGATGTAATTTTGTGATGTGTCATGGTTCGTCAAATATTTCCATGGTAGTGTTATGACAATAAGGCAGTCATTGTTTTTGTGTGATATGCTTGAACTTTAAGTGAGTATGGGAAAGATTGAAATAAGAATTTTAGTGTTAGGATGAACTCTTCAAGTGGGGGAAGTAATTTGGTTTGTGCATGCAAAATAAGTAAGTTTGATTGAAGTGAGGGAGAGAACCATGAATATTGTGAGAACCTAGTCATGAAGTTGAGACACAAGATATTGATATTGTTAGTCACAAGATACAACATATACAAGCTAAATGTACAAGGTATGGTATGAATGTGTACACAAGCATAAAGTATGGGGTGTATGAGTGACGTCACAACATAAGTATAGGTACTTATGTGTGTGGAGTATTGCAAATGAGATGCACATATATTGTGTGAAGTGTGTTGAGGAGTTAGTCTCATGAGTTATAATAATGACAGAGGTACTATAAAATGTTGCATATGACATGATATCTTCCTTATGAGTAGGTTATGAGGCGTATGACAAAGATGCACTAACACTCCACTTGACTGAGCAGTTACAAATATTTTTTCATTGATGAGAGACCACAAATATTATATCATAAGTGATCGACAAATAATCTAGCATTAGAACTCATATGGTTGGGTGTATGTAGGAATGGATAAGTGGGTTGCCTCACCCCACCTAAAGTGTACCTTTATAAGTTCACATTTAAGCGAACTAGAGCTAGCTTGCCTCACAAATTATATGGATTAAAAATTTTAGTCTGCCCTCACCTCCTCATACCAAAACCAATTTAAAAAAAAAATGTAATTTTAAAAAAATATTAGAAAAAGGTTAAATGTTATATCCTTTAATAAAAATTATTAAAAAGTTAAAAAATATATCTTTACAATAATCCAAATAAAATATAAAAATTAAAAAATCATAATAACAATTTAAATTAAGTCTAAAAAAAGAAATCTTAATATTAAATATATTAATCCAAATAAAATTTCATAGAAAATAAATACAATTTTCAAAAATAAGTATTAAAAAATAATTAAAAATTTATATAAAATATTAATAAATTCATGACCGCAAATTACGCAAGGCAGGCAAAATTTTGGACAAACTGGAAAAAAAAAAAAATTAAGCTCGTGAACCACAGGCTTTTGCCCTATTTACCCACCCCATACACACATGTTTTCTTTTGTTGCATCGTCTCATGACGGAGAATTCACTTTTATTTGGTTATACCATTGCATCGTCTCATGATGGAGGATTCACTTTTATGTTGTTATACCAGTGTTTAGTGCCTATCATGATCTCAATTTTCTAATATTTTATAGTAGCCAATCATTTAAATAATCTAACAAGTTAAAATTTGTTTCAGTTATTTTCATTGTCTACCTGCTTTTACTCTTTCTGCAATTTGTTTATCGCAATGTTTAAAATATTAATTTTATAAATAAATATATTTTAGATATAAACGAAGAGGTGAACGACCCTACGCACGAGTCAACTTACTAGTATGAGAATAAAAACTAAGTAAATTTGTTTTTCCCAATTTTACTACGAAGTCTAAGTTTAATAAAATATTAATAATATGCTCCTTAATACACTAACTCATTTTTTTATCGTCACTATAAAATCACTAACAAAAAAATTATTTAAGAAAAATATAGAACGTACAAAAGTTTATAACTTTTGACAAGTTTCAACTTATAATTAAAATTGTTTGCAACTAATAACAATTATATTAAAGTTGTAACAAAATATGTATGTTAAAAGTAATATACTAAAAGTATACTGCTATCATTTGTTTGCATAGGGTATTAAAAGGAGTATACTGAAAAGTTTACTGCTATCCTTTACATAGGGTATTCAAAGGAGTTGTTGACAATCTACCTTCGGATTTAGACGGAGAAAATTAGAAAGGCAAAGATATGGTTGAAAAATGTGGCAACCTATAACCGGCAATCGCACACTAATTACTTGAAAATTGGTATTGTTATATAGTATTGACTAGATGAATGTTTGGTGTTTAACTAGAATTTCACGGAATAAAAAGTTTGCTAAAAATACACCAACTGTATTCTCAGCACAATTTGAAATAATAGGGTACACCAATCAAAACAATATTATCACGGCAGACAAATATTTTTTGATGTTAGCTAATTTAACTAGTCCGACACTGTCAGAGATTGGCAAGACCTTAACTTAACACAAAAATCGTTAATTTAGAATACGGATAAAAACAGGAGCAGAAAAATATTTTAATCACGAAACCATGAATCAAAGCAGGCAAACACCCTCAAATAACGAGAACCACAAAGGAAATTTGGAATACGGCCAAACATGAAACATGTACTATAACAATCAACAAAGACAAGTTCATTAGCAATTATATAGAATCCAAAAACTCCATCCCCCTCCAAAAAAGGGACAACACCAAAAGTCCAAAAAAGAGCTTAATGCTCCTAACATGGTAACTCAATTGGTTCCAAAAACCGATTTATTCAGACTTCTCATTTTTGCACGAGCAAGACACTAAATCGCAGCTAGACACATAAACATAAGGTACAAATGAGTAGACATGCTACTTTGCAGTACCAACTTAAAAGGACGACTTCTTGGCAACGTGCACAAGCAGGTCGATCACACGTGAACTGCAACATCATGGGCACAGCAAGTATTAGAACTAGCTGAACTAGTAATAATAATCAGAGCGAGCCAATTTAGTGCGAATGTATTAACCCCAAAATCTGTTGATGTACAAGGTTAAAGGTGGATGATTGATTACCTGTATCCCCACTCATTGTCGTACCACGCAACAAGCTTCACAAAATTGTCGTTCAAGGCAATTCCAGCCTTTGCATCAAAAATACTTGACCTGGAACAATTATATAAAAAGGGTAAAATCTAAAGTTGAAAACTGAAAAAAGGAAACAGGAAATTGGAAATTAGATAGGCACCATCTCTACGGCCAACCATGTGTGTGCACTGTTCAATTAGTTCTCTAAGTGTTAACAAAATTTATACCTGCTATCACCCACAAAGTCAGTGGAGACAACATCATCTTCGGTGTAACCAAGAATACCCTTCAATTTGCCCTCAGACTCCTCCCTGGGAAAGACAACATTACCAAAATGTCAACAACTTGGAATTTTGAATAACAGAAACCCTGAAAAATCGAGTAGGATACAATGTAATTAAGAGGAGAAACAAAGTTTTCTGCCCTTACTTGATGGCAGTTTTGATTTGCTCATATGAGGCTTTCTTCTCAAGCCTTACTGTGAGGTCAACAACAGAGACATCCACAGTGGGAACACGGAATGACATTCCAGTCAATTTTCCATTCAAAGTAGGAAGGACTTTTCCCACAGCCTTGATACAGAAAAAGTAAGAATTAGTAAAAACTGAAAAAAGTGTTGTGTTGCCTGTAAACAGAATAGAAAGTTTCGGTTCAAGAGGCAGAAACATGGCACATATCATGGAAAACATTCACCTTGGCAGCTCCAGTGCTGCTAGGAATGATGTTAAATGAAGCAGCTCTTCCACCTCTCCAGTCTTTGGCTGATGGCCCATCAACAGTCTTCTGGGTAGCTGGTTTGCAAAACAAAAGACCAGCCTGAGTTAGTAAGCAGTATGTATGATCAGATACATAATAGGTAACTAATTAGTAATAGGCTCACCAGTGATGGAGTGAACAGTGGTCATCAAACCCTCAACAATGCCAAACCTGTCATTAATAACCTGCAAAATTAACAAGAAACAATCAGGATTATATTATCCAACACAAAAAAAAATCCATTTGCAGAGACTCTAAACAATTGCAAACCTTGGCAAGTGGAGCAAGGCAGTTGGTAGTGCAGCTGGCGTTGGAAATAATATCAAGCTCTGGCTTGTACTCGTGTTCGTTGACACCAACAACAAACATGGGAGCATCCTTACTGGGGGCAGAAATAATAACCTTCTTTGCACCACCCTGAATTAGTTACAAAACAGAAAACACACATTAACATCATTAACAGACATTCCTCCCTACACTAAACATTAAAGCCACACAAACAAGACACAGAAATAGTAAATAAATCACATACAATATTGGGAAAAATAAAACAGAGGAAATGGAGTACACAGATTAAAATAATAGGTAGCAATTAGGTACAGTACATGATAACACAAGAAACATAATGCACAGAAAAGAATAGTGAACGGTTAGTGAAAGGAAAAGAGAAACCTTCAAATGTGCAGCGGCCTTGTCCTTATCGGTGAAAACACCAGTGGATTCAACAATGATTTCAGCTCCAGTCTCTCCCCATGGGATCTCTTCGGGGTTCCTGAACAAATCACACAGATAACAACACTTAACATTTATTTAATAACATAAAAATCGAAAAAAAAATAAAGATGAGTAAGAATAATACCTGTTTCCAAAAACAGTGACTGGCTTGTCGCCAAAGAGAAGGGTCTTAGAGTCCTTAACGGTGACTTCGTGGTGTTTCCAGTGTCCGTGAACACTGTCGTATTTAAACATATATGTCTGTGTGTCCAAACAAAACACTTATCGATCAGATCTAATATTTATTTCAAAATTAATAATAATTTTAAAAAAACAACAGCGTTACGATCTGAAACTTAAAAGGATGAAAGGCAAAAATACCATGTAATCGGTGGTAATGAAAGGATCGTTAACGGCAACGAGTTCAACATCGTCTCTCTGAAGTGCCACTCTGGCCACCAAACGACCAATTCTTCCGAATCCTGTTACATTTTTATTTAAATAAATTAAAAAAAAATAATTGAAAATGGAAAAACAGTTGAGCTGATCTGAAGGAAGAGAAGGGAGATCGAAGGTTGAAGAAGACTTACCGTTGATTCCGATCTTGACCTTGCCTGATCCATGCAATTCATTCAAAAACAAAACAAAAATCAAACAAAGAAGAAGCAGAAAATCAGACAGAGAGAAACGGGGTTGAGTTGAAAAGGAAAAGAAAATGAGTCGGTGAAAGAGTGGTGGTTAGTAGTTACTCACCCATGAGTGCAGAGAGAATAGTGGTTGGCGTTAGAGGCGGAGAGAGTTGGTAGCTGGAGAAGTTGAGAATAGTGAACAAGAGTGAGGGAGAGATAGGGTTTTAATAAGGTAGAAAGAAGGGTAAAAAAGTGAAGTGGGTGGGTGATACACACCTACGGACTGGCGTATGACCCGTGATACTGTGCCAAGGTTCACGCTGTGTACCCTTTTCTTGTGATTTCTGGCTCACTTCAACGCATATCAGATTCCTTTTTCTTTTTTATTTTTAAAATAAAAAGCTACTATTTATTATATATTTTTATTTTTTATAATAAAACATTTCCGTCTGGAATTCACCAGCACTGGCCTTTAAGCTTGACAAGACAATATTTATAAAAATATTTGTGTCAGTAATAAAAATTTTACACTCAAGTTATCATTTCCATAGAATATAAATTTAATCTTTGCATGTTTAATTATTTATTTGAATGTATACTTTTACAATTTAAAAACACATTATTTTTTGATGTATACACTTGTAATGTTACCTTTTAGACGTTAGTTGGTTTAAGTGTGTATTTAGGTGAACTAAAAGTTTACTTTAAATAAAATAGTTTTTTTATATAAAAATTAATTTTAAAGTGAAAAGAGAAGTAAATGTTGTTTGAATTTTATTTTTAATTATGATATCGAGACTTATCAGAATTAAATCTCTAATTAAGAAACTAATACATGTATAAACATATGTTTATTATTATTTTGATTTTTTAGTATAAAAGAAAAGTATTAGTATAAAACTTTGACTTTGATTCTAAACTTCGTTAGAATTATTTTATTTTAATTAAATGCCTTGAGTTTGAGTACTGTGTCTTTTAAATGTTCAAAGGAAAAATTTTATCATTCATAGTTATAATTTCTTTTTTAACTTCTTACATTTTTAAATATATTATTTTTCATATTTATTTCTAGATTTGTTTCAATATGGTTTTAAGAAATACTAGTATAATAATTAAATAATTTTGTATCAGAATATGAATTATTCATTATATTTCAAAACATAATTTATATATTTAAAAATGGTTATTTTTAAAACTTTTAATTATAAAAATTTATATATTTATTATTAATTTTACGTATACAAAACAAAATGATAGTTACACTTAAATAACTAAGGCAATGTTATACACTAAGCTATCTTAAAAAAAATCCTATAAAGGAAAGACTATTCTCCTTAACTGCTACGGAAAAACTAAGCTTTAAGATAAACATGTTCTTGAACTAATTTGTTTGTTGTTTTTAATGATATATGTAAAATTTAATTTATGATTATATAATTATATAAAACTGATTTAAATTATTAATATATAGTTTTTAAATTTAATTTTTAATGTATAATTATAAGTTATATAAAATCAATTTAAATATTTATATGTAATTAACATAGTCAAAATTTATTATTTCTTTATAAAATTTAAGGGATACATGATTGTTTTTTTTAATTATATTTTTAATCGTTTGATTATTCTAAATTTTTAACTTTTTAGTTCATCATTTATTTTATGTTAATATTTTTAATTTTTAACATTAAATTAAATTATTAAAATTAACATATATATATTATAAACTCCTTATTGTATAATTATATTAACATATTAATATTTTCATTTTAATAATAGACATTGAAAAATTAATAAATTAATAAAAAATTTAAAAGATCTAAAATATAAAATATAAAATAACTGAAAACCTTAATTAGACCTTAGTTTTTAAGCAAAATTCAAATATTCAGTCATCTAAGAACCACGAATTATATTTTAAGTAGAGAGTAGAACTTTTTGTGTCCAAACTTGTTCCAAATGAGTACAAACATACAATCTAAGCCATGTGCATGCAGCTCAATTTGGTGTTCCCTTTACTATGCTGAAACAAACAACCTTGAAAATTGAAATTCATAAGCCAGGTGAGTCAACCCTGAGCTTTGAAGTATTGTCAAAGAAATCAAAATAGAGTTATTACAAAGTTACAAGTTAAGGAATAAATGGTCGACTTTTGAAGTTTGATTCCCTAATGGGGGCCAAAAGCTTCTACTTTACTAGTGTGTCAGATTCTCTTGGTTTGGTATGAACCACGTTGCTGCTCCAAGGCCTTCCCTGATATCATTTGCTATTAATTAATATACTCATGGGTGTCTAAAAAATAATTTTAAATAAACATAATTTTATAAAAATTAATTTCAAACAAATGCATCTCTAAAGTAACATGGTTTTTATTTAGATTACTGGTTAAAAATTGATTATTTTTTTATATACAGAATGTTAATTAGAAAACAACACATAAACAAAGGACATGTGTGGAACAAATATTATAAACTCAATTAAGGTAACTTAGCTTGAAAACCACCCAAATCAAATTTGTAACAAATTACCAAAATTGACCGATAATCATTCAAATTTGACCAATACTGAAGTTGAACCTATTTTAGCGTGACCAAACACCACACTGAACTGCTAAAAGCACAAAAGCATATCAACAATCAACAACAAAGTGAGAGACAGGAATTTGTAAAATTTGATCCACCTCAAATCAAGGAAAATTAATTTATTCATTTTGTTATTAGATTCCATCAATTTTTCTCATGAATAACTAATTGGATCGAGGATATTATTAAAAGAAAATATTAACTTACAAAAAAAAAAAATCAATAACTAATCTTGACACTAACATTTCCCGTAGAATAACATGGGAGACCATTCTCAAAAGCCTTATTAATTATTAGAATATTTAAATTTAAGAATATTTAAATGAAAATAAAGAGTGAGAGGTGCAATATCCTCACTAAAGAGATAAAAAATTTCTTTTCCTCTTTCTTATTTTTCACCCATTCAAATAAAGTCTTAAGAAATTAACTAAGACCATACATCAATGTAAATATTTTTATGTTGTTACCATTATTGTGGGTATTAATGACAAGATTATTTCATTAACCTACTTATAATCATTTATATATTATTAATAAAAATAATCATTATAACTGAATCATAATAATTTTTTTATGAATAATTTTATTTTGATAAATCTGATTTTAATTTCTAAGAAATAGTTATTAAGCGATTATATATTAAAACCTAATTATGTAATCGGTTATGAATTATAACTGATACCCAAAACCGAGTTTAATTTTTTTTTTTTACTTTATACTTAACATACTTTTATTGACAAATTTATATTTTATTAATTATCTCATGTTTAATTAAAATTAATTTCTGTCTTAACTTAGAATATAACCAATTTCAAAATATACATAACTCATTACATAATCAATCCATTAAAATTAAAACAAATTATATAAAACAAAAACCAATCGTCAACTCACCATATATAATTAATTTATTCCATTCTTATAATTTTGTTTTTTTATTTTCATTAAATAATTTTACCTTTTAAATTTATAAAATTAATTATAATATTTGTATATTTAAATCATCTTTGATATTTTAACAAAGTTAAAAAATTAATTAAATTTAATATATATATATATATATATATATATATATAATATTTTATATTTCAAAAATGAAAATTAAAAAATTAATTATTTCAACACATTCTAAACTCTGATTTTTGATTTTCAGTACTCCAACTGAAGATGATTAGAATGTAAAAATGAGATGTGTTGTGTGTCGACGTAACGCTATGGAAGCATAAAATAATTTGTAGGGACACAAGTTTCAAGGAGTGAGGGGCGGTTCAGATTCAGTGGGCACGTCACGTCATGATTGAAGTGGAGGCCAATATTCGCACACATGTGCCTTTCAATTTTAAAACCACTTGACTTTTACTTTTCTTTTTAGGGTTCCAAATTTATGCAATTATGTTATTAGTTTGGTCCCAGTAGTGTGTACATGTGGTCATGCAAATATGCATTTTTGCCATCTCCTTATTTGTGAACCAGAAACGATACTCAATTTTTATTCTCCTTAGAAATCTACATAGATCTAGAAGTTGCCGTTTGTTATGTCTTAGTTGACGATTGTTTAAATGAATTGAGTTCCAGGTGGGTGGGTTTGACGAAGAAATTTTAAATAATCAGGGTAATATTTATATATAAATTTGTAATATGAAAAATATAAAAATTACATTTTTAAAAGTATAAATTTGTAACTAATTATATTTCACAACTTTTCGTATTGCTAAAACATTCAATAATTTTCTCAAACTTTTATATGAGAAAAAACATTTAAATATTATTTAAAAATTATCAAATAAAAATAATATGAATTAATATACATGGTATTATAAATTAATAATAGTATATAGAACGTATATAATATAATAGCAATTTAGATTTTGCTAAAGTGTATAAATACTATCTATACTATAAAAATACAAGTCTTGTATTTGTAGTTTTATGTGACTAAAATGGGTAAAGATAATAAATTTAATAGTTTTAGTTTTTTATTTAAAAAATTATAAAAAAAATTGAATAAAATAAAATACTTTATAGGAAAAGACATGAAATTGAATTGAATTTTAAATTTTATTAAAAATAACTTAAAGATAAAAAATAATAATTTAAATATAGAAATATAACAAATAATTTTATAAAATTAAAAGGATAAAAATTTTATATTAAAAAAGTAAAATTGTCCAATAAAAATTAAAAACAAAAAAGGATTACAGAAATATATATATATATTTCTACAATAAATTCTTTGAAAAAAAATTCTACATCAATCCCCTCCATATATCACACTAATTATATTTGCAAAAATATAAATGGGTCAAAATAAAAAGTAAAAAACAGAATATGAAAAAGAAAAAAAATATAACAAGGACTTTCTATTATTTAGTGTAAGAGAAAAAAGAAATGTTAGAAATTGATACAAGCTTGCTTGGAAGGAAGCTTGAAGTTGGCCCAATCTTTATTTTCTAATTGGATCTCCACGGTTTGGGTGAGTGGTGATAGAAGCAATATAAGACTCAAGACTCAAGGACTTAAAAGAAAAGAGAAAATGGAAGAAGAAGAGAAGATGGTGACGTCATGCATAAGCAATAAGTCAAGAGGAAGAATCGCCACAAGGATAAGCATCCATTGATAAGACTCAAGGTTCTAAGAAGAAACCCAAGAGAGAACTTTCTCAAAGATAGCTCAAGCTATTCTCAATTCATAAAATGATCAAAGATCCTTCTTACAATGAAAATTGGCCTACATATACTAAATGTTACTAAGGCAAATCGGATGGCTTGCTATCCATTGGATCAATGCTTGATCAACGTATGGAAAACCATGACTTAAGGCACCTCACACGGTTCAAGCATTGCCCTTGGATGAGCAAATCAATCAAGGGCCACGGTTTAGCTAAGAATAAGCATGATTCATGTGTCATAAGATTCAATGTCAACCTCTTGATTAAATCTTCATCATAGGGTCAAGACTTCACCTTGGAATGGTGTGAAACATGTGACTCAAGCATGAGTGTCAACCCTTTGATGGGAATTGGATTAAGAGCTACGAATTGCTCTTAGGAAACATGGGTCATGCCACCTTTGAATGCAAGCTTGCTTAGCCATTTGATTTGGATCAAATCAAGTGGTTAAGCTTGAAATAGAGTTAGTGGAAATTCCACTAACTTTTGCAATCACTCACTACACTCTCTCCCAAGGAGAGTGTGCGCCACTCTCTCCCAATTGCCTTGCTACAATTCGGTCAACAATGCAAAGTCAAGGCCGTGAGCTACAAGCTCCAATGTCTTGGCTAAATCCTAAAAATAATTACAAAACTTGAAAAAAAATTACAAGGCTTAAATTTAAGAGTAGAGTCTTCAAGGGTTGACTGTTGATTTTGACTTGTGGTCAACAGTTGACTATAAGTTGGCTGTTGACTTTGACCTTGAGTCAACTCCTCTTGAATTTGCTCCTCCATTCTTTTAAGCATGAATCTTGTAATTCTCCTCCCTTGCACCTCCATAGATGGTGTTGAGGATGGTCCTCTATCAAACCCTCCTTCTTGATGGCAACTTGTCCTTAAGTTGTTGTGATCATCATCTTCATCACCTACACACAAAGTAAGATCACAAACATTAAAAGAGTTGCTACCACCAAAATCATTAGGAAGATCTAACTTAAAAGCATTAGGACCAAGTTTTTCAATAATGGTGAAAGGTCCATCTCCTTTGGGAAGCAACTTGGAGCTTCTCAAATTAGGGAACCTCTCCTTTCTAAGGTGTATCCAAACTTTATCCCCTACTTTCAATTCCAAGTGCTTGCGGTGCTTGTTGGCATGTTTAGCCACTTGTGCATTCCTTTGTTCGATTCGCTCCTTTATCTTGGCATGCATGGATTTGACTCTCTCGGCCCTATCAATTCCATCTTGATTAGCAAGTTCATTAAAAGGTAAAGCACATAAATCAAGGGGAGTTAAAGGATTAAAGCCGTAGACAACTTGAAAAGGAGATAGAAGGGTAGTAGAATTCATCACTCTATTGTAGGCAAACTCCACATGAGGCAAACAATCTTCCCAACTCCTCAAGTTGCTCTTCACAAAGCTTCTAAGCAATTGACCAAGAGTTCTATTCACCACCTCGGTTTGGCCATCGGTTTGAGGGTGGCATGTTGTACAAAATAGGAGCTTGGTGCCAAGTCTTCCCCACAAGGACCTCCAAAAATGGCTAAGGAACTTAGAGTCTCTATCACTTACTATGTAGGCGTACCACTTCTTTGAAGAAGAAGCTTGCAACATGTGATGCATCATCACTCTTGTGACAAGGAATGAAGTGTGCCATCTTTGAGAACCTACACACCACAACAAAAATAGAATCTACACCTCTCTTTATCTTGGGCAATCCTAGAACAAAGTCCATAGATATATCCAACCAAGGAGAGGTGGGTGATGGTAAAGACATGTATAGGCCGTGGTTAGTGAGCTTGGATTTAGCCTTATGACATGTGATACACTTGTTTATAAATTTAGCTACTTGAGCTTTCATTTTAGGCCAAAAGAAGTGTTCATGTAATATGGCTAAAGTCTTCTCAATACCAAAATGACCCATGATGCCTCCTTCATGAGCTTCACACACTAAGAGTTTTCTCAAGGATGTCTTAGGCACACATAAACATTTTCCTTTAAAAAGATAACCATCATGCCTAAAGAATTCATTGTGAGCACCCTTTTCACATGTTAGAAACTCACGGCCAAAGTCATCATCATCATTATACAAGGCCTTTATATGTTCAAATCCCAAGAACTTAGATTCAAGCAAAGATAAGAGTGTATACCTCCTACTAAGAGCATCCGCCACAATGTTTGTTACCCCTTTCTTATGCTTGATGATGTAGGGAAATGTTTCTACAAACTCCATCCACCTTGCATGCTTTTTGTTGAGCTTGCCTTAAGATCTTAAATGCTTCAAGGCTTCATGATCGGTGTGGACAATGAACTCCTTAGGAAGGAGGTAATGTTGCCATGTTTGCAAAGCCCTCACCAAAGCATATAGCTCTTTGTCATAGGTGGAGTAGTTGAGTTGTGCTCCTTTTAGCTTCTCACTAAAATAGGTTATAGGATGATTGTCTTGTTTCAAAACAGCACCTATACCAAGGTTAGAAGCATCACATTCAAGCTCAAAAGATACTTCAAAATTAGGCATAGATAAAATAGGAGCATTGGTAAGTTTTTCTTTCAAAAGAGTAAAAGCCTTCTCTTGTTTTGGCCCCCAAGTGAAGGGTACTTCTTTCTTCACAAGCTCATTGAGAGGAGATGCAATGGTGCTAAAGTCCTTCACAAATCTCCTATAGAAGCTTGCAAGCCCATGGAAGCTCCTCACTTCTTTCACATTGGTAGGTCTCGGCCACTCAAGGATTGCCTTCACCTTGCTCTCATCCACTTGCACACCCTTGGAACTTACCACAAAACCGAGGAACACCACTTGGTCCATGGCAAATGTGCATTTCTCTTTGTTTGCATAGAGCTTTTCCTTTCTAAGTACTTCCAAAACAAATCTCAAATGTGTTAAATGATCAAGGAAAGATTTGCTATAGATAAGGATATCATCAAAGTATACTACTACAAATTTTCCTAAGAATTCTCTAAGCACATGATTCATAAGCCTCATGAAAGTACTTAGGGCATTAGATAGCCCAAATGACATGACTAACCATTCATATAAACCAAATTTGGTCTTAAAGACGGTTTTCCACTCATCACCATTTTTCATTCTTATTTGGTGGTAACCACTTTTAAGATCAACCTTAGTAAATATGGTTGAGCCATGTAACTCATCAAGCAAGTCATCTAACCTAGGAATGGGGTGTCTATATCTAATGGTTATGTTATTGATAGCCCTACAATCGGTGCACATCCTCCATGTGCCCTCCTTCTTAGGGACTCAGATAACCGGTGATGCACATGGTGATAGACTCTCTTTTACCCACCCCTTGCTCACTAAGTCTTGGACTTGCCTTTCAATCTCATGAGTTTCTTGTGGAGTAGTCCTATAAGTTGGCCTATTAGGTAGAGGAGCACCGGGTATTAAATCAATTTGGTGTTCTATGCCTCTCAAAGGAGGTAGGCCGTGGGGTATCTCACTAGGAAACACATCCTTAAACTCATCCAATAAAAGATCTATGCTTACTTGATCTCCCACAAAAATTGAATTTAGAAAACAAGGAGATGGTATGCATAAGAACATAGATTTCCTAGCTAAGAATTCCCTCTAAACTTCACTCCTACTCACAAGCAACCCTTCCTTAGACTTGGCAGCCCCTTGTCTTAGCTTTCCAACCCCTTTGAGATCACTCAATTCGGACTTGCCTAGCCTAAGTTCCACTTGTTTTTGTGCAGTGACAGTTTTGGTAATTATGTTTGAACTCTCGACCAAAGCACCTAATTTCTTGGTTTTGGGTGATTTTTTCACATTTTGGCCCTCCATGACCTTCCTTTCACCCTCTCTTTTAACCCTCATCCTAATTTGGTCCTCACATCCTCTCTAGGTGTCAAAGGTTTAAGAGTTATTTTCCTACTACCATGAAAGAATACATATGTGTTAGACACTCCATCATGTAATGCATGCTTATCAAATTGCCATGGCCTTCCTAACAAAATATGAGATGCTTCCATAGGTACTATGTCACATAAGACTTCATCATTATATCTACCTATAGTGAAAACAATCAAAACTTATTTGTTAACTAATAATTCTCCTTTCTCACTAAGCCATTGCAATTTATAAGGTTTAGCATGTGAAGTGGTCTTGAGACCAAGTTTCTCAACAAGCCTAGTGCTAACCACATTGGTGCAACTACCACTATCTATGATTAAGGAGCATACCTTGCCGCCAATTGTGCACCTTGTGTGGAATATATTCTCTCTTTGTGTGTCATCAAGGTCTACATATGCGTTGCCAAGCATTCTCCTTACCATCAAGAGGTCTCCATCCTTCGATTGCTCCATGCTTGAGTGGTCACTAGCACTAGCTTCCTCTTCACTTGATGATTGAGTGGTCCCTTCACTTGTGACCTCACCATCCACTCTAATCACCATGGTCTTCTTGTTGGGGGCATTGTGAGGCAATGTGTCTATGACCTAGACATTTAAAAAATTTAATGTTAGAGGGTTTAGAGATAGGTTTAGCAAGCTCTTTACCCTTGGTGTCATCTCGGTTGGACTTGGGGAAGGGCTTGGAACTTCCATCCTTCTTTTGCCTATCCTTCCAACTTGAAGAACCATTGTTGTATGATTTTTTGAAAGTTCCCTTCCTCTTCAATTGGCCTTCAATCCTCTCGGCCTTATGTATGGCATCTTCCAAGTTTCTATAGTTTTGGAGCTCCAAGACATCTTGAATCTCCCTATTTAATCCATTGGTGAACCTAGCTATGGTGGCCTCCTTGTCCTCTTGATAATCCGCCCTCAAGAGTGTGAGCTCCAAGTCCTTGTAGTATTCTTGTACACTTCTTCCTCCTTGAGTTAGTCTTTGAAGTCTCACATGTAGATCTCTTGTGTAGGAACTAGGCACAAACCTTCCCTTCATTGCATCCTTGAGTTGGGTCCAAGATGTAATATGTGGCCTTCTCCTCTTCTCGGCATCCACTAGCACTTGGTTCCACCAAACCAATGCATAGCCCCCAAATTCTAGTATGGCCAAGTTAAGTCTTTTCTCCTCACTCAAACTAGGATAACAAGAGTAGACTTGGTCCACCTTCATCACCCAATCTAAGTAGGTTTCGACATCTCCATCTCTAAGGAATTTAGGTAAGGTTATTTTGGTGTTTCCCTCCCATGCTCTAGGCTCATCCTCTCCATAGGGTCTCCTAGGTGTGTGAGGTTGTCTCCTATGGCGAGGGGTTCTCCTTTCTCTCCTTTCATTTTCAAAGGCTCTAAAGGCTTCTTCCTCCTCATAGTTACTTCCCCAATCACTCTCTCTAGGAGTCTTATAGCTTCCTCTAGGGTGTCCTCTCTCATTTCCACTTCCCCTACGGCTATTCCTCCTATTCCTAGGTACCTCATCACTTTCTTTCCCTCGGTTTCCACCATGTCCAGCACCTCCATTATTGTGATCCCTACGGTTGCCACTAGTGTCTCCAAGGATTTCCTTCCCTAACTCCTTCCTTATCTTCCTTTCCTCCTTCAACCGTCTCTCTTGGTCAAATCTCTCATCCAAGCTAGCATTGAACATGGATCTCATCATATCTACCATCCTTCTAGACTTTGGTGAGAGATCATTTCCCACACTTGGAGAGGTCTCCATGGCTGCACAAGAAAGGTTAGACAACAAAACACAAGAATATATATATATAGAAGAAATCCTTGCCACTCACTAAGTGTTTCACTCTAGTAGCACTCGTGTCTCACACTTTAAGGCTCTTTCTATATTGTTCACTCTTGCCTTTTTCCTCTCAAGTCTCCCTCAAAGTTTCTAATTGAACCTACAATCAACTATCTAGGAATAAATCCTTGTGAAAGAGGCACAATTCTTCTTTTGACTCAAGAGTTCCAATGAAGTAAACACTAAGACAAAACCAAGGATTCCAATAAAAATGACAAGCAATAAAAGGTACCCAAAGAAATGAATTAGCTACTCAAATCAAGGAATTGAATTGATATGACAAAGGCTTACTATTAGACAGCAAGGGACACCAAAACTTGCTGGATCAACCACTTAGCCAAGACAAAATTTTTAAAGCACTCAAACTCAACTATGGCTAGTGATCAAGTTTTAAGACCGATTTAATGAACTATATGGGCAAGGAATTTTGTGAGTCTAAAATTCATTCAAGTGCAGCAACTTATCATATATATCAACAAGAACAATGCTGGAAAATTTCAAACAAATTGGAGTTCACAAAAATTTCCAAGAACTATGCACAATTCAAGCTCAAAATACCAAGTTACTAGCAATTTTAGCTCAATTCTAGTGATGAGTACTTGACCTCAAGTATTTCAAATTTTCCCAACACAACTTATATCACAACTTGAGAATTTTTCTTTGCCTCAAGCTCACGGTACTGCACTACTCTTTTCTTACACAAAATTTGCCCAAATTTCCTTTTCTACTCACTTTTCTCCCAAGTAACTTTTTTTCCTTGATTTTCTTCTTTTGAATTTTCTCTCTTGAATTTTCTTTCAATCTTTTGGTTCTTTTCTTTTCTTTCTTGCCTTTTCTTTGTTTTTCTTTTTCAATTACTCTACTGGACAGCAAAATACTACTCACTCCAAGTACTCAAATTAACTAAAATTTACTAGTAACAAAGATAAGCAAGATTAAGGCTACTTAAACTCAAATTTTGCACAAATCACTTAGCATATAGCATGTTAACAGTAATTGGCATGATTTAAAACAGAGCATATGCATAAAACAGGGTACTATATGCACACCTTGCTGGAATTTAACATACCAACACATATAACAAGCATATAACACAAGATAACATGTGAACTAGCCCAAATTTGAGTGAATCAACACAAGGTCAAGTGCTAGCATGGATTCTTGACATATACTTTGATTTTTCCCCGCATGTAATGTGTTTGTGAAAGTGCTAAGCCCAGCAAAAAAACACAATAATACCAATATCAATCGGATCAAAGCATGAACAATATGATTTGAAGCACTTTCACCGAACAAAAATTTCTAAACAAGAAATTGACATAACTACTAGACAATTAAGGAAATCTAATGATGGATCCTAGGCACATTAAGAAAAATTAAAATGAAGAACACTAAGACAAAGAGATGACCGAAATGCTTACAACCAAAATGGGTATGGATTCCAATCTTGAAGAAGAACAAGCTCTAGATACCACTTGATACAAGCTTGCTTGGAAGGGAGCTTGAAGTTGGCCCAATCTTCATTTTCCAATTGGATCTCCACGTTTGGGTGAGTGGTGACGGAAGCAATATAAGACTCAAGACTCAAGGACTTAGAAGAAAAGAGAAAATGGAAGAATAAGAGAAGATGGTGACACCATGCATAAGCAATAAGTTAAGAGGAAGAATCGCCACAAGGATAAACATCCATTAATAAGACTCAAGGTTCTAAGAAGAAACTCAAGAGAGAACTCTCTCAAAGATAGCTCAAGCTATTCTCAATTCATAAAATGATCAAAGATCCTTCTTACAATGAAAATTGGCCTACATATACTAAATGTTACTAAGGCAAATCGGATGGCTTGCTATCCATTAGATCAATGCTTGATCAACGTGTGGAAAGCCATGACTTAAGGCACCTCACACGGTTCAAGCATTGCCCTTGGATGAGCAAAGCAATCAAGGGCCACGGTTTAGCTAAGAATAAGCATGATTCATGTGTCATAAGACTCAATGTTAACCTCTTGATTAAATCTTCATCATAGGGTCAAGACTTCACCTTGGAATGGTGTGAAACATGTGACTCAAGCATGAGTGTCAACCCTTTGATGGAAATTGGATCAAGAGCTACGAATTGCACTTAGGAAACATGGATCATGCCACCTTTGAATGCAAGCTTGCTTAGCCATTTGATTTGGATCAAATCAAGTGGTTAAGCTTGAAATAGAGTTAGTGGAAATTCCACTAACTTTTGCAATCACTCACTACACTCTCTCCCAAGGAGAGTGTGCGCCACTCTCTCCCAATTGCCTTGCTACAATTCGGTCAACAATGCAAAGTTAAGGCTGTGAGCTACAAGCTCCAATGTCTTGGCCAAATCCTAAAAATAATTACAAAACTTGAAGAAAATTACAAGGCTTAAATTTAAGAGTAGAGTCTTCAAGAGTTGACTGTTGATTTTGACTTGTGGTCAACAGTTGACTATAAGTTGGCTGTTGACTTTGACCTTGAGTCAACTCCTCTTGAATTTGCTCCTCCATTCTTTTAAGCATGGACCTTGTAATTCTCCTCCCTTGCACCTCCATAGATGGTGTTGAGGATGGTCCTCCATCAGAAATGAACTATTAAGTTAACGGGAAAATAAAAAGAAATTTTTTTCTCTATATTAAATGACAAAAATATGCCCTAACAATACATTTTAATTTAGTTATGCATGACAAGTTAAAATATAATATTTTATTTTTAACTTTGTACTGCACAAGTCTAATAGAGAGGTTTTTACCTTTTTTTCTTCGTTAAGTTATACTATGACATGTTATATATTCAATAATTACAGGTTCTTTCAGTCATTTGACCTAATTTATTATTTACTTATTATTGGATTGTTACTGACTTTAGCATCAAAATTCTTTGTAATTACTCCACCTGTCTCTCTCATCAACACTTGCTCGAAGAAGAAGGAGATTCCATTGTAGTGAATGTACTTTCCTAAACTCAATAATTATCATTGACGCCTACCGTGGGCATCGTAAAACGCCCTACGACACACTCTCAGTTTCATGGTAACTACTTGGTCTCACACCTCCACATCGCGTATGGATTCGACAGTGTTAGACGCGTTTCGATCACATATCGATGTTGCCACAGATGGCGTCCGACAACAATTCCAGGAAGAGTTAAGAAACATGCAAAAACAATATAAGGCCGAAATGCAAGCACTTAGGGAACAACTCACCGACCGATGCAACCCTTAGTCCACTAGTGCATAATATACATACTACGATGGTTAAAAACTACAGACTACGACGGTTCCAGAACCGTAGTAGCAACAAAGTGTCGTCTGTTCCGATTTCGCAACTACTGCGGTTCAACTAAAACCGTCAGATCATGTAACCGTAGTAGTTTGTTTATCAGACCACGACGATTTTAACATAACCGTCGTAGTCTGATATATTTAAAACAGGTTTTAACTAGCAGACTACGACGGTTATAAATCTAACCGTCGTAGTCCGCTAGTTAAAACTTGTTTTAAATATATCAGACTACGACGGTTATGTTAAAACCGTCATAGTCTGCTAGTAAAAATAAGCAGACTGCGACGGTTATTGTGAAAACCGTCGTAGTCTGCTAACTTTTTTTTTAAAATATTTTGTTTGTTTCTGTTGTTTTCCCATAATTTTTGTACCTGTTTATTAATCAGACAATCCATACAATCAATCCATACATATATATTTCTCAACTTCATAACAATTTACAATTAATAACATGATTTATAAATCAAAAGTCTTACTTTAACTTAAAAACTATTCTAAGTAACAAATTTGTATCTACTAACATAAATTAGTTGTAATTAACTAATATACTAAAAATGTCACCTAAATCTACTAATATAAATCAAGAGTCTAATATAAATCAAGAGTCTTCTAATTGTCACCTTCAGAAGACTCTTCAATGGTTTGCTGCTTACGACAATATACTAAAAATGTCGCCCATTGCTTGCAAGTGTAGTCAATTGCTTCTTCAGCAAATGACATTGTGTCACTAAAGGTCTGAAAAATAGTAAATAATTATTAAGTACGTATCAATAATTAAATTAACAAACGGTTGTAGGTAAAAAGTATGTACCTCTAACCAATGGTCTGTTATCCCCATTCGAATTATGCTTTCCATCCACTACATCACATAGAATCCACATTGCGGTCGATAGGTTTGTTTATTAGCCTACAAAGAATTGAATGATTTATCATAAGACCTTATTTGTATTAGAACAATACATAATGTATTTATGTTTCCTAAGATAAACATTTTTACCTTTGTTATTACAAAATCAAGTCTTGGTCTGGCACGACTATTGCTCGTGAGCATATGATGTCCAACATGAATACTGGTTAAATTAAATTTTACATTTATGTCACATTATAATAATTGAATATAATTCAAATGAAAGATAACAATTAAATGACACATACCATTCAATCACTTTCTTCAACTTCGGAGGGAGAGGTTTCTGCAAGGAACAAAAAAATACCGTGAGATGATCCATCGGTCAAAGAACAATAAGTTGCCAATGGCTACTACATGTAACATAAATCATTTTTTATACGTTTTGTTTAAATTTTAAGTAGATCAATATAAAATATACTTACTTGTGAAGGTATGGTGCAAGGTAGATCCTCTTGTTCGATTGGCCAATCCAATCCATGATATATAACTTGGCATCAAGTGAATTATCTGTCAAACCCAATATGGATTGTGGTTCAATGAATCCATAGACATTGTTGTTGCCCATTTCAATTGATATATTATTCAAATACCTGAATCATATTGAAGTTCATGTTAGAAAATCTAATAAATACCTGAATCATAATTAAGGACTTTTAGTTAAAGCACTTACATGATCCAAAATTGCATGTGAGTTAGGTTCATCTCGTCCATGCCTGAATACATCTCCATGCAATCTGACATGTGAATGTATAGAGGCATGTTAATTTCTCTACCAAAGAATTTTTTATCCCAAAAGAGCTCCAAGCTTTTGCTCCTAATCTTATTAGACAACTCCAATAAGGACTTTAGAGGATCATCAATTGGCTCTTGTTGTGGTCGTGGTTTCCTGGGTGTAAGTTTCTTCTTTGGGGATTTGATTTAATAAAATAAGGTGTTAGAAACTTAGAAAATATGGGACAAGCTTTATGTCCCTTAATGCTATAACCAGACAAGTTTCCATAGGCTGGGAAATCATTGATAGTACAAAACAACATGGCATGTAACTTGAAGGTTTCTTTAGCAAAGCCGTCAAACACATCAACACCTTCATCCCATAATAATCTTAAGTCTTCAACCAAGGGAGAAAGATAAACATCAATGTCATTTCCTGGCTGTTTTGGGCCCGAGATCAACATAGACAACATCATATACTTTCGCTTCATGCACAATGATGGAGGTAAGTTGTAAATTATCAACAAAACAAGCCACGAACTATGAGTAGTGGCTAAATTACCAAACAGATTCATTTCATCTGAAGCCAGACCAAGGCGGAGGTTTCTTGATTCACAGCCAAATGAGGGGAACTCTACATCAATCTTCCTCCACTGCAAGGAATCAACCACATGTCGAAGCTTTCCATCATATATCCTTTCATCTGCATGCCATCTGAGATTCTTAGCGTCATTGGCGTTTGCAAACAGTCTTTGAATCTTGGAATTATTGGAAGATACCATACCACCTTCGTAGCAGCACCATGCTTTGTTCCTTCTTCTCTATCACAACCATCCTTCTTTTTTATGTAACGAGAGAGGCCACACCTAGGACACTTGTGCATCGATTCAAATTCTTTTCTGTATAAGATGCAGTCATTTGGGCATGCATGAAATTTTTTATACTCCATACCCATTGGACAAAGAATCTTCTTAGCATCATAATTGCGGGTTGGCAATGTGTTACCTTTTGGAAGCATTTCACTCAACAACTCTAGTAACTGAGTAAAGCTTTTGTCAGTCCACCCATTTGATGCCTTCAGATGAACCAATTTTAACACTACAGACATGCGAGTGAAGTTAGAGCACCTCCAATACGAGGTGTCTCTCGCATCACTAAGCGATTAAGTGTCATATACATGGGCTTTTGTAAAGTTTTCCGGACCAACATCTTGAATCATATCTTCAAGTCTGTCATCAATATTTGTTTCCAAGTCTGGTGCAGTCACATTAGATGTTGTCAATGTGTCTAATAACTCACCATGCCAGGTCCATGTTGTATAACTTCTAAGAATCCCATCACACAACAGATGTTCTCGAATTTGTTTTTCTTTCAACCGTACACCGTTCAAACAATTGACACAAGGGCAACAAAACTTCCCACCACTACTAAAGTGATCATGTTGCTTAGCAAAATCCAAAAA
Source organism: Hylodesmum podocarpum (assembly GCA_026586105.1). NCBI lineage: Eukaryota > Viridiplantae > Streptophyta > Magnoliopsida > Fabales > Fabaceae > Hylodesmum > Hylodesmum podocarpum. The sequence goes on along the minus strand of JALJEV010000623.1, from coordinate 14,721,757 downwards.
CTCTTCAACTCCAGCCTCAAACTCCGTACTAATTCGACTTGCATTCATCCAATTACGATCCATACCTTCATCACAGGTATAGTCAACAAGCATCAATATTCAAAAAACATTTTCTCCAATAAGAAAATCAAACTTGCACCAAACACCATACCTAGAACCAATGACACACCATTCTCCCTTGTTCATACGTATTCATAGTTTAATAGAACGATATATCTAACTAACAATAATGTCACCATTTGAGCCACTCATTTGCAGCGGAGACATGATGAAAAACTATACCACCAATTAATAAGAAACTTAGTAAAAAGCTAGTTGATGGAGTTGGAGTGTTCCCATAAGTTACCACATGCTTTGCTCACACAAAGACTTAATTTAATAGACCAATGAGCTAAAAGATGGAAGATTTCACCTAACTAATTATGTAATATAATATAGGATAAGTGGAGGGATAATAAGGCAGAAATTCCACCATATATACATGCTATTGCAACCTATGGTACTGCCATAGTGGTCTTGCCTTCAGAAATTGCTTATGGCAATGCATTTATCAAAGCAGAAATACAAGACCAATTTACCATGCATGGCTCTAATTCAATAACATACAAAAGGAAAGTCAAATATAACATTGAAAACAGCCACTGAATGTCTAGCTGAAAAACTAAATTTGAGCATCAAATTTCCAAAATACAGCAGAACCAATCCACAACAGAACTAATCAAAATTAAACAAAACCAATGCTTCGAACTCAAAATTAACGCAGTGCCCGGACTAAAACGAGAGTAATCCCTAAACAATCAAAACCCTAAACAATCCATTAAGCAAATAAGAGGAATGCATTAATCCTAAACATTCCACTAAGCTCGCGAACCTAACCAATCCATTAAACCCTAAACAATCAAAAACGAGAGGGAATCCGACGTGAATAGTACCTTTTGTGGGGAATCCGCGTTGACGCCGGAGTTTGAGGGAATGTGCCGGTGACGAGAGGCGGTGCGCCGTGCTGAGAAAGGAGGTCGCCTTTGAGGAATCTTGAATCGCCAAAGAGCTCGAATCGCCGAAGAGGAAGAAGGAAATGGAGAACTGTGAGTGCCCAGGGTTCTTTGTGGAGAATAAGAGGTATTTAACAGACTACGACGATTTTAATTAGAACTGTCGTAGTCTGTAACGATGTATTTAGCAGACTATGACGGTTTTAATTAGAACCGTCGTAGTCTATTATACAAGTATTACAATTTTGCCACCATCTAACAGACTACGACGGTTCCATTTTGAACCGTCGTAGTCTGTAACACTAATATTACAAAATTGCCACCACGTCATAAACTACGACGGTTACATAGAACCGTCGTAGTATGCGCGTACTAGTATGACAATTTTCTACTAGTGGTCTAATCCCCTGTTGGATATTTGACAAAAGTCTTAAGATGAATAAGTCAAGCTAGTTTTTTGGAGTTGAATAAGTTTGTTGCAGTTTTATTTTGTTAATAGTTGTTCCTATTTCCTAGTTGTTTGTTCCATAGATTTCTATTTTTCGTTGGTTGTAAGGCTTCCATAAAAGCCATTCTCCTTTTTATTTTCAGTGTAGTGAAATATTTCTGTTATGTGGTATCAGAGCCACACAGAGCGAGAGTGTTTGAGAGGAAAAACACAACACTGAAAATGGTAGACACTACAAGTTTCACCACACCTGTCGTACCAAAATTCGATGGAGATTACGACCACTAGAGGTTGCTCATGGAGAACCTTCTTCGATCTAAGGAGTACTGGAGCATCATTGAACCAGAATTTGATGATCTGAGAAAAATCGAATCACCTACTCCGACACAACAAAAGGCGCTGGATGAAGCTATTCTCAAGGATCTCAAAGCCAAAAACTACCTGTTTCAATCAATTGACAAAACCATGTTGAAAACTCTCACCAGGAAGGAGACAGCCATACAACTATGGGAGTCCATGAAAATCAAGCACCAAGGAAATGCTAGAGTGAAACGCGCACAACTACAAAGGCTAAGGAAAACTTTCGAAACCTTGGAGATGAGGGTTGGAGAACGAATAGTGGGATATTTTTCAAGAGTCATGGAGATCGTCAATGACATGAGAAATAGTGGAGAAAAATTAGACGATGTCAAGATTGTTGAAATGATTTTAAGAAGTCTCACATACAACTTCAACTTTGTGGTTTGCTCCATCGAAGAATCAAAAGATATTGATAGCCTTACTGTTGACGAGTTTCAGGCATTACTACAAATACATGAGAGCAAGGTGGTTGAGAGAAGGAGTGAAGGGCACGTTCTGCAAGTGGAAAATGAGCCAAGGAACGCTCAAAGAGGAAGAGGAACTTACAGAGGACGAGGAAGAAGCAGCTACAAAGGACGAGGTAGAGGCAGATCCTTTGTAAACAAAGCCGTCATTCAATGTTTTCGATGTGGAAAATAAGGTCACTATCAGTTCGAGTGCACTAGTGACGAAAAAGGAGTCAACTATGTTGAGTTTGACGAAGAAGAAGAATTATTACTAATGGTGCATGTCGACGTGAGCAATACTAAAGAAAGTGGTATATGGTTTTTGGACTCCGGATGCTCAAACCATATGACAGGGAAAAATCTTGGTTTGTTGATCTAGATGGAAGTTTTAAGCATTCTGTACGGTTGGGAAACAACTCAAAGATAGTGGTTTAAGGAAAAGGAAAAATCAGATTTGAAGTGGAGGGGATAATACAAGTATTGACTGATGTTTATTATGTACCGAATCTGACCAACAACTTGTTGAGCATTGGACAACTTCAGGAGAAGAATCTAACCATTATGATCAAGAATAATGTGTGCAAGATATATCATTGTAAGAGAGGGCTAATCATGGAGACTCAAATGACGATGAATCAGATGTTTCTAGTTTACGCTAAGAGAAAACCAACCTCTGAGAACTGTCTCAAGGTGGAAGAAGACGTGGGATCTCTTTGGCACAGGAGGTTTAGACATTTAAATCATAAGTCCATTCAGATCATGGCTAAGAAAGGAATGGAAAGGGTTACCTAGCTTGAAGGAGGATGTTAAGGTGTGCACAATATGCAATATGGGAAAGTAACAACGAGAAAAATTCCCAAAGAAGAGCAAGTGGAGAGCAACAGAAGAAGTGAAACTAATTCATACGGATCTATGTGGTCCAATCACCCCAACGTCTCACAGTGGGAAAAAGGTACCGTTCGTGCTTGACGATGATTTTTCCAGGAAAACATGGATCCATTTTCTTGCAGAGAAAGTAGAAACACTTGAGGCTTTCAAAGAATTCAAAACTTCTGTTGAAAAGGAAGCTAAAATTGTCATTCGGGGTTTGAGGACAGACAGAGGAGGAGAATTCACCTCAGACAAATTCAACAAATTTTGCAAAAAGCATGGCATAAAACGACAATTGACGGCATCGTATACTCCTTAACAGAACGAAGTAGCAGAGAGGAGAAACCAAACTATCATGAACATGGTGCGTTGTTTGCTCTCCGAGAAAGAAATGCCAAGATTTCCATGGCCAGAAGCAGCTAGATGGACAGTTCATGTTTTGAATCGAAGTCTCACAAAAGCAATAAAAGATAAGGTGCCTGAAGAGAGGTGGACAGGAATCGAGCCAAAGGTTAACTATTTCAGAATTTTCGGTTCAGTTGCTCACGTTCATGTTCCGATACAAAAGAGAATCAAGCTTGATGATCGAAGTCATAGATGTATCCTTCTTGGAGTTAGTGAGGAATCAAAGGTTTATCGACTGTATGATCCAATCACGAAGAAAATCAAAATAAGCAGAGATTTTATTTTTGAAGAAGAAGCGTAGTGGGACTGGAAATTGAGTACACTAGAGCAGAACATATTCACATGGGATTATGATAATGGAGTTCTCGAAGGAGAAGACACTGAGGACGAATATGAGAAAGAAGGACCTAAAAATTTTGAAACAATAAATGCTCTGAGAGAAGAAGCAGAGGTGACTAACAAGGCCACATCCGGAGAAGAAACATAGGAGATCCCTACAACAACAATTCTTGTGCGCGAACATGAAGAACAATCAAAAAGAGTAAGAAAGCCACCTGGATGGATGCAAGATTTTGTAAGTGGAGAGGAAGAAGATGATAATTAGGCAAATTTTGTTTTTTTTCATATGCAATGATGATCCGATAGACTTCTCTGAACCGACAAAAGAAGAAAAGTGGAATGAAGCAATGAAGTTGGAGATTTAGTCCATTGAAAGAAACAACACCTGGGAACTTACAGAATTGCCAATAGGAGCAAAGACAATCGGCATCAAATGGATATACAAAACAAAGCTGAATGAAGAAGGAAATGTCGAAAAATGCAAAGCACGTTTGGTGGCGAAAGGCTAATCTCAAACAGTAGGGGTGGATTATATAGAGGTCTTTGTACTAGTGGCCAGATGGGATACAATTAGGAGTATCCTTGCAGTAGCTGCTTAGTGAGGTTGGTGTGTTTATCAACTCGATGTCAAAGACGCTTTTCTATACGGTGAATTGAAGGAGGAAATCTATATTAATTAGCCTGAAGGGTATCTTAAAGTAAGGGAGGAAGACAAAGTCTATTGTTTAGAAAAGGCTTTTTATGGCTTAAAACAGGTGCCAAGAGCATGGTTCAGCAGAATTGAGAGTTACTTTAAGAAGGAAGGGTTCAAGAAAAGTGACTATGATCACACTCTGTTCTTCATTTATTGGTGGTAAGTCTCTATGTCGATGACTTGATTTTTACTGTAAATGTCGAGATATTGTGCGCAGAATTCAAGTCCTCAATGCAGAAGGAATTCAAAATGATGGACATGGGAAAAATGAAGTTTTTCCTTGGAGTGGAAGTTCATCAAAGTGAAGCTAGGATACACATATGTCAAAAGAAGTATGCAAAGGAGGTGTTGGAGCGTTTTAATATGGGGAGCTGTAACTCTGTCAAAAATCCAATAGTTCCAGGAACTATTGTTTCAAAGGAGGGGATTAAAAGAGCTGATGCAACACTCTACAAGCAACTTGTTGGCTGTCTAATGTATCTTACAGTAACAAGACCTGATTTGATGTTTGTAGTGTGTTTGATTTCACGCTTTATGTCTGATACCAAGGAAGAACATATGTTGATTGCCAAAAGAGTACTGAGATACGTAAAAGGAACACATGACTTTGAAGTGTTCTATGGGAGATCATCAAAAATGAATTTATTGGGAGACACGGATATCGACTATACTCGAGATGTAGATGACAGGAAAAGCACCTCTAGATATGTTTTCTTATTGAACGGGGCTGCAGTTAGCTGGAGTTCACGAAAGCAAGACATTGTCACTCTCTCCTCAACCGAAACTGAATATGTTGCAACGAGTTCCTCTGCGTGTCACTGTGTTTGGATAAAATGGGTGTTGCAGGAGTTAGGCGCTGTAAATGGTGAATGCATAGACATCATGTGTGACAGCAGCTCGACGATTAAGTTATCTAAGAATCCAGTCATGCATTAGATGACAAAACACATCGACGTCAGGTATCACTACTTGCGAAACTTGTGTAATGAAGAAGTCATGAAGCTGGTTTTTGTTGGAACAAATGATCAAGTTGCAGACATCATGACTAAGCCTATCTATCAAGTTGGATCAGTTTGTGAAGCTCAGGAATTTGCTTGGAGTTCGAAGGATGGAAAGTTAAACTGATGTTGTTAACGTATCAGTTTAAGGGGAGGAATTATGTTGGATATTTGACATAGTCTTAAGATGAATAAGTCAAGCTAGTTTTTAGGAGTTGAATAAGTCTGTTGCAATTTTATTTTGTTAATAGTGGTTCCTATTTCCTAGTTGTTTGTTCCTTAGATTTCTGTTTTCCATTGGTTGTAAGGCTTCTATAAAAGCCATTCTCCTTTTAATTTTTGGTGTAGTGAAATATTTCTGTTATCCCATACCTCCTCCACTCGACAACCCTCTTCCACAAGTCAACCAGCTCCCTCCTCACCGTTCCGATCAGGAAGCTGATTCCCACCACGGCCAACCTACGACCCAGAATGACAAACACACCCAGGAAGGTATGATTCTTCCTGATTTCAACCCTCGCGTGACTCAATCCGACGCAAGATCTCAAGTCCAGTCGTGTCCGCAACAAATGCCTTTCAATACATTTCCCCCTATCCAGCACACTCAACAAGCCACTCAACGCATGTTGGCCTTCCACCCATTCGTGACTGCATGAAAAGAACCTATGATTAGCTTTTCGGGAAATTTCCAAACGAACAATTTCAACGAAATCTTTCACCCCTTCGTGACTGAAATCATGCTGACACGATTGCAGGAAAGTTGGCGCTGGCCTACATTCGATAAGTACAAAGGCACCATCGACCTAACAGCCCATGTAGAGGCCTACATGACCCCAGCCAACTTAATCACCGACGACTCCAGAATCCATTACTGACTCTTCCCCACCACTCTGAAAGGCTTTGCTCTAGAGTGGTATTACGCTCTGCCGGCCCAATCCATTGACTCATTCGATACCCTATGCATTCATTTCCAATCTCGGTCCGTAGATTGCAAACCCATTGCGATGGACTCCTCATCCCTCCAACATATGGCGCAAGGTGAAGGAGAAGGCTTACGCCTCTTCATGGCTCGTTTCGCCAAGGTGACCATGACTATCCCCGACCTTCACCCAACTATTGCCATGCACAAGGTTGTTAAACTCTAGAGTCACAGTAGACTCGTGACTCATAGAGTCAACCCGTAGACTCGTAAGAGTTTACATTTAATAAAAAAAATAAAATAAAAAATTGAAAGAGTGTCCCCTAAAAAGTGAAATTTCCAATAAACCTGTTACCTGTTTTCAATCAGATACACATCAAGTTCATCAAATTCATCAACACATCAGATAAAATGGTGATGGAGGACCATCCAAGAAAGCTAACTCAACTAGGAGGATTACAAGAAGCATGATGAAGAAGATAGAAGAGGGAATGGAGAGGGAGCTCTTGAAGATAGAAGGAGCTCTTGAAGACATGCCCCAAGTTATAAAACTTTGAAATCTTCTAGAGATATCTTATATGTAAACACTTTGTTGTTTTCCTTTCTTTGGTTGAGGACTTTCTTAGAAGAGAAACTAAGAGAAGAAGGTCAAGTGAAGAGGGAAAGGAAATAAACCTTGAACCTACTTAAATCCTTAATTTGAACTTAACCATAGTTAAGTTGAAATTAAGGATCCAAGAGGTAAGGCCTTAAGGTGAGTGTGGGCTTCATTGACTATACCCTTAGGCCCAAGGTGATGAAGACCTCCTTGGGGGTGATCCAAAGAAGTTTCAATGTTGCCCGAATCTAGTCTTCAAACCATGCTCATCAAGAAGAACCAAGACAAGTGCCTCGGTCATGAAGCTTTTTAGGGGTTTAGTGTTTAAGAAATCAAAGCAAAGCGGAATAGGTAAGAGATGGAAGGGTGGCGCCATGGAGGAACTCCAATAAGCCTAGGAGGAACCGCCACAATGGAAGTAAGATGCCATTGATAAGATTAAAAGATTTTCCCTAACGGAACAAGAGAACATTTCTCTCAAAAGATCAAAGCTTCTTTCATTCAAAATTTGCCAAAGATCCTTACAATGGTTTGGCCAAGGGTATTTATAGCCTATGCTTCCTTGGCCTCCAAGGCACCTAAACTATGATTAAAACTAACCTAATCCTAGTTAGGACCTAAGCCTAGCCGAAATCCTACTTGATCACCAAGTAACCATGTGAGTTACTTCGTTGTTAGCTTTCACATGGCTCTCACATGGCCTTCACATGGGTGCACATGGGTTTGTCTCCCTTTGGTACCCATGTGATTAGCCATGTCATCAATCCTAATCACTTCCTAATCAAGGGTGGAGATCTTTGATTAAGTGTTGGCATGGATCCAATGCTTAATCAAGGATTCCTTCCTAATTAGCAAGTGTTTCAAGGTTCACACAATTTTTGTAGCCGAAAATATTTTTAGCCGATTTTGAAAACTTGTGTGACCTTGACTTAGGAATGCATGGAATGCTTTAGGCTTTATGAAACCCATGGGCTTTGGGCTTTGGACCCTTAAGTCATACCCTAGAGCTATCTACAATAGGACCTAATCTTGTCCCATACAAGTTTACAAGATATTACAAGTTTGAGTCCTATTCTGGATACAAAAGTTGGAGTTTATCCACTTCTTCTTCAAGCCTCCTTTGCATGCTTCTAGTAAATCTTCTTAGGCTAGATGTTCCTACATCACAAAGGTCCAAGACCCATTTCCCTTCTACTCATCACCTTAGGTAGACTTCTCTCATTGTTTCTTTATCTATAAAAGGACGTCATTCCTTTCATTTGCCTAAAGAGAAGAGTCTCTTGTCAAGGTCCTTGAGTCTTATCAAAGTTCCTACTTTGTGGCGATTCTACATTCAAGACTTTTTGGTGTTTCACCATGGTGTCATCCCATTCCTAATCCCTTTCCATCTTTTATATTTTCTTTTTGCTTTTGTATGTTTACACTAACCTTGTTCTTGCTATTTTGTGGAGGAATTGCATAAGAAAACGTGGAGTCTTCTCTTGAAGAATTGAAGATTGGGAAATTTCTTCAAGCATGGAAGTGTGTTTGTATCATATGGTTTCATCAAGTTTATCAAATTCATCAAGTTACAAATTACAAATATAAACATAAATAATAAATTATTAAATATCCATATCTAAACCTCTAATGACATCATCTTGAAGATCATCTTCTACATCATCAATATCTTCATCTTCATCATCATCATTATCTTCATCTTCCATAAAAACCATATTATCCAAATTAAAATCTGTTGGACCTAAAGCTTGATGATGCTTTGGTGTCTCTCTTGGTGTTTTTGATTTTGATGTTAATGTAATTTTGGTTTTCTTAGTTGGAATGTATCTAGGAGTTTACTATGTATTGATTGTTGAGTTTAGGCATAAATGTGTTGAGTTCTTTGTGTTGAGGCCCCAGAGAATGGTTGAATCTTGTGTATGGTTGATCAAGTGACTAATATTTGATTTCCAATTGTGAAAAACAGCTTTGAAAACTCTGAAATCCATTTTTCAACTGGTGTAATCGATTACAGGCTTGATGTAATCGATTACATTGATTTTCCTCTCTGGTGTAATCGATTACATGGTGCTGTAATCGATTACCATGGCAGAAAATATTTTGAATCCTCTTGCTGCTTGATTTCACCCTAGATGCACTCCGAATTGGCTCTTCGTGTCTTCATGAGATTTGTAGCTCTATCAATCCTCTTTCATTTGCAAAAAACCAGAGCTCAAAACGATATCTGTAGAAGAAGTTATGCCAATTTTGGTGAAAGTGTTCAAGCAGGTGCGCCCAGGCACAACCAGGAGCATTCTCACTGATGTAATCGATTACATCTCCAATGTAATCGATTACATGGTTTGAAAATCACCCAGAAATGCTCTAACGGCTAGTGTAATCGATTACATTCATTTGGGATCAATTACATTGACCGTTGTAGCTCAGATTTGCCCGTTTTCATGCTCCAAAATGTTTTATAAATACTCTTTTGATTGAAACTGAACTTGGTTCTTGGGAGAGAAGCTTTAGAAATGTTCAAACACTTTTATATGCTCTGAAAATAGAGTTTATCATCTTCTCCAAGAAACCCATAAAGAACTTCAAAGAGTTCATCATGTTTTCACAAAGAAAGGGCAAACTTGATTTTATCTCTCGATCGGTGGCATTCATTGTGTTATCTTTTGTGATCGAATCTACACCAGGTGTACTCTAAACTGATCTTTTGTTTACCATTTTGGTTGTTGGGTTATTGCTCTAGGAGAGAGGTCTCTCTGGATAGAGTAAGAGTCTTTGAGAAGTGTGTTCTCAAAGGGTTTGATCTTGGAGGTGCCAAGGTCAAGGAAGACCTGTTCTTGGGTTGAAGAATGGGCATTGAGTATTTTGATTTCGTTTTTGTGTTGCTTGTTACAGAGTGAATGTAAAAGGACACAAAAGGGATCATTTGATAGTGGAAAGCCAATCGCAACAGTTGGTTGGGTTGGGACTCGGATGTAGGCACGTTGGCTAAAACCAAGATAAATCATCGCATGCACTCTTCTTCTTCCTTCATCTCTTTACCGTTTACCTTACATTGCTATTATCACCGTTTTATCTCTCGCAATTTGTTCGGTAATTGAATCGGTAATTAACTCAGTAATTGACTCGGTAATCAACTAAAACTGGAACAACTAGATACTGATATTGATTAAGCTGCATATTGATTAATAACGTTTTTCTGATTATTCCTTTTGGTATTCCCACTGTGTCTCAGTGATATTCTCTGTTTATCTGTCTCATCTATTGATAGGTAATCAAGAGTAGTTTTGATTGAATTAAAAGGAATTAGAAACACGTGAAAAATAGGGCAAAGTGGAACGTGAGTCTATTCCCCCCTCCCTTAGATTCACACCAATAGGGACCAACAATTGGTATCAGAGCTTTATCTAGTAAGTTATTCTAGATTTTGATCCATAGTTCCCTAAAATGATGCCTTGAAACTACCCCCGTCAAAGTGTAAGTCTTTTGATGCCTCTTTGAAAAATTATAGCATGAAGTTCTTTACAACATTATAATTGTTCATAATAGCTCTATTCTCTATATTCGATTATAATTCTCTCTGTTTTTGCTTTTGATATACCAAATAGGGGGAGAAGTATAAGTTGATAGAATATAGTTGATAGGGGGAGTAATGAGTAAGTATAAATGAACAATTATTTCATGAATCTGCAATATTTCTATTTTGTGCTTGCATTGCTAACAATTGCAGGATTCCTAGAAGATCAACACACATCCTAAACTCCTAAGAAAACCTTGGTTGAGATTTGGTACATCAAAACCAAAAAGGGGGAGATTGTTGGACCTAAAGCTTGATGATGCTTTGGTGTCTCTCTTGGTGTTTTTGATTTTGATGTTAATGTAATTTTGGTTTTCTTAGTTGGAATGTATCTAGGAGTTTACTATGTATTGATTGTTGAGTTTAGGCATAAATGTGTTGAGTTCTTTGTGTTGAGGCCCCAGAGAATGGTTGAATCTTGTGTATGGTTGATCAAGTGACTAATGTTTGATTTCCAATTGTGAAAAACAGCTTTGAAAACTCGGAAATCCATTTTTCATCATGTAATCGATTACATGAGGCTTGATGTAATCGATTACATTGATTTTCCTCTCTGGTGTAATCGATTACATGGTGCTGTAATCGATTACCATGGCAGAAAATATTTTGAATCCTCTTGCTGCTTGATTTCACCCTAGATGCACTCCGAATTGGCTCTTCGTGTCTTCATGAGATTTGTAGCTCTATCAATCCTCTTTCATTTGCAAAAAACCAGAGCTCAAAACGATATCTGTAGAAGAAGTTATGCCAATTTTGGTGAAAGTGTTCAAGCAGGTGCGCCCAGGCACAACCAGGAGCATTCTCACTGATGTAATCGATTACATCTCCAATGTAATCGATTACATGGTTTGAAAATCACCCAGAAATGCTCTAACGGCTAGTGTAATCGATTACATTCATTTGGGATCAATTACATTGACCGTTGTAGCTCAGATTTGCCCGTTTTCATGCTCCAAAATGTTTTATAAATACTCTTTTGATTGAAACTGAACTTGGTTCTTGGGAGAGAAGCTTTAGAAATGTTCAAACACTTTTATATGCTCTGAAAATAGAGTTTATCATCTTCTCCAAGAAACCCATAAAGAACTTCAAAGAGTTCATCATGTTTTCACAAAGAAAGGGCAAACTTGATTTTATCTCTGACTGGGTGGCATTCATTGTGTTATCTTTTGTGATCAGAATCTACACTCCAGGTGTACTCTAAACTGATCTTTTGTTTACCATTTTGGTTGTTGGGTTATTGCTCTAGGAGAGAGTCTCTCTCGGATAGAGTAAGAGTCTTTGAGAAGTGTGTTCTCAAAGGGTTTGATCTTGGAGGTGCCAAGGTCAAGGAAGACCTGTTCTTGGGTTGAAGAATGGGCATTGAGTATTTTGATTTCGTTTTTGTGTTGCTTGTTACAGAGTGAATGTAAAAGGACACAAAAGGGATCATTTGATAGTGGAAAGCCAATCGCAACAGTTGGTTGGGTTGGGACTGGATGTAGGCACGTTGGCCGAACCAGTATAAATCACTGTGCACTCTTCTTCTTCCTTCATCTCTTTACCGTTTACCTTACATTGCTATTATCACTGTTTTATCTCTGCAATTTGTTCGGTAATTGAATCGGTAATTAACTCAGTAATTGACTCGGTAATCAACTAAAACTGGAACAACTAGATACTGATATTGATTAAGCTGCATATTGATTAATAACGTTTTTCTGATTATTCCTTTTGGTATTCCCACTGTGTCTCAGTGATATTCTCTGTTTATCTGTCTCATCTATTGATAGGTAATCAAGAGTAGTTTTGATTGAATTAAAAGGAATTAGAAACACGTGAAAAATAGGGCAAAGTGGAACGTGAGTCTATTCCCCCCTCCCTTAGATTCACACCAATAGGGACCAACAATTGGTATCAGAGCTTTATCTAGTAAGTTATTCTAGATTTTGATCCATAGTTCCCTAAAATGATGCCTTGAAACTACCCTGTTCAAAGTGTAAGTCTTTTGATGCCTCTTTGAAAAATTATAGCATGAAGTTCTTTACAACATTATAATTGTTCATAATAGCTCTATTCTCTATATTCGATTATAATTCTCTCTGTTTTTGCTTTTGATATACCAAATAGGGGGAGAAGTATAAGTTGATAGAATATAGTTGATAGGGGGAGTAATGAGTAAGTATAAATGAACAATTATTTCATGAATCTGCAATATTTCTATTTTGTGCTTGCATTGCTAACAATTGCAGGATTCCTAGAAGATCAACACACATCCTAAACTCCTAAGAAAACCTTGGTTGAGATTTGGTACATCAAAACCAAAAAGGGGGAGATTGTTGGACCTAAAGCTTGATGATGCTTTGGTGTCTCTCTTGGTGTTTTTGATTTTGATGTTAATGTAATTTTGGTTTTCTTAGTTGGAATGTATCTAGGAGTTTACTATGTATTGATTGTTGAGTTTAGGCATAAATGTGTTGAGTTCTTTGTGTTGAGGCCCCAGAGAATGGTTGAATCTTGTGTATGGTTGATCAAGTGACTAATGTTTGATTTCCAATTGTGAAAAACAGCTTTGAAAACTCTGGAAATCCATTTTTCACTGGTGTAATCGATTACAGGCTTGATGTAATCGATTACATTGATTTTCCTCTCTGGTGTAATCGATTACATGGTGCTGTAATCGATTACCATGGCAGAAAATATTTTGAATCCTCTTGCTGCTTGATTTCACCCTAGATGCACTCCGAATTGGCTCTTCGTGTCTTCATGAGATTTGTAGCTCTATCAATCCTCTTTCATTTGCAAAAAACCAGAGCTCAAAACGATATCTGTAGAAGAAGTTATGCCAATTTTGGTGAAAGTGTTCAAGCAGTGCGCCCAGTGCACAACCAGGAGCATTCTCACTGATGTAATCGATTACATCTCCAATGTAATCGATTACATGGTTTGAAAATCACCCAGAAATGCTCTAACGGCTAGTGTAATCGATTACATTCATTTGGGATCAATTACATTGACCGTTGTAGCTCAGATTTGCCCGTTTTCATGCTCCAAAATGTTTTATAAATACTCTTTTGATTGAAACCAACTTGGTTCTTGGGAGAGAAGCTTTAGAAATGTTCAAACACTTTTATATGCTCTGAAAATAGAGTTTATCATCTTCTCCAAGAAACCCATAAAGAACTTCAAAGAGTTCATCATGTTTTCACAAAGAAAGGGCAAACTTGATTTTATCTCTGACTGGGTGGCATTCATTGTGTTATCTTTTGTGATCAGAATCTACACTCCAGGTGTACTCTAAACTGATCTTTTGTTTACCATTTTGGTTGTTGGGTTATTGCTCTAGGAGAGAGGTCTCTCTGGATAGAGTAAGAGTCTTTGAGAAGTGTGTTCTCAAAGGGTTTGATCTTGGAGGTGCCAAGGTCAAGGACCGACTGTTCTTGGGTTGAAGAATGGGCATTGAGTATTTTGATTTCGTTTTTGTGTTGCTTGTTACAGAGTGAATGTAAAAGGACACAAAAGGGATCATTTGATAGTGGAAAGCCAATCGCAACAGTTGGTTGGGTTGGGACTGGATGTAGGCACGTTAACCAACCAAGATAAATCATCACACACTCTTCTTCTTCCTTCATCTCTTTACCGTTTACCTTACATTGCTATTATCACTGTTTTATCTCTGCAATTTGTTCGGTAATTGAATCGGTAATTAACTCAGTAATTGACTCGGTAATCAACTAAAACTGGAACAACTAGATACTGATATTGATTAAGCTGCATATTGATTAATAACGTTTTTCTGATTATTCCTTTTGGTATTCCCACTGTGTCTCAGTGATATTCTCTGTTTATCTGTCTCATCTATTGATAGGTAATCAAGAGTAGTTTTGATTGAATTAAAAGGAATTAGAAACACGTGAAAAATAGGGCAAAGTGGAACGTGAGTCTATTCCCCCCTCCCTTAGATTCACACCAATAGGGACCAACAATTGGTATCAGAGCTTTATCTAGTAAGTTATTCTAGATTTTGATCCATAGTTCCCTAAAATGATGCCTTGAAACTACCCTGTTCAAAGTGTAAGTCTTTTGATGCCTCTTTGAAAAATTATAGCATGAAGTTCTTTACAACATTATAATTGTTCATAATAGCTCTATTCTCTATATTTGATTATAATTCTCTCTGTTTTTGCTTTTGATATACCAAATAGGGGGAGAAGTATAAGTTGATAGAATATAGTTGATAGGGGGAGTAATGAGTAAGTATAAATGAACAATTATTTCATGAATCTGCAATATTTCTATTTTGTGCTTGCATTGCTAACAATTGCAGGATTCCTAGAAGATCAACACACATCCTAAACTCCTAAGAAAACCTTGGTTGAGATTTGGTACATCAAAACCAAAAAGGGGGAGATTGTTGGACCTAAAGCTTGATGATGCTTTGGTGTCTCTCTTGGTGTTTTTGATTTTGATGTTAATGTAATTTTGGTTTTCTTAGTTGGAATGTATCTAGGAGTTTACTATGTATTGATTGTTGAGTTTAGGCATAAATGTGTTGAGTTCTTTGTGTTGAGGCCCCAGAGAATGGTTGAATCTTGTGTATGGTTGATCAAGTGACTAATGTTTGATTTCCAATTGTGAAAAACAGCTTTGAAAACTCTGGAAATCCATTTTTCACTGGTGTAATCGATTACAGGCTTGATGTAATCGATTACATTGATTTTCCTCTCTGGTGTAATCGATTACATGGTCTTTAATCGATTACCATGGCGAAAAATATTTTGAATCCTCTTGCTGCTTGATTTCACCCTAGATGCACTCCGAATTGGCTCTTCGTGTCTTCATGAGATTTGTAGCTCTATCAATCCTCTTTCATTTGCAAAAAACCAGAGCTCAAAACGATATCTGTAGAAGAAGTTATGCCAATTTTGGTGAAAGTGTTCAAGCAGGTGCGCCCAGGCACAACCAGGAGCATTCTCACTGATGTAATCGATTACATCTCCAATGTAATCGATTACATGGTTTGAAAATCACCCAGAAATGCTCTAACGGCTAGTGTAATCGATTACATTCATTTGGGATCAATTACATTGACCGTTGTAGCTCAATTTGCCGTTTTCATGCTCCAAAATGTTTTATAAATACTCTTTTGATTGAAACTGAACTTGGTTCTTGGGAGAGAAGCTTTAGAAATGTTCAAACACTTTTATATGCTCTGAAAATAGAGTTTATCATCTTCTCCAAGAAACCCATAAAGAACTTCAAAGAGTTCATCATGTTTTCACAAAGAAAGGGCAAACTTGATTTTATCTCTCGATGGGTGGCATTCATTGTGTTATCTTTTGTGATCAAATCTACACTCCAGGTGTACTCTAAACTGATCTTTTTTTTTACCATTTTGGTTGTTGGGTTATTGCTCTAGGAGAGAGGTCTCTCTGGATAGAGTAAGAGTCTTTGAGAAGTGTGTTCTCAAAGGGTTTGATCTTGGAGGTGCCAAGGTCAAGGAAGACCTGTTCTTGGGTTGAAGAATGGGCATTGAGTATTTTGATTTCGTTTTTGTGTTGCTTGTTACAGAGTGAATGTAAAAGGACACAAAAGGGATCATTTGATAGTGGAAAGCCAATCGCAACAGTTGGTTGGGTTGGGATCGGATGTAGGCACGTTAGGCGAACCAAGATAAATCAATCAAGCACTCTTCTTCTTCCTTCATCTCTTTACCGTTTACCTTACATTGCTATTATCACTGTTTTATCTCTGCAATTTGTTCGGTAATTGAATCGGTAATTAACTCAGTAATTGACTCGGTAATCAACTAAAACTGGAACAACTAGATACTGATATTGATTAAGCTGCATATTGATTAATAACGTTTTTCTGATTATTCCTTTTGGTATTCCCACTGTGTCTCAGTGATATTCTCTGTTTATCTGTCTCATCTATTGATAGGTAATCAAGAGTAGTTTTGATTGAATTAAAAGGAATTAGAAACACGTGAAAAATAGGGCAAAGTGGAACGTGAGTCTATTCCCCCCTCCCTTAGATTCACACCAATAGGGACCAACAAAATCATCTACAATTGGATCACTTGAATCTCTTCCTCCAACATCTCCCACCAATTCAATAATAAAATTGCCACCATCATGATGCTCAACTTCTGCAGTATCTACCTCTTCAGTTATCCATTCATCATCAAACTCAATTTAATCGAATGGAAGAACAATACTTTTTTCTATTTTGTTGTTTACTTTTCAACTTCAAATTATACATCACATAAACCAAGTCATTCATCTTCTTTTGGTGTAAACGATTTCTTCGCTTTGTATGAACCTATAATTAATAATAACATTTTTTATTACCGCCATGTAACCAAATAATAACTAAAATTTAATAATATAATTATAGCTATAATTCATAAATTTTACTTACCATCTCAAATGAGCTCCAATTACGTTCATAACCAGAAGAACTACAAGTTAAACTTAAGATACGAATAACAAATCTTTTCAAATATGGAGTGTCATTCCCAAACATCTCCCACCATTCTCCAGGTTGCATGGTCTTCCTAGAGTCTTTTGCATCTTCCATTGAGAAAAGTCCTTCAACAAAATGAAACTCCACAAGTCGTAAATTAATTTTTTTCCTTTGTCCAACATCTTTAACCAATCTTCTCATACATATGTGCAATCCTTCTTTCACTTGAGGGTCATCATGTCTAAAAGTAGGTTCATAGTGAAGATGATGATTAAGATAATATGCAGCTGCATGTAAAGGCTTATGAAGTTGATGTTCCCACCTCTCATCAATAATTTTCTAGACAGGCTCAGAGCTACATGGATACAACATATTCTATATTACAAAAAATTAAACAAATAAATAAGTAACTTTATCAAATTACAAAATTAATTATTTCTACCTTTTCTTGACGTCGTTAAAGTTAGATTTTATCCTCTCCTTTGCTTTCTCCATCTCATCATATATGAAACCCATGGCGGGTTTTTCATCTGAATCCACCAATCGAAGGACAACCATGAGAGGAGTAGCAACTTTCAAGCATATGGTTACATTCTTCCAAAATCGACTATCCAAAATAATACTCTCTATTTTTCTTCCATTTGCTGAGGTTCAAAACTTGTTTTTTTTTCCACTCATCAGAACCAAACATGGTCATCAATGAAGCTTTCAACTCATGAAGACAAGCTAATGTTAGATAAGTTGTGGCAAATCTAGTCTTGCTAGGCCTAATCAAGTCTCTACCATTTGTTAACTTCTTCATAGTGCTAATCAACAAGGTTCGACCGTATATGTAGGTAGTGACACTTCTTCCCTTCATTATAGTTACCTCATGAACCTTTAATTGTTTCTCAAAATCTTCAAATATTAGATCAATGCAATAGGTTGGACATGGGTCCAATATAAATGTTCTCGCTTTTGCATCAACAATTCTCCAGCAGCTTTAAAATACGCAGCATTATCAGTAACCACCTGCACAACATTGTCTTCACCAACAAACTTCATTGCATCATCTAACATCTTGAACATCTTATCTGTTGTTTTTGAGATGTCTGAGGTATCTATGGAATAAAGAAAAACAGTCCCTTTTGGACTGTTCACCAAGAAGTTACAAATTGAATGTTTTTTCTTGTCTGTCCATCCATCAGACATAAGTGTACAACCCATTTTTTTCCACTCATCCTTGAACTCTTGGAGCATCTGCTCAGTTTTTCCCACTACTTGTTTCAAAATTTTTTCTCTAATATCATGATAAGATGGGGGTTTATATCCAATTCCATATCTCCCAATCTTTTCACATGATTATGGAAATACAGGATTTTTAATAACATTAAAAGGAATGACACTTGTATAAAAGAGATCAACAACTAGAGCATCAATTTCTTCTTTATCAATACCTTTTTTGTAACATTGGTTCATAGTAGATTGAACCACATAGCTACCACTAGCAGCAAATTTTAGTTTTGATTTGAAAGAACCTCTTCCTCTTGCTTGATTTGAAGAGTTTGTCTCCATCCCTTCACTTTATTCATCATCATTTTCTTCAATGCTATGCAACTTTCTTCTCTTCATTGACACTTCTGTAACAACTTTCAACATTAGCATTTTAACTTCTTCCGACACCGAAACACAAGGTTCGGAATCATATCTAGTTCCAGCAAGATGATGCTTCAATCTAAAAATTCCCCATTGAAGTTCTTAGAACAATAGTTGCAATTAATTTTCTTATCATTGCTTAAACATCTTGACCATATTTTCGTCCAATGTCTGTCGTATTTCCTACTGAATTTTTACTTCTAGGTTTAACAACACATGACATTTCAGGTTCATCTGAATTTGACCCACTTCCACTTCCAGACATTTCCAACTTCTATCAACCAATAACAATAGAAGCAAGCAACTGCACAATAAAATACTATAACATGTCATATAACTCAGATTTTTCAACATCTCACATTCATTAATTAAATATCTAATACTATAATCAACTTAGTCATGTTTGGGTCAACATCTAAAATCCCAAGTCTCAAAGTTAAAAAAATGAGACTAGTTATGCAATACGTTCCAAACAGACTAGTTAGAATTATGAAGCAATTAACAAAATATAGTTTAATAATTATATGGAATACGAGGCACTAGACCAAGTTGTAGTTAAGTTACTAAGTAAACTGAAAATGCAGACACTAAACAAGAGAAAACAACAAGCTGCAATAATATTTGAATTAAAATGACTATAGCAAGTCACGTCCCAGTCCCAGTCCCCGCGCAAGC
Source organism: Hylodesmum podocarpum (assembly GCA_026586105.1). Classification (NCBI taxonomy): domain Eukaryota; kingdom Viridiplantae; phylum Streptophyta; class Magnoliopsida; order Fabales; family Fabaceae; genus Hylodesmum; species Hylodesmum podocarpum. The sequence continues at coordinate 14,702,357 of JALJEV010000623.1, read as the reverse complement.
TTCGATTTCTCAAAAGAAAAATAGAAAGTGTGGAAATGAATTACAACGATTGATGCAATTAGAAATTACTATCAACAGTTTACAACAACACAAAACATATCAAATAAATTTATTTTTCATTATGTAAAAGTTCTTTTAATTAGTTGTCAATGTTATTTTAAAACCGTTCACAACTAACTGTTTTACAACACCAAAGTTTACTAATTTTTAATTTTTATTATAAATTACAAATTATATTTCATTGTTAATCGAATTACATGATTTCACAAAATTTAAATAAGATTATGCTAAGGCTTCTGTAAAATTAATTGTATTTTCATAGTTATAAAATAAGAAATTGAGACTCAACCCTTGTTCTTTCTTTATTGAGTCTAAAGTTAAGTTACTGAGTAAACTGAAAATGCAAAGTGCAGAGACACCAAACAGGAGCAAGGAACAAACTACAATAATATTTGAATTACAATGAATTAAAATAAAATGGAATTTTGAACCACAAACTGCAAAATTAATCCCTGCAAATACAATTTCTACATGCATACAACTGAAAATGCAAACACCAAACAGGAACAAATGTACAATTTTAAATTTTAACATAAATATTATACATATTGGTTTGGCCACTTAACAACACAATAGCAAATTCTAGAATTTACCAAGTAATTCATACAATATGCAGTACGTGTTTTATACCATCTAAGTTAAGAAAGATGTTTTCGCTTCTTTCACTTTCTTTCTCTTTCAATTACTGCTAATGAATACTTGCATTTTATAATTTCATTCAGAAACAAAAAAGCACGAGTAGTAATTGAACAACAACAACAAACAGAGCACTAACAAGCACCGAACAGTAACAAGAAACCAGAGCATCAACAAGCAAAAGCAACTCACGGAGTAGCAGAGCAACTGACTTAGAAGGCTAACGAAGAAGTGCACGAAGACGGGGAAAGGGAAGACCACCAGAAACAAAGCAGCAATAAGCAAAAGTAACTCACAGAGCAACAAAGCAACTAACCTAGAAGGCTAACAAAGAAGTGCACGAAGACAGGGAAAGGGAAGACCACGACGAGGCAAACAAAGACAAGACGTCGGCAAGGCAAATAGAAGAGGAAGACGACGACGAGATGGGACTCCGAGTAGAAAACGAGAATGAAGAAGATGAAAAATGCGAAGCTGAAGCCCTAAACTAGAAAGAAGAGTGCATTTCTGATTGCCCCTAAAATGCACCGTTTCACTTTATGCTAACTCACCCAACTCGGTCTACGAGTTTACTCTGAGTCACCGAGTTGACTCGTGAGTTTGAGCGAGTTTGCTCCAAAAACGAGTTTATGAGCGAGTTGACTCACTGGGACTCAGTAAACTCTTAAACTCTTAAGAGTTTAAGAGTCAACTCTAGAGTTTGATAACCATGGCCATGCATGTTATAAAAGTCAGTCTTCGACAAGGCTCATTGTTAGATTCCTTCTATGTTAAGCCCCCTGTTAATATGAATGAGATCCAGGCTAGAGCGGCCTGGTATATTAGCATAGAAGAAAATGTAGCTGCCCGGAAAAGAATAGCCAAGCCAGTGCCCCTTTGGTGCCAAGAGACAACGAGTAGGTCGTTTCACAACATACACCCCGTTGACGACAACTCGTGAAATTATCCTCTAAGAAGCTTATCATTTGGAGTTGAACTGATCTCCGACTCCGAAGCGATCTCCGCCTAGTGCCGACTCCACCAAATCATGCCTTTATCACCAAAACTTGAGGCACACTACGGAAGAATGAACACAAGTTTGAGACATTATAGAAGAATTGATCTGATCCGGTGCGCCACAAAGGTCTGTGCGTGACAATACCCGGTCATAAGACCGAAACTGAGACGGATTCCGAGGTAAACCTTACCATAATTAACCTTAGGAGAGAGACGCCGACAATTGACGCCACGACGAGGGAGCTAGGCGAAGGGAAGAGTCTAAGCATCAGAATCCTGATATGGTCTGAGGCACCATCAATACCATAGCGGGAGGATTCACAAGGGGCAACAATACCCACTTCGCTCAGAAACGACACCTTAGAAACATACGGTACATCAGTGCAGTCAGTACGCCCACAAAGAGAAGTTTCCCTCCCATTACCTTCACTGACGAGGATTTTGTCATATGCGGTCCAGAGTATGACGATCTAGTTGTTATAATTGCTACCATAGCCAACTAGAGAGTGAAGAAATTGCTCATTGATCAGGGCAGCTCAGCGGACGTCCTGCATTGGTCCACATTAGAAAATTGGAGCTCCCCAAAGACTTGGTGAAATCATATCCCGAACCCTTGTGGGTTTTGCCGGCATGGTGCTCATTGAAGAGTCAAAAGGTTCCTCATTTAGCTTAGTAGTAGAGAGTGCTCAGTCAATATCTTATTAGTACTCGAGCAAACTTAGTTGCATTTTTCAACACTAGTAATTGTACATGAAATGGCTCTAGAAGCATACAATGTCATGCGTCTCTCATGTTCAACATAACTAACCAGAGACTTCTTCTGAACTTACTCCAGGTCCTCCAGGTGTTGTTCTTGTGAAGTTTGAAAAGTTAGGACTTCTTTATCCACCTTAGACTTCCCAAACGCAATCTCGACCTCCAGTGTTTTGCGTCTTGGTCTAATAGCTTCAACCTTATCCCTTGCTTTTTATGTTCTCTTGGTAGATTCTTCAACTCTAGCTTTAGCTTTTGCTGTTATCTTCACAGCTTCACCAACAAAATCTTTAGCTATTGCATGGACAAACTCACTTTCCTTGAGAAGATGCTTCTGTTATCGTTTTTCTCTTTTGCTCCTAAATGAGAGGGCTATGCTTTTGGTCCATACTTCTTAGGCATAACCAACAGTTGGTTTTATTGGTGCATCTATGATAATAGTTAGAACTCTAATGGGTTCGTCGTCTGTGGTCAAGTCATTAGATGCAAGAGGCTTGTAAAATTGCCTCTTAACCACGAGTTTTGTCCTTTTAGTAGGCGTATGAGATGGTGAAAAGGGTTTGTTTTTGAACTAATGGAGGAAGATTGTGAAGGTTTGGTGGTTTGGGTTTGGGTTGTTGTTGAGAAGGTTGTTATGTCTGTTTGTGTTTAGGTTTGGGAGAAAATGGTTGAGACTTGTGTTTTGTTTGTTTGGGAGAGGAGGTGTGTGGTTTTGTTTGGATTTTTGGGTTTTCCAGGAAACTCAGCCTCAGAGAATAAGTGACTCAACTTCATTTTGTTTAGGTATCCATTTTTAACTTGAACCTAGTTGGATACTAGTCAACATCAACATACTCAAATCCTTGGTTGAGGATGATTTGAGTGAAAAGAGTGGGATAGGGAATATTGGACTTCCTTTTCTCGTCCTTCCCCTCATGGCAACAATCCAATGGTCCAAGAGCATAGACAAAAGGCTGATATAAGCATTCCTCATCATTTAAAAGAGACAAATATGTCTTTGTTGCTCACATTGTCCCTTGGTGTGAAGATGTTGAAAAGAAAGCAATGGAGTAATTTACAGAAAGGAAAAATATTTCCTGACCTTTAGAATTTGCTTGATTCCTTTGGTCTGGATGACCCATGAAGAGCAATGTCCACCTCTTTCTTACCAAAATCTCTATCCCAGCTAGGAGTGAACTTCACTCTGTTGTCCCTCCACTCGAACGCAACAACAATGGTTTCAGTTGAAATGAGATACTCCTTGTTTTCAATCACTACACATACGCTCTTTTGTCCTTGCACTCAGACGTAACAACAATGGTTTCAGTGGAGATGAGATAATCCTTATTAATTATAATGGGTCCAGTACAACATTTTAGGCTTAATACAATACTTGTCTTGACAATAGCAAAAAAGTCGATTAATTACATTACATAAGCGAATGGTTTTACATATCTTAGGTGTAGTTTAATTATTTTATAATTTAATATGAAATAATGTATAACCATTGTCTAAATTTAATAAGCAACAATTATTTAATATTTTTATTTTTTATACAACAATAATTTTATACTATTTTTCATTCTACCAATTTCAATCATTTATAATAGTCATAAGTCATGACTTATATTATCCAAAAATGTCTTACCATATTTTATATTATCCTCTATGATTAATACACATCTTTAATTTTTCATTATTTCTTAGAATATGTTATCATATCTCATATTATCGTCTAAAACCAATTTTTCTATTTTATATCTTTATAATAAATATTAATTAATTAGCTCATTTGAATTTAATAAAATAAATATTTTTTTATAAATTCACTTATATTAAAATTGTGATAGGAATAAATTTTAACTCAACTTATATAACTTTCTTTAACAACGGTAAAAACATTGAATCAATGTTGAATTGGAACAGTATTTATCTCTGTCTTTTATCTTTACTAACATATTTACATTTTTAATATTTTGTAACAAGTATTTTTAACTCATGTTTACTTCCCGTCATTCCTCAACTTAATTTCCTTTTCTCTTTCCCAATCTTGATCTCTCATGTTTAATTATAAGGTGAAGATTATTTCCCACTACTTATATACATATAACAAACCGACTTATAAGGTAAGGATTGTTCTTCACTTATATATATATAACAAGTCATATCTCTAGACGATGTAGGATTTTCAACACACCCCCTCACACCGAAGATTGGACATCTCGAGTGTGGAAAATAAATAAACAGATGGTTCAATATCGATCTGACAACGAGTAACCCAACATCTACAAATAATACTAGCATACACTCTTATACAATGTTATAAATGTAAGTTATGAGTGTGAGGAGTTAAGTTAGAAATCTCCTGTGCAAACTCTTTTTTCCACCGTCTCAAGTGCAAGAAAATCTCATGGGAAGAGAACCACTGCCGAAAATGATTATCTCCATTAATAAGGAAGGAGAACCACAAACTTAGAAAATTAATTTTGAGTTGTTTTATTTCTGTTATTTTTTCTTTATTCCTGTGAAATAATGTTAGAATCTTAGTTTAGGTATTTTATATATATATATATATATATATATATATATATATATATTAAAGCATTTTAAGGACCAGTGCAAATCGTTCATTAATTAAGCACCGACACATCACTCTCTCCAATGGTCATATACACAAGCACCGATTCTTAAAATTAAGCACCTGCATTAAGGACTTCCGCTGGAGATGGTCTTAAAGATTATGCGCTACCTTCATATATTTTGTTTTTAATTTTTTTTCTTTTATCTTAAAAATGTGTTCTAATCTTATGAGCGATTCCTTTACATAGGCTTCTAAGTAACAATACCTTTCACGCTATATATGCTAGACTAAGGATCGCACCCTCTCAATGGAGAAACATTCTCGAAAAACTTCCTTAGCCAGAGCTATTGAAATGTATGGATATGGATCAATTCATTTGATTCATCATCTTGCTTGATATTTTAGTTGAGTTTTAGGTTATGATTTGGGTATCAGGTCAGAACCAGAATCTAGAGAGGGGCGAAATTTTTATTTTATTTTTTATAAATTTTCATTTTTTTTATTATTATATTATATTTTCTTCTTTATTAATTGTTTAAAACAGAAAATTAATTTATTATAAAGCATATAGTATTTTTTTTAAAAAAATTATTATTATACTTTAATTTTTTTAAAATTATAAAAAAATATTATTTATATTATTTATCATTTAATTAGAGACTAAAAATTAAAATTACACTAAAGCTACATTTACAAAAGAATCAAACACTTATTCTCTTAAAAAACAAGTTCATTCTAATGTTAAAGAGTCTTAAAATTAAAATTTATTATTATTATTATTATTATTAATATTAAAAATTTATTATTATTATTATAATTTTTGATAAGATAATAAAAAATACATCATTAAAGGTTAAAAAATTTTCTAATTAAAATTTTTTAAATAAATATATAATATGAAAGTTAAATTTTAAAACTAAAAATGAATATTTAAAATTTTAGTAATAATTTATGGGTAAAATAATAAAAAATACATCATCAATGGAAGTTGTTATGATTAAGAATTTCTTAAATAAATATATGATATGGCAAAAAAAATTTAAAAATAAAGATAAATATTAAAATTTCAAAACTAAAAATTATTTAGATGAGATTTTTAGATAAAAGATAAATATTAAAAATTTTAAAATTAAAAATGATTTAAATAAAATCTTAAACATGTATATTTTCAAAATTAGATATAAAATTATAAATCAAAAACAGAAAAAATTAAAAAATAAAATTTATTATTAATATTATATATAATATATATTATTTATTATTATAAATCATTATTCGTATATATAATTATTATATAAAATAATAATTTTAAAAATATTAGAATTATTTATTTAAAATTATAAAACTAAAATTATAATTTATTTAAAATTATAAAACCAAAATCATAATTATTTATTTTAAATAATTATATATATATATATATATAAAATGAAAAATTTTGGGGCAATTACCCTTGACATGAACGTGGCTCCGCCCCTGTTGGGTACTAAAAGAATGTAGAACTAGGCCTAAACTGAGTTTGGGCTTGAAAAAGGGTCTATATACCTAAAATCACCCAATTAATAAAAAAAATTAACAAATTATTTTTTTATTTCGAATAATGAGTGTTGGATAACTTAACTTTTAAAAATTAAAATTAATTAAACAGTTCACTAAAGTGATATATATATATATATATTATTTTAACATGTCTTTCATATATTTTAATTTCCAAATTATATTATTTATTTTCATTTTATTTTTGATTCATGAGACTAAAATAAAAATAAAGATAATTAAGTTAAAAAATTAAGATGACAATAAATAATATAATTTAACATTAAAATAATAGTACATAAATATATTTTTAAGGACTAAAATAATAAATATATTATAATTGACATAACTACTTTATTACTTTTTATATTGATCAAAATAATAGTCTACTCCTAAAAAAAAATATAGCATAATAAAAATATACATAGGTGAGATACTTCAAAACAAATGTAAATAATAATTTAATAATAAAAAATATTTCATGAAAATAGACATAAAATAAAATTATAATAAATAATTTTATAAATTTAAAAGGATAAATTATCCAACAAATATTAATAGCAAAAATAGTTATAAGAAGGGAATCCTTTTTATTAATAACTATATAAAAAAAACACAATAACATACGTGTATTTGGATTCAGTATGACTAAATGTTTGTAGAAACATGAGAGGTACAACAAAAAGAAAATAGTAATTAAAAAGATTGTGATGATAACTAAAAATACGGTGAGAAAAGAAAAATAACGTAAGGAAAAGTAAGTAATAAATGTTTACTCAATTCAGAATAAGTTTGGAAAGGCAACAGATTTAATAGTTTTCTTTTTTAAAATGAACTTAAAACGATAAATTGAGATATACATTTTAAGAAATAAAATATTCTATAAATTAGATATAAAAATAAATTAATTTTAAATTTTATTATCGGTAATGATCAGGTGGAAAAAATAATAATTAAAATACAAAAAATATAAATATTTTCATAAATTTAAAATGGTAAAATTATTTAATAAAAATAAAGACAAAAAGGGAGCCAATCCCTTTATTAATAGATATTAATGTAAATATAATTTTAAGATGATAATAATATATATATATATATATATATATATATATATATATATATTAAAGATGTTATATATAACTTTTTAAAAAATAAAATACATATTGAATATGCTGTGCTTTATGATGTAGCGCCTTTTCTTCTTTTTATTTTTTTTTTCACAAAACGAAATTCAGTGCACGATTAGGACACCTAACAATTAATTTTATTATCCTAATAAATGTAATACATAATTAATTAATAAATTCACTTACAAAACATATTTTCTTTTCTATCACCATATTTTATAACTAGTTATTAATTGTTTACGAAACATATTTTAAGTAATAATAGATAATTGCTGGCAACGAATCTTTTACATATATACATAATACATATATGTGTGAACCGTAAAACTTTTCGGGGCCATGGCTTACCGAGCAGAGAAGTTCCGCCGTTGTTTTAGTGAGTATTTAAAGTTTTAAACACACTTCAAAACATTTGATTAGAAATCAAAAGAAAACTTAATAAATGACTTAATGTTGGAAGTAAAATATTATATTAAATGAACAAGTATCTAGGCAAAATATAAATAATGATATAACTAGTAAAATAATTATACGTCATAGGTAGTTCATTTAAGTGAAATGAGTTCATGTCGTTTTGAGTATGTACTTAGAATTTAAAGTTTAGGGTTCCAGAAAAATTAGTCTAAGTTATAATTATACATGAATAATTAAAATTAATTTTAATTTTTAAGAGAACTTTTTATTATTTTTAATCTTAATATTACTTTGAACCATAGACCGTCATTAATATATATATATATATGTTCTCGTTGAATTCTGAGGTGGTCCGAGTTAAGCTCGGCCCTGAAAATTCTGCCGGCGTGATGGGTGGGAACCCTCGTTGATTTATATGAGTAATTTAGGTTTTATTTCGTGTGTATATTTTTAGTCCTTTATTGGTATTTATAGGGATCATGATTAAGGTTCCATATTCGTGGATTTCGTGGGGAAGGTTGCTTCAGGTCCAAAAATCCCGAAATATCAGGGAAGATATATTGTCCAGATTTGTCTTGTTTATGTTAAGCTCGGTCCGGTCAGTGAGGTGAGCCCGACATCATTGGGGATGAGCTCGGTGTTCATCCTCAGCCCGGTACATCAGCCCCCCAAGCTCAGGCCAAGCGATTAATTGGCATGAGTTAAGTCATGAGCTCGGTCTTCCGATGTCTAATGGCGGGAAACTGCCGAAACGGTTGGTATGCCCCAGTTTAATTTTATTAAGTTTTTTTTTTTTGATGTGGTTAATGGGCCGTTAGAGGGCTTTACGGTTACCTTTGGAGTTAACCGCAGCCCTTCTAACGACTCTTTCCTTCTTTAAGTGCACTTCGCCCCTTCATTTCCCCATTTTGCTCTCTCGTTTGCTACTTCTTCCTCTTCTTGCTATCATTTCCCTTTCCTGTCAAAGTTCCTCCTCTCGCTCTCAGAGTCTGTCTCACGTGTCTCTCGTAGTTTGTTGTCCAGTGCTTGGCTTGGTTGAACATTGCCCTTTCAGTGTCTCTTGCTCGCCATTCTCACTCGTTCTCTCATTCTAGGCATGTCTTCTTCGCACTCTTCTGCTACCCGTAGTATAGATAGCTTGGTTCCCCCTTCAGTTTCGGGCTCGGAGCCCGAGTCAATGGAGGCTTCTTCCCCCTCCCTTGAGGTGTCTATGGCGGAGGCCGATTCCGGGTCGGGACCCAACTCCGCCGCTACCAGGGTCTCCCCTGCTGGGGCCGCGGTAAGGTCCACTGAAGGTGTCGCAAGAGCACTAAGTGGTAGAAACAATCCCAAGGTCCCCCTGACCGAGGCCGAGGTAACCGAGTGCTCCCTCACTGGGGCCGAGTTTGCCGAGGTCTCCCCTGCTGAGACCGGGGTACGATCTGTCGACGGTGCCGTGGAGGCATCGGGTGGCGGGGATGCCCATCTTGGCTCAGCTGAGGGGGGGACAGCGAGGGAGCCTAAGGAGGCCGACCTTGATGTACCCATTCCCGCCGGCGAGCCCGACTTCTCGTGGCTCATAGGAGAAGTCCCTAGCCGAGTTTCCATTTACGATAGCGCCGACAAAGTCCAAGCCCTTATAGATCAATACGAGGTTGTTCGCGAAGGGTACGATGACGCGGTCCGATTCCGGACTTGTAAGCGTAATCAGAGGGTGCACACTCGTGCCCTCGTTTCTGGCCGGTACACCATAACTGTGTACGAGTATATGTTTAAGGAGTACGGCCTGGTGTTTCCCCTTAGCCGCTGCGAGACCGAGGTGTTATCCTTTCTCAATGTGGCACCTAGTCAGCTCCACCCCAATAGTTGGGGCTTCCTCCGCGCCTTCCAAATCTTGTGCAAGATGCTCAGCCTCAGGCCGAGCTCTCGTGTCTTTCTTTACCATTACAAACTCAAGCACGGTCCCAAGGTGGGCTGGGCTTCCTTGAGTAGCTCCCGCGTTGGGGGCGGCCTGCTCATCCCCTATGCTCAGTCGTATAAAAAGTTTAAAGAGCACTACTTCAAGTTGTCCCTTTTCGACAATAGGGCTGTTAAGGCCCTTTTCCTGAAGGATAACCTAGAGCCGATGTACCCTCTATATTGGTGCCTTCCTCATAAATACACCAAATTCCCTGAGGAAGCGCTGACCCCTGGCGATAGGAACATCATTCAAGTCCTTCATGGCCTCCCCTTACCTATTAGTAGTCGGGCTCTGATACACTCTGCCAGGGAGGAGGACCCTTTCCAACATTTCTTGGGTAATACTTTGCGTCTTTTCTCTTGAATTATTTAGTATGTTACTGACTTGCGCCTTTGTTTGCAGAATCGATGTTGGATAATTTCAGCTTGGTGGCTGCTTTGAGGGCTCGCAGGCCGGGCTCCGGACAGAAGGGACGGGGACCTCAGACCCGACCTCCCCTTCCCGAAATCGCCCCCAGCCCCGCTAAGAGGCCAAGGGTCTAGGAGGCTGCTGTTTCCCCTGGGGAAGATCATGCTGCTTCAGCCTCTCCTAGTCCTGCCCCTCGGGCAGAGGTGACTGCGTCCAACCCGGTATCTGAGGACGGGGGTGTGCCGCCTACTATAGTGAAAACTTCTGCCAAGCTACCTCCGGGCGCCTCTTGGCTCGGCAAGGAAGGTGCTGGGCCCCGCATAGAGCAAATGGCGGCCGACGTACTGCCCAGCCAGTCCCTGTGGGATTCCTCTCTTCGGGGAGGGCACATTTAGGTCGGCCACCCTTCCCTAGCTCTTACCACAACCAACTTCTTAATGCAGTGGGAGTGGTGGACAACCTAGATGGGGCCGAGGTCTTGCTGAGCCGTCTGACCGCGATAACTCAGCACAGCAAGAGGCGGGTGGCCGAGTTAAAGGCTGCCTCACTGTGCCGGGAACAAGAGTTTGCGGCCCGGGTGGCTACCTGGGAAATAGAGGCCACCAAACTGAGGTTGGCTAGAGAGGAGATGGAGCGGGAACTTGTCTCCGCCAAGGCTGAAGAAGCGGAGCTCCAGGGCAGGCTGGCCTCAGCCGGCGACCGGGCTGTGAGTGCTGAGGCCAAAGTGCTGGGATTGACGAAGTAGCTTGGTGTGGCCGAGCAGATCATCTGCAGTCAGAAAGCTAAGATGGAGCAGATGGAGGAGGCCGCTGTGTCCAGCTTCTGCTCGGGCTTTGATGGGGAAGTCCGGCAAGCCTGCTACCTGACTCCGTCGTTGGATCCCGAGTCATTTGACTACGTCAAGGACGTCGTGGATGGGGAGTGGGTGGACCGCACTGACTAAACCTTCCTCTTCTTTTTTTTGTACTTTCTTTTGTTGTTGCCGGCCTTTAAGGTCGACTTTGATTTGTAATTAAGGCCCTCTAGGCCACACAATATTTACCTTTCTTATATCTAGTATGTTTGTTTTGCCTTCACGCTATGCTCTTCTGCTCTTAGTATTGCCGCTCTATCGACTTTCTCCGCACTTATTTACTTGAATACCTGCTTACGCTTGTTCGACCGACTGACCTCCAATGGGTCTCAGGTCCGACCTCCAATGGGTCTCAGGTCCGAGCACGGTAAAGGGCTCGTAAGGGGACGCGATGTCTCCTTTTAACTCAGTATCCATCGAGCTCAGTAGAAGGTTTGTAAAGGGACACGATGTCTCGTTTACCTCGATAGCCGCCGAGTTCGGTAAAAACTTCTAAAGGGACGCGATGTCTCCTTTAACTCGGTAGCCGCCGAGCTCGGTAGAAGATTTGTAAAGGGACGCGATGTCTCCTTGACCTCGGTAGCTGTCGAGTACGGTAAAAACTTGTAAAGGGATACGATGTCTCCTTTAACTCGGTAGCTGCCGAGCTAGGTAAAAACTTGTAAAGGGACGCGATGCCTCCTTTAACTCGGTAGCCGCCGAGCTCGGTAGAAGGTTTGTAAAGGGACGCGATGTCTCCTTGACCTTGGTAGCCGCCGAGTACGGTAAAAACTTGTAAAGGGACGCGATGTCTCCTTTAACTCGGTAGCCGCCGAGCTTGGTAAAAACTTGTAAAGGGACACGATGTCTCCTTTAACTCGGTAGCCGCTGAGCTCGGTAGAAGGTTTGTAAAGGGACGCGATGTCTCCTTGACCTCGGTAGCCGCCGAATACGGTAAAAACTTGTAAAGGGACGCGATGTCTCCTTTAACTCGGTAGCCGCCGAGCTCGGTAAAAGCATAGTATGACGGTAAAATTCTCCTTTATTGAATACTAACACGGTGCCTCGTTAAAACCTTTCCCGGAAAAACCCTCCTCAGGGAAAAAACCCGGGATTAGGAAAAAGAGTGCACCTCTATGACAAATTAATAACCTAACAACTTGCTTAAACTTTACCTAATTTGACATTGGAAAAAGGGAAATCGCTAGCTAAAGTAGGGCTTCAGATGACTCGCGTTCCAAGTTCTGGGAATTAGACGTCCGCCCATTTCTTGTAACTCGTAAGCTCCAATCTGATGGGTCTCGAGGATGCGGAAGGGGCCGTCCCAGTTGGCGGCGAGCTTGCCATGAGCTCGGTCTCGCCTAGCCTCCCCAGTCTTTCTCCAAACGAGGTCACCCGGGACGAAAGACCTTTCCCGAACTCGGGAGTTATAACGACGAGTTGCTCGCAACTTTGTGGCTAACTCCCTTACTCTAGCTTCTTCTCGGACTTCTTCGATAAGGTCGAGCTCTTCCCTGAGGGCAGTCTCGTTGCTTGAGGATGTGTACGTCAACCTCCTCCACGAGGATTCACCGACCTCAACTGGTATCATGGCGTCGAACCCATAAGTGAGGCGGAACGATGTCTCGTTGGTAGAGGATTGGGGTGTGCAGTGGTATCCCCACAATACGCTCGGTATTTCTTCCGCCCAATCTCCCTTTACTTGACCAAGCTTCTTCTTCAACTCGTTGAGGAGAACCTTATTGGCTGCTTCAGCTTGCCCATTTGTTTGGGGATGCTCCACCGATGACGTCCTGTGCTGGATACCGAGCTAGGATAAGAATGCGCAAAATGTAGTATCTGTGAACTGCCGCCCATTGTCGGTGATCAGGCCGTGAGGTATGCCATGCCGGCAAACGATATGTCTCCAAACGAATTTTTGAACCTGCTTGGCCGATATCGTTGCTACTGGTTCGGCCTCGATCTATTTGGTGAAGTAGTCGATGGCCACGAGCAAGAACTTGGTTTGCCTCTGCCGCGGGGGGAATGGGCCGAGGATGTCCATCCCCCATAAGGCAAAGGGCCAAGGTGACGAGATGAGCTGGAGCTTGGTCAACGGTGCAGCTGGCAGCGAACCGTGTTCCTGGCACTTTTTACAGCTCCTAACATAGTCCTTGGCATCCGTCTTCATGGTGGGCCAGTAGTACCCAGCTCGGACTAATCGGGCCGCCATTTGCTCCTGAGTGCATGCTACAGATGCCTGTATGGAGCTCGTCCATCACATACTTGGCTTGTTCTTTGGTCAAGCATTTCAGCAACGGAGTAGAAAAGCCTCTTCGGAACAAGTCTCGATCCTGTAGTACGTAGTAAGGGGCTTGACAACGTACCCTTTGGGCCTCGTTCTTGTCGTCGGGCAAGACGTTATCTTGCAAATATGATATGAGGGGGGTCATCCACGAGCTCGGTTCTGTATTGACCGAGTAGACCTCATCCTTGTCCCAGCTCGAGGAGATGAGTACTTCCTGAATGATTGAATGGTGTTGTCCCCCTTTGCGGGAACTCGCCAGCTTGGACAGGATGTCAGCTCTGTCATTTTGTTCGCGGGGAACATGGATGATCTCAAACTTGGCGAAGTGGGAAAACATGTTCTTCACTCTATGATAGTAAACCATGTTCTAACCTGAGAAGTAACTAGCTGGGAATCACTTAGGCATTTCAAGTGTCAGACGCCCATGTCCCGAGCCAACCTGAGGCTGGCGCCAGGGCCTCATACTCAGCCTGATTGTTTGAGGCTGCAAAAGAGAAGCGTATAGCCTGTTCCAACACGAGGTCGTCTGGTCCCTCCAGTATAACCCCTGCTCCGCTCCTTTTCTTATTAGAATAGCCATCGACTCTCAGCGTCCAGCCCAGCTCACGATCGCCGAGCTCGGGTAACTTGGTGAGGAACTCGGCCAGGAACTGCGCCTTCATGGGACCTCGGGGTTCAAATTGAAGCCCGAACTCGGACAACTCTATAGCCCAAGCTGTCATGCGACCAACATGGTTGGGTCGCTGCAATATCTGTCTGACTGGATAGTCCGACCTTACCACTATGTCATGGCTACGAAAGTAGTGTCTTAGTCGGCGAGCAGTGAAGACGAGGGCGAGCACTAGACTTTCTATGGTTTGATACCTAGTCTCTGCAGGTTGTAGTGTTCGGCTCACAAAGTACACCGGGGTCTGAACTCTGTCAATCTCCTTGACCAAGACCGAGCTAATGGCAACCTCGGAAACGGCTAAGTAAATATATAGAGGCAACTCCGGGGAAGGGCTGGTCAGGGTCGGTAAGGAGGCTATCTGTGTTTTCAACCTGTCGAATGCGGAGGCACATTCGTCGTTCCATTTAAAACGAGCTGAGAGTTTCAATAACGTGAATAGGGGTTTACTTTGTTCAGCCAGTTTGGGCAGAAACCGAGATAGGGCGGCTAGGCGTCTGTTAAGTTTCTGCAAGTCTTTCAAGCAGGTCAGGCTGGGCATGTTAGTGATGGTCGTACACTTGTCCGGGTTGACCTCTATTCCTCTTTGGGAGATCATAAAGCTGAGGAATTTACCCCCTCCTACGCCGAAGGCACACTTTTCCGGATTCAGCCGGATTTGATGTCGGCGTATTTCTGCAAAGATTTCCCTTAGATTGGCAGCGTGTTGAGCATGAGTTTTCGACTTCACCACCATGTCATCAACGTAGACCTCCATGTTACGTCCAATCTGGGCACTAAAGACCTTGTCCATTAGTCGCTGGTAGGGTGGCCCTGCGTTCTTGAGGCCGAAAGGCATGACTTGGTAGCAGTAGTTGGCTGTGGCTGACATGAACGCAGTCTTCGGTTCATCAGGGGGATACATCGGTATCTGATTGTAACCAGAATAAGCATCCAAGAAACTGAATGCTTCATATCCTGCTGTGCTGTCCACTAATTGGTCAATGCTAGGTAAGGGGTAGGTGTCCTTCGGGCAGGCTTTGTTCAAGTCGGTGTAATCAGTGCACATCCTCCATTTCCCGTTTGCCTTTTTGACCATCACGACATTGGCCAGCCAGGTGGTGTAGATTATTTCTCGAATGAAGCGAGCCTCCAGAAGCTTACCGACCTCCTTTTGAACTACCAGACGGCGCTCCTCGCCTAACTTTCTTTTTCGTTGTGCCACTGGCCGAGCATGAGGAAGCAGGGACAATTTGTGACACATCAGATTAGGATCGATACCGGGCATATCGGATAGTTTCCATGCGAACAGGTCCGCGTTTTCACGCAGAGTTGATATAACTTCTTGGAGGAAGGAGGTCGGCATAGAGGTGCCGACCTTGGTTACTTGGCCCGTTTCCGGGCCGAGCTGTAGCGGCTCAAGAGGCTCAGCAAAGGAGGGACATTCCTCTTCAAACTCAGCCCGGGGATCAATATCCAGTGGTTCATCAGCACTGCTGTGGACGGAGCATATGTTCGAGGTAGGTCTCCTATCTTCTTTCTTGATGAAGTATGGTGCGACCTTCAGACTCCGGGCATAGCATACCTGGGCCGTCCTCGGGTCAGCCTTGACTGTGACTATTTTTCCCCCTTCCTCCGGGAACTTCATGGCTATGTGCGGTGTGGACACAATGGCTCCCAACTGGTTCAGTGTTCTTCTGCCGATGATGACGTTGTAAGAGGTGTCGGCGTCAATCAAAATGTACCTGACCTCCACTGTTTTGTAAGCCTCACTTCCGCCGAAAGTAGTGAGCAGATCAATATAGCCCCTGGAATGGACTCTTTCTCCGGCAAATCCGAGTAGTGGCTCGGGGTATTGATGGAGGTCCATCTACTCCAATAATGGAAGTCAACAATTCAAGAAGAATAACAAGGTCTATGCTTAGAATAATACAAGAAGAAGAAGAGAGGAAGTTGACTCAAAGTCAAAGTCAACAAGAAAGTCAACAGTCAACTCCTCATGGACTTTTCTTGGTCAACAAACCTTGTAACAGTCTTAGGATTATTTGAATTGTAATTAGGATTTAAGACTAATAATTTTGGCCTTGTTTTGGCAAGTGTATGCCACGACCATGTATAGATTATAAACATGAAATTTAGATTCAAAAATGAGAGAGAGTGGTGCACACTCTCCCTAGGGAGAGTGGAGAGATTTTTGGAGGGAAGTTAGTGGCAACTCTACTAACTTTAATTCAAACCTAGCCGTGAGATGAGATTTCCACCAAAGGCTAGGATGAATTCGTGAAAGGCATATCCTAACACATGTATGCAAGATTGAATTTAAACCTCTTGATCTAGATTCAATCAAGTGGTGGAAAATTCAAACTTGAGTCACATGTCTCTTGCCACTTAAGAGTGAATTTCAACCTCTTGATTTAGATATAATCAAAGGGATGGAATTCAAACTTAAGACACATGGTTCTTGCCTCTTCTTAACTCCACCATGGCCATGTGATCATATTTTAATCCTAAGGTTATGAACCTTGATCCGTGTGAAGTGCCTCTCAAGGCTTCCCATGCGTTGATCAAGTCCATAATCCAAGGGTTAACATGTAATCCTTGTTCACCAAGTTTGGCACCAACTCTTAAGGTATAAATAGGAAATTTTCTGAATTGTAATCACTTTTGATAAATTTTAGAAAGAAGCATATTGCTTGAAAGAGAAAGTTTCTCTTCTAGGTTTCTTGAGTAAACCTCTTATGAGTCTTATCATGGTGCATTCTCCATGTAGCGATTCTACCTAGAGCTTATTGCTTCTAGCATGGCGCTCCTCATCTTCTTCTCTAATCCATTTTATACTTTTCTTCTTCTTGAGTTTGTGTTCCGCCATTGATGATCTTAAAACCGTGAGGTTCATGCTTGTTGAAGTGAAGATTGGGCAAAACTAGTGAGACTTCCATGGAAGGCTTACATCAAGTGGTATTAAGAGCTTGTTCCTTCTTCAAGTGGAGCTTCATATCCGTGAGTCTATTTGTCTAGATCTTGAATTTTCTTTTGAATTTTCTTCTTCCTTGAGTCATGTTTTTGTTCATCTTTGAGTTGTCTTGAAATCTTGTTGAGAAAATCATTCAAGTCCATGTCTAATTAGCCGTTAGCCTTGTTTTTGAACTTGTCTTCATTTTTGTTCGGTGAAACTTGTAGATCCATGCGTTATCTTGTGTTTTGATTTGAAATCTGGAAAATATCTCATATATTCATGTTTTTGTTCGGTCAAATTGAGTTAATTAGTAGTAATTTCCAATTCCTTGAATTACTTGTCCATTAGTACTTGTTTCCATGTGCTAGTATCAATTTTGCTTCTAATTCTTGTGAAATTTGGTGTACCGTGAGTTATCTATCATTGTATGCCCTGTTTCCTCTGTTTTGGTACTACACTTGAGCCTATAATTATGTACATTCAAGTTCATACATGCAAAATTGAGACATCAACATCATTACATGCTAGTAGAGTGCTTACTATAGGTCTAAATCCCTATTACACCTTGTAGTAGCATTAGCACTAGTAGTTGAGCTTGGAATGCTTGTTTTAGGCAAAATATATCTCTGTCCAGTAGCTTAGACACAAGAAAAGAAAAGAAAACATGTGATAGAAAAGAAATCAAGTGAAAAGAAATCAAAACAAGAAGAAAACAAGTGAGAAAATTCAAAAGAAAGCTAGAAAAAGAGCCTTGAAAAGTATTAGAAATTTTGAGTACTTGAAGTGAATTTTAGTGGACTTGTAAATGTTGTCCAGCAAGCTATCAAAGTGTTAAAGAAGTGTTAAGAAATTTGAGCAAGAAAAATTGGACTTAGAGCTAAGACATAGCACACTCATTCACCTAGTAAAATTACTAGTAGCTTGGAAATTAGCCTAGTAATGTGTACTGTGACTAGCTTGTTTTGACTCAAATTTTTGCATAATTGAAACTTGCTGTATTTGATACTTGTCCAACCATATATTACTGCACTTACATCATTTTTATTTGTATCAAATTAGTGCAATAATAACTTGAACACTACTTGTGTCGTAACCCCAAATTTGTGCTCAAAACCGGTCTCAAAGTGATCACTACCAAAATTTGAGTTTGTATTTGATTATTTGCTTGTCTTGGTTAGTGATTGATCCAGAATATTCTCTAATTCCTTGCTGTCCAGTTTGTGCCATTGTCACATATCAGTTCATTCCTTGAGTTTGAGTAGCTTATTCCTTCATTTTAGCTTTTATTGCTTGTCCCTTTGGAATCTTGAGTTTTGTCTAGAGTTTTGCCATTTTCTTGGAATTCTTGAGCTTGAAAGTAGAGTTGTTCCTCTTTCACATGGACTTGTAGCCATATTTGTGCTTGAGTTGAGGTTCACCTAAGAAGCTTAAGAAGAGAATTGATTGTTAAAAAGCTAGAGAGAACACTAGAGAAAGAGCCACTAAGAGTGCATACACGAGTTGATATTTGAGTGACACACTTAGTGAGTGGTAAGGTCCTTGATTATCATATTCTTTGTGTACTAACCCTTTCATTGCAGCCATGGATAGTTCACGTAGTGTTGGAAATGATTTGTCTCCCAAGACTAAGAGAATGATGGACTTCATGACCAAAAAATTCAACCATTTGCAAAATGAGATGAATGAGTTGAGAGAAGATAGTGAAAGGAGGTTTAGGGATGAAGGGAGTAGGAAGGGCCGAGAGGTAAAAGGAAAGGGATACTATGAAGGAGGGAGTAAAACCAATAGAGGAAGTAGAAGTGAGAGAGGGAGCCAAGGAGGACACTACTACTCACCTAGAGATAGTGATGAGGGTAGTAACCATGAAGAGAGTGATGTCCAAAGGTTGACACAAGGTGGAAGAAGTGTGCAAGAATATTACAAAGATCTTGAGCTTACTATGATGAGGGCCGATTGCCAAGAAGAGAAGGAAGCTATCTTAGCAAGGTTCACCCATGGATTGAATAGGGAGATCCAAGATATCTTGGAACTTCAAAGCTTTAGGACCTTGGAAGAAGCTATCCATAAGGCCGAGAAGATAAAGGCTCAAATGAAGAGAAAATTCACCATGAAGAAGTCCTATACTAGTGGTTCTTCAAGTTGGAAGGAAAGGCAAAAGAAGGAGGGTTCATTCAAGCCTTCTTCCAAGTTTGGCCGAGAAGACAAGGGTAAGGATGTTCCTAAATTAAATTCTAAACCATCTAACATCAAGTGTTTTAAATGTTTAGGACATGGACACATTGCTTCTCAATGCCCAAACAAGAAGACTATGATAGTAAGGATGGATGGAGGAGTCACAAGTGAGGAGTCAAGCCACTCTTCAAGTGAGCATGAGGGAGAAAATACAAGTGAGCAGTCAAGTGAAGAGATGGCCGAAGAAGGTGACCTCCTTATGGTGAGAAGGATGTTAGGAAGTGCATACCATGAGCTTGATGACACTCAAAGAGAAAACATCTTCCATACAAGATGTAACATTCAAGGGAAGGTTTGCTCTTTGATTATAGATAGTGGTAGTTGCACAAATGTAGTGAGCACTAGATTGGTAGAAAAACTTGATTTGAAAATTTCTCCACACCCTAAACCATATAAGTTACAATGGCTTAGTGAGAAAGGTGAATTAGTAGTTGATAGGCAAGTTTTAGTTGCTTTTACCATAGGAAGATATAGTGATGAAATTTTATGTGATGTAGTTCCTATGGAGGCCACTCATATGCTACTAGGTAGACCTTGGCAATATGATAGACATGTTTTACATGATGGTGTAGCTAACACTTATGTCTTTTCTCATGTTGGTCGTAAGGTTCACCTCAAGCCATTATCACCAAGGGAAGTTATTGAAGATCAAGTAAAGATGAAGATGAAGAGGGAGGAAGAAAAGAAGGCCTTGACCGAAAGTTCCAAGGCTAACCATGCTTCTAAAAGCTCGGCCGAGAGCTCTAAGAAGCCCTCCAAGCTTATCACTCCAAACCCTAAGCCTAAAAACAAGAAAGAAAAGGCTAGGAGTAGTGAAGATGCTAAAGGGAGTTTCTTGATTGAGAGAGGAGAGGTTAAAAAGGAATTCCTAACTAGGAAATCTATGTACTAATGTTTACCTTCACCTCTAATTTTGAGTGCTACATGTATAGGTGATCAAAGTGCTTTGGATGACTTGCTAGAAGAGTTTGGAGATGTATTCCCCAAGGAGATACCTCACGGCCTACCACCATTGAGAGGGATAGAACACCAAATTGACCTCATTCCGGGTGCACCTCTCCCAAATAGGCCAACCTATAGAACCTCACCCCAAGAGACACATGAGATTGAGAGACAAGTGCAAGAGTTGCTAAGCAAAGGTTGGGTGAAGGAAAGTTTGTCTCCATGTGCTTCACCCGTGATACTTGTTCCTAAGAAGGAGGGAACATGGCGCATATGCACGGATTGTAGGGCAATCAACAACATCACCATAAGGTATCGCCACCCCATCCCTAGACTTGATGACCTTTTAGATGAGTTGCATGGTTCCACTATTTTTAGTAAAATAGATCTTAAGAGTGGATACCATCAAATTAGGATGAAGGAAGGGGATGAATGGAAAACGGCCTTCAAAACTAAGTTTGGTTTGTATGAATGGCTTGTGATGCCTTTTGGATTGTCAAATGCGCCTAGTACCTTCATGAGGTTGATGAACCATGTCTTAAGAGAGTTCATTGGAAAGTTTGTTGTAGTGTATTTTAATGATATTCTTGTATATAGCAAATCTTTTCATGAACATATAGATCATTTGAGACATGTTTTAATGGCCCTTAGGACACAAACCTTGTATGCTAACAAAGATAAATGCACATTTGCCACGAATAGTGTGGTGTTTCTTGGCTTTGTTGTGAGTTCACTAGGTGTGCAAGTGGATGAAGCAAAGGTGAAAGCAATAAAAGAATGGCCGACCCCTACATGTGTCAAGGAAGTGAAAAGCTTCCATGGCTTAGCAAGTTTCTATAGGTGGTTTGTCAAAGACTTTAGCACCATTGCTTCTCCATTGAATGAGCTAATGAAGAGGGAAGTACCTTTTCTATGGGAAGAACTTCAAGAACTTGCTTTTAATTTACTTAAGGACAAGCTTTCTAATGCTCCTATCTTATCTTTACCTAATTTTTCACTAACTTTTGAGCTTGAGTGTGATACTTCTAATTTAAGTGTTGGTGCGGTTCTAAATCAAGAAGGCCACCCCATTACTTATTTTAGTGAGAAATTGAAAGGAGCTCAATTGAATTACTCCACCTATGACAAGGAGCTTTATGCATTGGTGAGAGCATTCCAAACTTGGCAACATTACTTGCTTCCCAAGGACTTCATTGTACATTCGGATCATGAAGCTTTGAAGTATCTCAAGAGCCAAGGGAAACTCAACAAGAGACATGCTAGGTGGGTGGAATTCATAGAAACTTTTCCTTACATCATCAAGCACAAGAAAGGGGTAACCAACATAGTAGCCGATGCCTTGAGTAGAAGGTATACTCTTCTTTCTATGCTTGAGTCTAAATTAATAGGTTTTGAACATGTAAAGACCTTGTATGCTAATGATATTGATTTCGGTCTCATGTACCAAGAGTGTAACAAAGGTGCTTTTAAGGATTTCTTTAGGTACAAAGACTATCTTTTTAAAGGAACTTGTTTATGTGTACCTAAATGCTCCTTAAGAGAACTTTTGATATGAGAGTCACATGAGGGTGGAATCATGGGACATTTTGGGATAGACAAGACTTTTGCCATTTTGCATGAGCACTTCTTTTGGCCTAAAATGAAAGTACAAGTTTCCAAATTTGTAAGAAGGTGCATCACTTGCAATAAGGAAAAATCTAGGCTATCTAATCATGGTCTTTACACCCCCTTACCCGTGCCCACTTCACCTTGGCTAGACATATCCATGGACTTTGTCCTAGGGTTGCCTAAAACCAAGAAGGGTTCAGATTCCATCTTTGTTGTGGTGTGTAGGTTTTCCAAGATGGCTCACTTCTTACCTTGCCACAAGACGGATGATGCCTCTCATATTGCCACTTTGTTCTTCAAGGAAGTAGTAAGAATCCATGGTGGGCCGCAAAGCATTGTGAGTGATAGGGATACCAAATTCCTTAGCCACTTTTGGAGATCACTATGGGGAAGACTTGGTATAAAACTCTTATTTTCTACTACTTGCCACCCCCAAACGGATGGTCAAACGGAGGTAGTCAATAGAACCTTAGGACAATTGCTTAGGAGTTTTGTAAAGGATAACATTAGAACTTGGGAAGAATGCCTACCACATGTAGAGTTTGCTTACAATAGACTAGCTCATTCTACTACTTCTTTATCTCTTTTTCAAGTTGTATATGGTGTTAATCCTCTAACCCCCATTGATCTTGCTTGTTTGCCTCTTGAGATTGTTGATTGTAGGCAAGGAGTAAAGCATGCCGAGAGGATTCAAGAACTTCATGCCAAAGTTAAAGCAAGAATTGAGAAGAAAAATGCACAATATGCCAAGGCTCACAACAAGAACCGAAAAACCTTTGATTTTAAAGAAGGAGACTTGGTGTGGTTGCATCTAAGGAAAGAAAGATTTCCCAACTTGAGGAAATCTAAGTTGCTCCATAGAGGAGATGGACCTTTTAAAATTATTGAGAAATTAGGCCCTAATGCTTGCAAACTTGACCTTCCTTTGGATTTTGGTGGAAGTAACTCTTTTAATGTATGTGATCTTTCACCTTTTGTAGGTCTTGAGGAAGATGACAACTTGGGACAAGTTGTGTTCAAGAAGGAGGGTTTGATGGAGGTCCATCTACTCCAATAATGGAAGTCAACAATTCAAGAAGAATAACAAGGTCTATGCTTAGAAGAATACAAGAAGAAGAAGAGAGGAAGTTGACTCAAAGTCAAAGTCAAAAAGAAAGTCAACAGTCAACTCCTCATGGACTTTTCTTGGTTAACAAACCTTGTAATAGTCTTAGGATTATTTGAATTGCAATTAGGATTTAAGACTAATAATTTTGGCCTTGTTTTGGCAAGTGTATGCCACGACCATGTATAGGTTATAAACATGAAATTTAGATTTAAAAATGAGAGAGAGTGGTTCACACTCTCCCTAGGGAGAGTGGAGAGATTTTTGGAGGGAAGTTAGTGGCAACTCCACTAACTTTAATTCAAACCTAGCCGTGAGATGAGATCTCCACCAAAGGCTAGGATGAATTCGTGAAAGGCATATCCTAACACATGCATGCAAGATTGAATTTAAACCTCTTGATCTAGATTCAATCAAGTGGTGGAAAATTCAAACTTGAGTCACATGTCTCTTGCCACTTAAGAGTGAATTTCAACCTCTTGATTTAGATCTAATCAAAGGGATGGAATTCAAACTTAAGACACATGGTTCTTGCCTCTTCTTAACTCCACTGTGGTCATGTGATCATGTTTTAATCCTAAGGTTATGAACCTTGATCAGTGTGAAGTGCCTCTCAAGGCTTCCCATGCGTTGATCAAGTCCATAATCCAAGGGTTAACATGTAATCCTTGTTCACCAAGTTTGGCGCCAACTCTTAAGGTATAAATAGGAAATTTTCTGAATTGTAATCACTTTTGATAAATTTTAGAAAGAAGCATATTGCTTGAGAGAGAAAGTTTCTCTTCTAGGTTTCTTGAGTAAACCTCTTATGAGTCTTATCATGGTGCATTCTCCATATGGCGATTCTACCTAGAGCTTATTGCTTCTAGCATGGTGCTCCTCATCTTCTTCTCTAATCCATTTTATACTTTTCTTCTTCTTGAGTTTGTGTTCCGCCATTGATGATCTTAAAACCGTTAGGTTCATGCTTGTTGAAGTGAAGATTGGGCAAAACTAGTGAGACTTCCATGGAAGACTTACATCAGGTATGGCTTGATGATGGACTCGGGCAGCTCCAACTGCTTGAAGACGGACCAATATAGTACGTCGGCCGAGCTCCCTTGGTCGATCAGCACCTTGCGAACTCGCCAGTTGGCTATGGTACACGAGATGACCATGGGGTCAGTCTGGTCGGGATCCTCTATGCTGAAGTCGGCGTTAGAGAATGTGATGGAGGGCAAAGTTCTTTTCCGGGGCGATCCTATGTGGTTGACGCTTCTCGCGTATCGTTTTCGGGCCGAAGAGGTAACTCCCCCCCTGCGAAACCTCCAACAATGGTATTGGTAATCCCCTTTACCTTATCAAGATTTTGGTCAGTCCCCTTACCCCAGCCTCTGTCCGTGCGTTTGTTTGGGCCATCTCGGGTGTCCCGATCTGAGTCTCGGGGCTGGGTCTTGGAACACGGCCCGGTATACCTCTTCGGGTGTTTATGCTCCTCTTGTACGAATCTTCGTAGCTCGCCTGATCTAATGAGTCGTTCTATGAGGTCTCGTACTTGGCGACAGTCTTCAGTGGTGTGCCCCGTATTCTGGTGATAAGCGCACTGCTTGGTCGGGTCGGTGTCCGTGGGAGATTGTGAAGCTTTAGGACGGCGAACTAAGTCTAACGTGCATGCTTCCCTAAAGATCCTGTCCCTGGACGCATTAAGGGGGGTGTATGAGGTATACGAGTTGGCGCGGCGCTCTCTATTTGACTCCGCCCGACGGGAGGAGGAGGACTCCTTTTGCTTGGGTGGATGACCGTGCTCCCGAGCTCGACGCTTAGCCGTAGTGTTTTCTTCTATGTTCATGAAGCGGGCAGCTCGAGAGCGGAGGTCGTTCATGTTGATAGGCGGTTCAGTGAAAAGGGAGTCTGAGAAGGGGCCGGGGTTGAGTCCGGCCTGAATGGAATGTAATGCGACAGCGGGGTGGAGGTTGGGTATGGTCCGGCAGGCCAACGCGAAGCGGGCCATATAGTCCCTGAGGGATTCTTTGTCTCTCTGCACCAGGTGATGAAGCGATATCGAAGTGGTTGGTGTCGGTCTGGCGTCCGCAAACCGGGCTTGGAAGTGTTCGTACAGGGAATCAAAGGAGTCTATTGACAACGGGGGGAGCGAGTAATACCAATCAAGGGTTGTCCCCTTCAAGGTTGAGGGGAACTTTCGACAGAGTACGTAGTCGTCCTCTACGGTCATAGCAGCTTGAGTGAGGAAGGCCCTCACATGAGTAACTGGGTCCGTAGTCCCATCGTATTTGTCCTTGGACGACCACCTCCAAGACTCGGGAACCCGGACAGAGAGGATGGCCGGGATGAACGGGTGGAGGTTCCAGACTTTACCAAGTCCAGGTGTCCGAGGAGGGGGTCCGAGGTCTGCGAACGGTTGAGCCTGGGAGGGGTCTGGCCGAGCTGAAGAGATAGCCGCCCGAATCTGGGAGAGATCATGCCGGGGCGCGGAGGTTGCGACATGCATATCCTCCCCCGTAGTGCGTGGGTTGTTGAGACCGACGCGCGAATTGGACTTGGCCTTCTCTCCAGGCCTTGGCTCGTCATCCCGGTTGGGAATGAGGGGGGTCCTACCCGGAGCTTCTTGGTTCCTTTGTCGCAGGGCCTGTAATTCCAGAAGATCGGCTTCACGCTGTCCCTGGACAGTATCTAAGTTCGTCTGTGTGGTTTGCAAGGCCCTCTCAATTTCTCGATTATGGGCTCGCAAAGCTTCCACGCGCACGTCCATCCGTTCTTGAGCCTCCGCCAACGCCGCGTCCATCCGTGATTGTATGAGTTCCGCTATGGCGGGATCCACCACAGCGTTAGAGTTGCTACGAGTGCGAACCATCTGGGACGGTTGCGGGATCAAGAATTAGCAAGTGGTTGTGGGATTAAGAATTATCTTGCCCCACGGTGGGTGCCAAATGTTCTCGCTGGATTCTAAGGTGGCCCGAGCTAAGCTCGGCCCTGAGAATTCCGGCAGCGTGAGGGGTGGGAACCCTCGTTGATTTGTATGAGTAATTTAGGTTTTATTTTGTGTGTATATTTTTATTCCTCTGTTGGTATTTATAGGGATCATGATTAAGGTTCCATATTCGTGAATTTCTTGGGGAAGGTTGCTTCAGGCCCAATAATCCCGAAATATCAGGGAAGAGGTATTGTCCAGATTTGTCCTGTTTATGTTAAGCTCGGTCCGGTCAGTGAGGTGAGCCCGACATCATTGGGAATGAACTCGGTGCTCATCCTCAGGCCCGGTACAAAATATATATATATATATATATATATATATATATATATATATATATATATATATTATTTTTACATATTAAAGTACTCCTTATCTATTCCCAAAGGTTAAGGAGATTCGTAAGAAATAAATATAAAATAAAATTGTAGGCCAGCTTAGTGGTCTAAATGGATTGTGGATCTAGCCCACATGGGCCATTCAATTTTTGGGTTCGACTGAGTCAAACTAAAATTTTCTAAGTTTCCAGGATCTAACTTATACATGTATGAGATGGGGCTATTTGGATCGGTTCCCACTTATTCTATTTTGATATTTGGATCGGTTCCCACTTATTCTATTTTGATACCTTATCCACAGAGGCTCAAAGTAATTAATCAAAGCCTAGTACTCATGTATTTAGAACACAAAGAATCCTCGTGTAAGCTATAGAAAAAATCCACCACCAATGCATGATTGATGAACCTCAAAATATTGCACCCGGCAGTTTCTACATAAATCTTTGCAACAATAATGAATTGAGATCGGTACGTAAATCTTGATTTGGAATAAATATTATAGAAACCAAATCCACCATAAAAGTAAATCCCTTTGTAAAGAGTCAAAGCAATCAAATAGCCATGTTGGAAGAAAAGCCAACATCTCATTTTGTGAAGTCACTCCCTTCATGCCATGAATATGGGTTCATGTTCTTATCCTATACTTGATTGTCCGTTTCAGTCGCAACAAACATTGAGTTTATGAAGCACAGCTCCTTCGTTTTCATTTACCGAACTTTATGGCAAACATAAATTTCCATATCACTTTCAAATGCCTAAGTGAAAGAAATATATATCACTTTCAAATGCATGACAATTCAGTATTTCAGTTTTGCTAGAATTATTGAGGGTGCCATTATAAGCGTGTCAATCCTTCAATAAATGACTAAAAAGAGAAATTGGGTGATACAGCGTCAATGATCCGGTATAATGAATTTTTCATAATTAAAGAATTTTCTAATTTACCTCAAGTAAATATAGAGTTATTTTACTTCATTTTATCTAATTTAATAGAATTATAATATACATTATCTAATTTAATTTATTTAATTATATTTGACATAATTTATATTATCTATTTTATTTCACTATTTTTCAACTCAATTATTTGAAAAATGAAAAAATTAATTATGAGAATGAGCCAATTTAAAACGGTTTATAATAGGAGATCTGTATTGAAAAAGACGTCAACTACTCAGGTGTCTCCAAGATGAGAGAAATGAAGGCACTGCAAACGTCAGTGTCTCCACTTAACACGTGGCACCTAGACACAAGAAGGTATCAAACAACCACATGACCTATATAGGTAAAAAGGCGTCAGCTACTACTATACGTTCCTCCAAGTGGAAAATGGAGTTCACTAGAGGCGCCCATTCATGTGGCTCATTTCAATGAAAGCACATGGCCCAATTCCTATGTATACCCCCTTCACCCTTCATCCCCCACTTAAAAATCATATATACCCCCGCACTCCCCTTGCTCAGCAATTAAGTATGTGACTTGTAATTTTTATTTTCAATTATAACTTTCTTTTTTTAAAAAAATTTAATTATTATTTTTTAAATGCAGGTGTAAAGGGAAAATTATTAAAGTGATTAATTGCGAGGAAAATATTTTTTATGGTAGCTTTATTTGTATAAATTTGGTTAATTAAATAATTTGTTCTAAATGAAGTATTTATTTTTGTTGTAGATAATTTGTGAAGGGATGACTTCTGTAGTTATTATCATTGTGGTAGAATTATTGAAATTGAGGAAAGAGTAAGTTGTGAAGGATCTAAAAGGGCTATACAAATCAAGCGTGGAATAAGTCTCATTTAAAAAATAAGAATTCATGAAAAATTTAAATTAAATTCTAATGAAGTTATTGGTCCTATTACAATGGGATATTTTGTAGGAAATAAATAATGTAAATAGTTGATGACGAAGATGTTGAAATTATGATTACTAATTTTCAACAAGAAGGCATGGATCCTATAGAATTATGTGTAGAAGTAGTTGTAGGTATTGTGTCTGCGCATGATGAGGCTACAATTGAGACAAATGTTGGTAGCTTCTACGAAGCGTGTTGTACAAGGTTAAACTCTAGCAACAATGATGAAGTTTATGTTGTTTCTGATTCATATGTTGAATCATCATATGATGAAGAAGATTTTGACGGTAATTTATTAAAATTGAAGGACAATGCAAGAAACGAAGATCATATCGTTTAAGCCTTGACTTGCAATCAAATGTTATTGCTGAAATACAAGCAAGTTAGCATGAAATAAAAATATTTTTAACTTAGTTAATGTAAAATATGAAATATTTATTTGATGTTAATGCAGAAGGTGTTGGGAATATGTAGTTTGATTTTAGTCCCACATCGAGTAAACGGTGAGAGGTATGACTCTTATGTCTCTATATAAACAACTCTCTGTAAAAGCTTCTACGTGCACCAACAAATGCAATAGATATATTGTGTGCCCATGGATGTAGGCAATTTGTCAAACCACGTTAAATCCTTGAGTCTTTTTCTCTTTCTTCCTTATTCTTTTATTTTATTATTGCTTTGTTCTTAACAATTGGTATTAGAGCCAATATCTTAGTATGCTCTGTGGTTGCGGCTCAATCTGATCTTCCACATCAGGAAAGATTTGGTTTATCCTCGGGGTAGAGAAGAAGTGGGAGTGCTTCCTGTGGGAGCTTTCCTAGAAAGCAGCAAGAACAATAGCGCATTGAAAGAAGTGAAGTCTTCCCCGGGTTACCCAACAAGTGGTAACAAAGCTGATGGTTCGACTTGGCGACCGACTTAGACGAGTGATGCAATGATTGCAGTGGTTCTAAGTGAAGGTTAGGTGGACCTACTTTGTGGGGATCCCTTGTATCGAAAGTCCTCCTAGCAAGGACGACTAGGTTGTGTGTGTCATTAATGTGAGTTATCAGAATGACGATACAAGATTAGGGCATATCGATTACAATGTGAAGCTCAAGAATTGTTTCGACGAGAAAACTCTAATGGTCATCATTGACAATAGGGTGGAATGCAACATTGGAAGAAGAGAAGCAATGGGAGCTTAAGAAGAGAAACGGTGGGAGATTTCCGCTAGAGACCAGTCAGCACAAAAAATCCCGTCGGTGGACACAGCAGAAGACCTGTGGGTGGTCTGGGCAGAAGACCCGTGATGCAAGCCTCATGGAGATTTGCAAGGAATTGAAGGATCTTCATGCTTCAATTTAGATTTCACATTTTTTATGAAGAAGCTCGCGACCAAAGGAAGAAAAGAAAGGAACAAGCAAATTAGAAGAGAAGTGAAAGCGCCATAGCAAGTGTCAATAAGCTCAAGGTAGAATCGCCACAATAGAACAAGGAAGCCATTGATAAGATTCAATTGACTTTGAATTTGACCGTGAATTTTGAGTTAACTCTTAACTCCTTTTTGTATCCTTTTATGCATGGCTCTTGTGACTCTTCTATTCAAGGATGGTCCTCCATCAACCCGTCATTGGACTGAGCATTAAAGTGGAAGACATTACACTAGGTGGTGATGTAAATCAAACTCCAAGTGAGAGATTGTTAGGAATATGTAGTTTGATTTTAGTCTCACATTGTATAAACGGTGAAAGTAGTTTGATTTTAGTCTCACATTATATAAATGATGAGAGTGATTGTTTTTATGTCTTTATATAAACAACTCTCTATAAAAGCTTCTAAGTACACAAAAGAGAATGCATATTAGATGTCCGTGGTCATAGGCAATTTTCTGAACCACGTTAAGTTCTTGTGTCTCTTTTTCTCTCTCCCGTCTCTCATTTTTCTCTCTTCCCTATACTCTTCTTCTATTATTGCTTTGTTCTTAACAATTGGTATTAGAGCCAATATCTTAATATGTTATGTGGTTGCGGCTTAGTCTGATCTTCTACATTAGAAAAGATTTGATTTAATCTCAGGGTAGAGAAGCAGTGGGAGCTTTCCTAAGAAAGCAACAAGAACAATGACATTGGGACAGAAGTGTGTGTGAAGTCTTCCCCTGGTTACCCCAACAAGTGGTATTAGAGCCGTTTGTGCGACCTGACCATCAGCTCAGATGGGTGATGTAATGATTGGAGTGGATCTAAGTGAAGGTCAAGTGGACCTACCCTGTAGGGATCCCTTGTATCGAAAGTCTTCTTGATAGGAGTGACTAGGTTGCATGTGTCTTTGATGTGAGTTATCAGAATAGCGATACAAGAACTAGGGCATGTCGACGACAATGTGAAGCTCAAGAATTGTCACGGCTATAGAAGCTCTAATGAACATCATTGACAATAACGGATGAGGTTTAATGGTTTTTTTTGAGGGAGGAATGCAAACAATGACATTGGAAAAAGAGAAGCAATGAGAGCTTTCCCGTAGAAGACCCGTCAGGTGGACAGAGCAGTGCGCAGGAGAAGACCCGTCAGGTGGACAGGGCAGTGCGCAGGAGAAGACCCGTCAGGTGGACAGGGTAGTGCACAGGAGAAAACCTGTCAGGTGGACAGGACAGAGTGCACAAGAGAAGACCCGTCAATGGATAAGGCAGTGCATAGGAGACCTGTCAGCATTTGAGAAACAACAAGGAGTAATTAAGGCATTACACTAGGTGGTGATGTAAATTAAACTCCAAGTGGGATATTGTTAGGAATATATAGTTTGATTTTAGTCCCACATCGAGTAAACGATGAGAGGGATGACTCTTATATCTCTATATAAACAACTCTTTGTAAAAGCTTCTAAGTGCACCAACAAATGCAATAGATATATTGTGTGCTCGTGGACGTAAGCAATTTGTCAAACCACGTTAATTCCTTGAGTCTCCTTTTTCTCTTTTTTTATACTCTTCTTTTATTATTGCTTTGTTCTTAATAAGAGGAAGCCAACAGTTTTTTTGGCAAGAAACACAACATTGTACAAATATTATTTAGAACTACCCTGATCAAGAGTTATGGGGTGTAAGTGTCGTTTCAAACTAGTTAGTTAGACATGAATTATTTGTTGTTAGACATGAATTATTTGTTGTTAGACGTGAATTATTTGTTGGTTTGGAATTTGACAACAAAACAGATGTGCAAAATGCTCTTAAACACTACTTGATAAATGTGCATCAAACGATGAAAGTGATCAAGTCCAAACCAACAAAGTATATTATTCGTAGTCGTAACAGTAGTGATGATTCTATTTATCCATTTTATATATGAGTTATATAATCTAAAAGGATAGATAGGTGAAAAGTCACACAATGAGTTAGACTACATACTTGTTTAAACGCTAATTTGACACAAAACAATGTCAATCTTGATTTAGATTTGCTTAGTATTTGCATTGTGCGTATGTTAAAATTTTCTTATACTACTATATTTTTTCTACTAAATAAATAAAATATTTATAAGGCTTGCTTAACATGTTTTTTTTTTATAATTAATAGGTATTATTGGAAAAATCCATTAATAAAGATTGGATTGATTCAAAAAAGAATTATATGCATGTTTAATTATAAAATATCCTACAGAAAGACATGGTTAGCTAATAAAATAACATTGACCTTGGTGTATGGTGATTGGGAAGAATCATATAGTGATTGACTTAAAAACATGTAAATTCACTCTCTTGGTTCTTATTATCAAATTTGTCACTATGATTATTTTGTTGGTAGCACTTTTGTTCGTGAGTTCCAACAATTTCATCGTGTGTTTTGGAATTTTAGGCAATGGGTGATGTTTTTAAATTTTGCAAGCCAATAATACAGGTAAATGGTACATACTTGTATGTGAGATATCATGAGACCCTATTAATAGTAATAACGCAAGATGTGAATAACAATATTTTATCTGTTGTGTTTCTGTTGTTGAAGGTGAAACTTTATTAGCTTGGTTGTGGTTTTTCTCTCATTCACGTCTACATGTAATAAATAAATCAAAGATTTGCTTAATCTCTGACATTAAAATGCTAAGTCAGTTGTTGCAAATGAAGCAATTGGATGAAATTGACCTTATGTTCATGCATACCATGTCTATTGCATAAGACACATTGCAAGCAATTTCAATCACAAATTTAACAACCAAAAACAAAAAAAAAATGTTGGTGAAATTAGGTAAATAATCAATTATAAAACATTTATTATTTATCATTTTAATATTATTTAATATTATGAGTTAAATCATTTATATATTTAAATTTTTTTGTAGGTTATACTTTGTGTAAGCACATTTTTTACAAGAATTTTGAGAAATTATGTGAATTGAGTCATGAGATCCCAACTTGAATTTCAAAAGAAAAATGGAGTATGACTTACGATAAGGAAGGACATCGATATAGATACGTGACAGTAAATCTTTTCGATTATATAAATTAAGTTTTCAAATATTGTAGAAATCTTCCAATCACCGCACTGATCAAATCAGTGTATAACCATTGTTGTGCATATTTTGTGGAACGAGATCGCCGGACGCATCAAGAGTTAAGTGATGGTTATATTTACAGTTCAAAAGTAGTGCAAGCTATAAACAGAAATCAAGGAGAAACATGATCCCATATTGTTCGTGTTTATGACCTCCACCAAATAAGATTTCAGGTAGTAGAGTCATTCAACCCACTCACATAACGTGGCGGATATAAATGGACAGTAAATTTGAAAGACAGAAATTATCAATGCGGCCGGTTCACTACATTCCATTTTCCATGTTCACATATTATTGTTGTGTGTAGACATGTTAGCGTCAATTTCTGTTAGTATGATGACAATGTTTTAAAGAATGAAAACATTTTGAAGACATATTTAATTGAGTGGTGACCATTAGGAAATGAAGATGCATTTCCACTTGTTGACTAAGATTGGAAGTTAGTTTCTGATCCATAATTCAATCGTGAGAAAGAACGACCAAAATCAACGAGAATTTAAAATGAGATGAGTTGGGTTGAATCGACTCAATCGAGACAAAAATGTGGAAGATATGGTTAAGAGAGCCAAAACCGACATCTATGTCCTTCTATCACCCAAAATGATTAAAATGAATAAATTGAAGCAATTTTTTTTTTTATTATTATTAGCACTCTTGTTGAATGTTATTTTATCGAATCATGCGCCTACTTATTTAAATTTTGTAAATTAAGTACTAATTAATGAACAAATCAATTTATTTTAAGTACTAATTAATGACAATTTAAAGCAAAAATTTAAATATAATTACTATACTAGTAAATCTAACAATTACAAAAATAAAATAAAATGAAAGATAATACATACCGATTAAGTTAAAAGAAACTTGGGAACGAAGAACAACTAAAGAGCAAATCAACACAACAAATAAGAGAGAATTGAAGGAGAGTAACAATTGAAGAAATGAGTGAGATAAAAAATTTTACATGCCTATTTATACACTAGGTGACCATGGTAACTAAAGAGGCGTCGAGCATGTGGCACCTCACATTCATTTTAAAATTAATAAAGGAAGTGCCAAACTTGCTGACACCTCATATATTTATCAACTACAGTAGAATGTAGGCGTCACAGAGTAGAATATTACCTTTTGATTGGACCACATATCCTTGTGTTTGACTGAAGCTTGATAAGTTGTGAGCATGTCCAATCACAACATACCATGTGGCCTTCTTTAATTAAGAGCGCTTGCTGGTTAGACACTTTCGCTTTCATTCATATACGTAACAATACTATTATTTACCCAATTAAAAATTGACATGTGATCCAATCACATGAAGACACTTTAATTTTCAATACCTTAATTTATTTTATGTAAAAGCCCAACAATTCAAGCCTTTCTAGATATATCCGTTTTTACATATAATTTCTAATTGAATCCTTACCTAAAATCTCAGTGCAAAGAGTCTATTTCTCTCTTGGCCGTATTTTCTAGTTTACATGAGTTGGTGTATTTACTTTTCCGCCGAACAGGACAAAACTTGAATACATAGAAGGGAAATAAGTGTTAGTATAAATTAAACTAAACATAAAAGGCCACAGCTAGTACGTGTACGAAGAAGAAAAAAATAGAATTAGTTGAATCAAGAAAGAGTGAAAAATACCCAATTCATCTTAATACTTATTATGTTACATCAGGATAATAGTGGATCTAATGAAAATATAATTTTTTCTTTTTGGTATAGTAACGACGTTGACTTGTTGATGATATGATGAAAAGATTGCATGGAAACTACGAAAAAGATTAGAAATCTTTTATAGTTTCTGGTCTGTTTTAGTCATCGAAGTGTTTAGTTCCTGCAATACCTAATAGATAGCAAATTGTTGAAATTTAAAATCCCTTGAATGTTGTACCAAATACAAAATCTTGTGATGTCTTCTGACAACTATTAGACTTCTAATCATTGACTTCAATGATTAATATCTTTTTTATATTTGATCCTGATTAGTTATACAGGACTATTATGGTCATTAATATCCAAAAGAATTTCCATAATAAAACATTGTACTTTCAATGATAATAACGACGTTCATAAACGATTTCCTCTTTTTATATATATATATATATATATAATGTATTTCTGCGTTATAATTCAGCATAGATCTAGAGGGGTTGAGCATAGACTTTATCCTACTTCCTAAGATCCTACATGTATAGGAAAAAAAAAACAAAATATATATCAAAATTAACAAACAAAAAATAAAAATACTGTGATTATGTTTGTTCAGTTTTTAGGCAGTAATTTTTTTTTTGAATTAATGCATAAAATTAATTTTGTGTAACATTAATAAATATTTTAATAAAAATTATCATTTAATAAAAATCATATATATTTAATTAATTATTGAAAAAAAAACAAACCCTCCAATTAAGTTCTGGATCCATCATCACTCTAACAAAAAATTCAAACATTATGTATTACATTAAATACAAAAGTTTTATCCCTTTTAATAATTTAATCCAATTTAATCAAAATAATGATTTGTAAAATAAAGTATAACCAAAAAATGAAACCCATAAATAATGATTTGCACGTACAATTAAAGAATTGCTTTTGAACTTTCAAGTGCAGGGAATTGTGGTTCTCTCAGTCATATCTACTCTCAAAGACAATTGTATCCTCTTTTTATTTGTACTAGCATTTTTGTACATCCCCACTAATTTTCATTTTTGTGAGTCTCGTGTAATATAAGTGATTCATTATGCATCAAAAAATCGTCTATACAAGTACAACCGCATTTTCAGTGCATTCACGTTTAATTTGGCGCCGGGAGCGGAATGAATTAATGGTTGTTGGGTTCATACATACTCATATTCAATACACACATTTACAAATTTTGCCGCCAATCTTGGAATACAATATTGACATATCAATGTAAAGTTAAGATCTAGGGTATGGTAGGTGGGGTGTAGCTGTAAGCCCTAAGATATGTCATGTGTCAATAGTACCACATTCTTATCCCCTACTTTCAAACATGGACCTACATTAAAATAAAAAATAAAAAATTATAATGTCTATTTTTATAATTTGAAAGATGGGGGCCATTCTTGCACTTATGGGATTAAATTCTAGATTAGTGATAAATGGCAAAAGCCAAGGGCATTCTTGAACTAGATACTCTATAAAAGGAGAAGGTGCATGTATAGACGTTTCTCATGCACAAAATATAATCTTGAAGGAAATTGATATACAATATGGTGTCTAGAGTGGAAGAAGCAAAGAAGAGGAATAAGCTAGAAAAAATGAAACAAAAGTGGCATTGCAACAAAGGGAGAAGTGGCAAGTTCAAGAGGAGTAGCTCCAATATGGAAGAAGATGGTGCATCTTCTGCCATTCTCTTGCTTGCTTGCATAGCTTTGTGTCCCTTTTAACCTACTAATGTGTCCCCTTATTTATAATCTTCAATTAACCTCTTCTTTTGTTTCTCTTACTAAAAATATATCCCCACACTATGAACTCTCTTTTTCTCAATTATTCTTTATCATCTCTATATATGCTTCTGGCCTATACCATGGTGTTCAGGTGTTAAGTGGCTAGCTTCCCAACAATGTAATAGCTTCTATATATGTTGTCATTTTTACTCCGTAATTGTACTATTCAATAATTACTTGTAATTTGAAAATCATCAGGACAAGGTTCTGCTCATGTATTCAATGATGTCCTCAATATATATTTCATGTTTTTAAGCTATTTTTTTTAGTGAGTGATCATTTAAATATGTATGCTAGTTTTTTTTTATATATTTTTTTAAGAAAAGAAATCATATATATCAATAGGAATGTTTGTTTGAGGCAAATACAAATACTAATTATGTTAGAATAATCTTATGTCATTTAATTTATACGTTCAATCGGTGGTAATATGTACACTTGCTCTTGCTGTGTGACTCTTTTACTCACAATATTTGGATCAATACATCTTCATTCTCACTAATTAAGGAAAAATGAAAACAGAGAATAAGGGAGAGAGAAAAATAAGGGTCTATTAGTTTCACTATTTTGGTAGTTTTGTTTTGGAAAATGTTCAGAAATGAGAAAACTAATTCCTAGGCATGTAGTTAGAATTGGGTATGATATAGATAGTGTAGTTTATATTAAGTTGAAGAACAAGAACCATTTAAATGTTAATGAAGCTCAAAATTTAAGTCATGATATAAATCCCGTTATATTTAAAGATTTAGGAGATGTGAAAGTCATTAGTCTTTTGTTAATACATATGAAAACAAATTAAATTGAAGATAAATGATTCTAGATAAGTAAGGCTTGCACCAACTTCAAGTAAATGATACTTTAAATGAACTTAAACAATGTGAGAATTTAAGATAAACATTTGATATGAATATTGTATCATGTGAATTACATAAAAGACGTGTTAATTCATTCAACAAAAGCTAAATAAAAGATTATCAAAAAATTATGTGTTTTGATAGAAATCACGAGTGAAGTTATATTTATATTATATGTTTGCCACATATTCAAAAGAAGCATTTCCCTTTAAATCAATTCAAAATTTTAAGAAAATTAACAAATATAATGAAAAACATGAACATCAGAAATCAATATAGATGGGTAAATAATACAAACATTAACCTTCGGAC